>LPNX010248482.1:387032-436556 GCA_001517045.1 Pseudotsuga menziesii
TTCAAAAAATACACATGACCTTTGGAGAAGTATATATTTCTAAAACAAACGTCATTTGCAAGTGTCTCTTGATTCTTCATCTCAGTACTTGAAGAAGAAGTAAGGCCAAAGGAAGAGATACAGTCCTATACAGTCCTAGAAGCTTATGGAGTCTTAATATCTTAAGGGCGGCAGGGTGGTGCTAGGGCAAGTCGGTGCCTGCAAAAGGGAGTTGTTGCTTCCTTGTTAGTTGTAACTGACTAAATAGGGGGTCGTATCCTCCTACCAGCTGGTGCTGGTGAATCAAGGGTGTGGGTGCATCCTGATTGGTTGGTACCGATCGAATTATATTGTAACTTGTAAATACAATTTTGTAGTATAGAATGAGTTGGTGGTTTACCCTATTAGGCTTCCACGTTAAAATTGTGTTCTATTTGTTCTTGTTGTTATGTGTTTTGTGTATCTTGTTGATTCCATGCTTTGGTTAAAGTTTTAAATAAGTGGTTAAAAAGAAAAAAATTAACAATACTGATTCACCCCCCCACCTCTCAGTATTGACCAATATTCTAACAATCATACTATGCCTTTACACGTTTTGTGTGTGCCTTGTTATCCAAGGCAACATCTCTTCTCTTTTCATCAAGGTTGGTTAAGTACAAAAATCTCTCTTCCTCTATGGAAGTGTTTGGGAGAAGTTCTATTGCAGGTTTAAGCAACGGGATTTGACATTCGATAGGGAGGACAACTTCTAGTCCATAGACCAACCGAAAGGGTGTGAAACCAGTTGTTATTTTTACTAAAGTCCTATAAGCTCAAAGTGCGGAGAAGAGAGTAAAATTCCAGTTGGATTTTTGATATCCAACCATCCTACGCAGCATAGTTTTCAAAACCTCGTTAATGGCCTCTACTTGACCATTAGGCTGCGGGTAATACAGAGTTGAGTTTTCATGGGGAAAACCTGGCTTAGTGCTAAACTCATCTATCATATGATTCCAGAAATGAGATCCGTGGTCAGTGACTATGGATTGTAGGACTCCAAACCTAGATATCACATGGTTAAATAAAAGGAGGGTGTTAGTCTTACCATCCTATACATATGTAGGCATTTCCTTAGACCCCTTTGTGAATTAATTGACGGCTACAATGATGTAACCATGCCCCCTGACTGAGGTAGTCTTACAATGCATGAAATCAATACCCCACTTGGAAAAAGAGCCAACAACAATGACAGGGTGTAAAGGAGTAGGGTGGGTGCGCTTTTTAGGATAAAAGTGTTGGTAGGGTGGGAATTTCTTAACCTCTTCATGACAATCTTAAAAGATAGAAGGCCATAAATATCCAGCGCAAAGGATTCCATGGGTTGGATCCATCTGAGAAAGATGATTGCCACATGCTCCACAGTGGTAGTCATTCAGAACCTGTTCAGCCTCTTCATGTGTAAGGCATCATCGAAGGATAGAGTCAATATCACGTCGATACAGCGTATCATTTAAAATGAGATAGTACTTTGCGTGGTGACGGATACAGTGACGATCATCATGGGATATGTTGGGTTGAAATATCTGATTTTGGAGATATATGATCAAATATCCATACCATGGATCAATTGTTCTTATCAAGAACAAATAATTCATCCGGAAATGAATCATTGGGCTCAGCTTCCATCAAATCATAGGGAAGGTCATACATCAACTCCATGAAAACCAAGGATTTCTTCAGTGTAGCCTTGGAGAACTCAAGATAAAATTCCTGTAAGATAAAAATCCAATGGGAATACTTGCCCCCTAGTACCTAACGAGTGAGAATGTAGTACACAGGTTTTTGATTCACGAGTACAGTTGTAGTATTAAGTAGAATGTAATGATGAAACTTTTGTACATCAATGACCGTAGCCAGAGCTAACTTCTCCACATGCGATTAACGGGTTTCAGAGTCAATGAGACTCTTACTTAGGTAATATATCACGTGTTCTTGGTCGTTGGGATTTTCCTGCACTAGAACCATTCCAATGGTAATAGTGGAGGAAAATCCCAATGGCCAAGAACACGTGATATATAACAAAAAGTATTTTGAATAATTTGGGGGGTGCAACACTGGTGAATGGGTCAGACCTTGTTTCACATTATCAAAAGCTCGTTGGGCTTGGTCATCCCAGAAGAATGGAGTATCCTTCTTCAGCAGACACATATAACCATGTGCTTTTTCTGCAAAGTTGCATATGAAACGACGAAGAAATTTTTCCTTCCCTTGCAAACTTTGGAGTTTGGTGATGTTTGTTGGGCCGGGTAAGGCCAGAATAGCAGCAATATTCAAACGGTATATCTCGATGCCATCTTTGGAAACCACAAAGTCAAGAAGGTGTCCAGTCTCAACACAAAAGACACATTTGTGTGGGTTAAGATGGATATTATAATGACGACATATAAGGAAAATGTCCCTAAGATTCCCTGGATGGTCCTCCCATTGCTGTGAATGAGCTGGGAGATCATCAAGGTATGGCTCCATGATGTGTTTGATATTGTGAAAATCACAGGACATGGTGTGCTGGAATGTAGCTTCGACATTTTTTAGGCCAAAAGGTAACTTTCGATATTTGAAGGTTCCCCATGGGAAAATGAATGTCGTTTTATGCTAATCAATGGGAAGAATCTCTATCTGATTGTAGCCAGAAAATCCATGCATAAAAGAAAATATGACACTCCTAGCATAGTTATCGATGATCTGATCGATCTGTGGAGTAGGGAAATTATCCTTAGGACAAGCCTTATTTAAGTCTCAAAAATTGATACAGACTCTAATAGTGCCCTACTTCTTAGCCACAGGGACAGTATTAGATACCCATTCTGTCAGGGGTATGGGATAAATAAACCCTGACTTCAGAAGTTTCTCTACTTCAGTTTTAATAGCTGCAACCTTCCTAGGATGGACTTGACACAATTTTTGTTGGACAGGTTTTATTGTGGGATAGGTTATAATATCATGTACCACGATAGACGGGTCAATCCCAGGAATCTCCTCGTACATACAGGAAAAAATATCACGAAATTCTTTGAATAACGCTCTATAACTTTCAGCTTCTTCTATCGAGTAGTTTTGGACTACATGAACGTGCTTAAGAGTTTTGGATTTGACTGATATGTCAATTCAGGTTGTCTTAGTGATGTTGCAAATATTTCCTTTGAAATATGTGTCTTGCAACAATACAAGCGTTTGTGGATCGCTGAAAATATCAATATCAATAAGAGATACAAGGTCAAAGTCTACTGAACTACCATTGGGAAGAAAAGAAGATCGATGATGGTGATCTTCCCATACGGGTTCATCCATACTCATGATCTCCATGATGGACTCATCTGAAGGAAAGGTCTGTGAGAGATAGTCTAGAGTATGGAGAGAGGTTTCTAGCCAGTAGGGCAGTTGGTAAGGATCTGAATCCACCAAATGAATATCATCAGAATGGAAATCGAAAGATGATTGAACAAAATCATAAAGTGCTTCATAAGGGCCAAGAGAGGATGACTCAACAACTTCTTTTCCTTTAGGACTATAGCCAGTTGTGGAAATCATGTTCACGATCACCACTTCTGTACTAGGAGGGGATGAGGGAAACACTCCCATGAGGGTTGAATCCTTCAACATAACTACCCCAATCAACTGATAAGGAGGAGGGGACTGACCTAGCATATGGATGTTATTTGCGGTGGGAGTAGAAACATCTAGTGAACAAAATTCAAGTTGATCGATGGTCACAATCTCCCCCAAATGTTGAAATTGGAGAGTTCAAAAGACTGTCAAAGTGACGACAATCATAGCATAAAACCAGTTTCTCCCCAATAGAATACTATAATCCAACGGGGCATCGAGCACCTCCACCTGAATGGAAACAATCTTGTCCCCAATCTTGACTTAAAGGGCTCATAAAATACCACGAGGTTGGAAAAATCATCCATCAAACGATTTTAAGGTCGTAGGTGACTTCGTAAGTTTAGGAGAACCAATGTCCCTCTATAAGGATACAGACAAAAATGAGGTTGAAGCTCCTTCATCCAAAACAGTCATGTGCAATTTTCTCCCAACTAATCTGGTCATGATTTGGAATGCGAGCTGGTGGGGTAATCTAGATTTGTAGTTCTCCACATTGAAATGAATCCGATTAGTGTTATCAAGGTCTAAATATCCTAAAGTAGTCAACAAGTTCTTGCGCTGTGTGGGACAACTTTGCAGAACCTCTAGGGTAGACATCGCACAGGTTTCCTGAGCCAAATATTCAACAACGTTGTATAACTGTGCAGCTCGGGCATTGGGATTAAAAAAATCCTTCCTGAGGGTATTCTTAGGTGGGTGCAAGATCAAGTCGATATTAGGTTTCTAGATGGTAAGAGGGCCATTAGATGAAGATGGAGAAGAACTAACAAGAGGAATTTTATTAGGAGAATGGTTTTCATCCTTCTTCTCTACAGGTTTGTCATATGTCTGATTACGAGTAGTCAAACTAATGGTTTCTGAGGACATCATTTTGATTTCTTCTATAGAATTAGAGGTCCCTTGATTAGATATGTGATCTATCAATTATTTTTGAGACGGGAAGGGATCGGTAAGAACCACTGGTGTAGGGTTACTTTTCAAAAATTTACTAATCTCATCACGACGAGGGCACTCCTTCGTGAAGTGATCACCACCACATAACAGGAAGGGGTATTTGGACTTTCTCTTTCCTTTATTATCATTCTCTGTGGCCGCAGCCTTGGGATTCTCCTGTTGGTTTCCAAGATTTTTATTTTTTCCTTTTTCTTTCTTGTTGTTGTCAGGTGTCTATGTACTTTGGATAACATTTACCTCTGTGGAAACCATAGGAGTAGAAGGATTAGCACTAGAAGTACTCTGTTGCTTGGCAGACTTGGCTATTGATGAAGGTTGGATTGAACTGACAACCCTGTCAACATGAGTTTCTACAGGTGGCTTGGTAGGGTCCGTGATGGGACGAGGAGCTTGGGGGATTAGGTCATACAGAGTTCCAGATTGGGAATATACCAAGTCCAGGTACTGAGCATGACTAACAGCCTACTCTTCAGCAACAACACCACCCATAGCCACATCTCAGGAAATGGGAGGCAACAAGGATTTCATGAACCAATCGACTAACAGTTTGTTCGGGATGGGATATTTAATGAGTTGTCTCTGCCTCCTCCACTCATGAATATGGTATTATATATGTGTTGAATTATTTTGATGTAGCGAGGTTAAAAGGTCCGTACCCATTTCATAACGAATGGGTAGCTAAAAGTGTGTGAGAAAAATAGTTTCCAATGAGCTAAAGTTCACAAACGAATGCTGTGGAAGTTCAATGTACCACTTTGCAGCTGGACTAGTCAAATTTCACTGAAAGAGTCTAAAAGGAATAAATTTATCCATCAAGAAATTGGAAGAATGCCATAGATGGAATGTCATGACATGATTTTTAGGATCATCTCCCTGCTTCCCATCAAAATTTGGAATGTCTGATGGTAACTTGACTAGAATAGTAGGCCATGAAGGGTTATGTTGAATGGGATCATTAATCAACTTGGATAGATCAGGAAAGTCAAAAGTTTCCAAGAATGGAACTTTTCGATTAGGTTCGACATACTGGTAGTATTGATAAGGCATATGCATACCAGTAGGACCATAAGTTGACTGATACACTGGATATTGGGCTGGTTGATAGGTAGATGATCCTCTTGAATATCCTCCCAAAGGGGTTGGACCTCCAGGGGGGCCACTCAGAGGTGGTGGGCCTCTAGGTGGTGGGCCTCCAAGTGGTGGGCCTCCAGGTGGTGGTGGACTGTTAGCAGGAATATCGCACCTTATGCAGACAGAAGCTGTTCCTCTGGTCTGAATGGTTTAGATCCAGAACAAATGAGTCACAACTAGGTCAAAATACTTTCTCTAGAAGCTATGAATGCCTAGAATAATATCTCTGATGGAAGACTTGCAAAAACACATCAAACACACGACAACATCAAAGATACCAGAAAACTACCCATAGATCCATATCAGTGACTAACTTGAATCTGATAATACACATGTGAGATTATAAAACAACAGATATATGGGAAAGAAATCAACTTTGTATTAATATATGAATGAAAGAGATTACAACCTTTTTTCCTTAGTGTCGATGCACTCCTTCATAAGAGTAACATCTCATCCTTGATAGCTCCAACTTGCTCCTCTATTCTCTCTAATGGATTAGGCTAGGATGTTAATTCAACAACATAACTTTACTCTTTTCTTTTCTCCTCAACCATGGAGTATGAGCTTGGTTTTATATGGCTCAAAAGGATAAGAATGGTTGAGAAATAGGTGGGTGAGGTGGCCATGAGATCCCCAAAGCATGGATATCAAGCTTAATTGACCCAGGTGAGTAGGGATAAGGTTAGCCACGAAGCTTTTGTTCTAGAAGCTTTGTGAAACCTCCTTTTTCACTTTTTACCAAGGGCACCGTTTATACTCCCTTATGACAGAGCAATGCAAGGTGAGAACTGTGCCAAAAATAAAGGTCAAAGGTGGTGGCACTGTCTATCTTCCAAATGACTCAGGCAGTGTTGTATAAGGTACCGCTTATAAGCTTAAGGGTAAGAGTGGTGTTGTAGTTTTGTATGTAGAATCAACATCTGGAGCACTGTTTTCACTTCAAGTTTGGGATTGAGGGAAAATGGAGGTGTTAGAGATCTTATCGCATGCTGGTGATAGGATTTGGGTATAACAGAATACCCCCCAAAGCATTAGGCTAGAGGGATATGATAGGCAAGAGCTTTGATAGAGCAAGTTATCACTTCGAGGTAAGAGCTAGCTTGATCAGAGAGTATCATCGAGTAGGAATCTGCAATACATCAATACTTTGACTCATGAGTAAATGTAACCTCATCATGGCTGTAGACCAATACAAGGAAGATAAATGATAGGAATAAACAAACATGGATACTAGAATACAACGTAGATCCATGTGATAGAGGACTCAAACTTGAACATAGCTATCGGATATACAACGTAGATCTATGTCATACAGACACAAATTTGAGCATAGCCACGACCATACAAATGTGGATCCATGCTGGTACTTCATACAATATACTCCATCGCAACCTGGGGAAAAATATATGAGTTCTTAACAAATACCCAGAGTCTTCGTCTCATCTTCCACAAAGTACGAATATATCCATGTGATTACAATGTTCTAAAGTCGAACATGGTAGAAACCACTTGATTACCAGCCAACGATGTGAACCATTAACAAGTGTGAGGGAGATCACCATTGGTGTCAATGATTCCCAAGGTACCCTAGTACAATCTACTGAGTGTGAATAGATGTTTTGATGTCGAACACCCGATGGAATCTTTCGATCAAAGGTCAATGATGTAAACCTGTGTCAAAAGAAAGAGAATCCATCATTGAGGCATACAGATCTCAAGGTACTAAACTTATTTCTAAGACTATTTCCCGGATGATGAGCTGATGTCGATAGGAATAGTCTCGTTGAAGGAGGGCCATGCTGAATCCCACATTAATGACATGAAACTCAAAACAAAGTTTTGGAATGTTGTAGATAATGTAACCATATGACTGAATCAAAGGTAATGACACAAAGGTTGTTTTAACTGCAGAGGTAAACTTTCTTTCTTCCTTTGAACATCGGGTGACACGACAAAAGACTTGGAAGCATGACTAGACCAGATGTAAACACAATATGACAACGGATAATGCATTCTTTTGAAAGACTCAAAGGAGTGACATGACTCATGAAAGTGGATCAACTTGTAAGTCAGCTGAATACCCAATTGACTGAATGATATGCATACAAGTGCCATGTTCAAAAGTGACAAACAACTGCCATTCGGTTTGCAAAATGATTCCCTTCCCTTAATTTCCCCATCATGATTGATGAGAGCCTCTTTTCATTTTTATGAGTCCAAATAGGGTAACAAACACTCGTTTTAGCTTCCGAAGACAAGTCCATTCTCATACATTTTACGAACTTGAGAAAGGAGGGGTTCGTTCCCTGAATGAGTCTCTCAGTGTTTAGTTTAACGAGTCCAATGAAAGCAAACTCAGTATTGTTCATGTTTAGAGAGTCTGAAAGAAGACAAAAGAAAACTCCAAAGGGTCCTTTTTTCATATGATTTAGTCTCTAGGGTCTGAAAAAGTATAAAATAATACCTGAGAGAACTCTTCCAGTCATGATTGACTGAAGCATTCCTTTTTCATAAATAGTCTGTCCAAACCGAAAAAGAGATAACCTACTGTTGGAGAGACGACTCTTCAAATACTTTTATGAGTATGAAGAAGACAAGTACCCGACAATCTTTTCATATTTAGGGAGTTCGAAAAGAGCTTAAAGGAGACTCCATTAGGTTTCTTTTTCATGATGAGAAGTTTTTACGAGCCTCAAAAGAATCGGAAAAAGACTCAAAACTTTGATGCTGAGTTCTAAGAGCGTGACCAAAGTGTCGAAACAAACGCTCTAGGACTTTTTACGTTTTATGAAAGTACGAAAAAGTCAAAAACAAAATCCCCATAGACTTCACTATTTCCATTTTTACTCCTGTAAGACTAAAAAACGATCATTAATCTCTCAAAAATGACTTTAATGAACTATATAAATGGGTGTTTATATAATAATGATTTTTGAAATATGACATAACACATAAAAACCCTAAAATATATATATATATATATAAGTCGTTTGAATGGTAGAAATCAAATCATTTTACTATTTACCACTTGGTGAGAGTATTTTGGAGAAAATTGATCTAGATCTTCAGTCAGTGATTACAGAAGATTCCACCGTCTGATTCGAGCGCTATCAGAGCCAGGTAAATGTCTGAACCGTAGCCTTTCCTTTTAATGAATTCATTTTTGATTTTATGGGGTTTTTGGGAAGTTTTAGGCAATCCCTAAATACAAAATACAGGCACCACTCCTACCCCTTATGGGACATGCAGTGCTCGATAAGAACCGTGCATGTTCCTCTACACTCAGGAGGTGCCACCACTCTGTGCAAATGGAGCTCAGGCGATGCCAGCCGTGAGTGGGGAAACTTGAATGGGAAAGCAAGAAATGGAGTTTTTAAATGATTTTGGTGATTGATTATGTTTCTAATTATCCCATTGATTGTTTTTGGTAGGTTCTAACCGATAAAAAATGGTTATATGGAAAGCACGACAACATGATGATGATTATGCCTTTGCCGAGAGAAATGCGGGGTGTATAGCTGCATTGAGGGACTGTGGCCTTCTAAAATTATTCCGCACTCCTATCATGGTGTCCCATGAACTCTTTTTGGAGTATATCCTTCATATTTGGAACATGGAGTAGAAATATTTCGAGGTGGGAGCCCATGTGTTGACTATTGAGGTAGAGGACATCTACTTCTTGAAAGGATTATCCATATGGGGTGCTCCTATTTCATTGGCTGGTTCCCATGGAGGGGACGTGACCACCCAGGAGTTGATTAACTATCACTGCATACATGGTACTAGAAAATTTGGGAATAAAATTCCCATTAAGGCAATGGTGGATGATCATCTCCGTACATTTCTTTTCATTATGAAAAGGTTGGATGAGATCCAAGGAGCTCATCAGGATTCTAGAGAACACATGCTAAATGCTATAGAGGCCATGAAACCTAATGTATTTAACTGGGAAGAAGCATTGCTTTCGGTCTTCAAGGACCAGCTGACCAAGTGTCTATAAGGAAAGCTGAAACATTTCAGCTATGGATCCATCTTATCCTGTTTATTCATTGAGCAGGTCCCTCATCTGAGGCCCCAAGTGGTATTCACTGAGTTGAGAGCCAGAGACCCTCGTATGCTGAGGTGGGTCAGAATCATGGCCCGCACGGGAGCAGGTAGGGGAAAAGTGAAGTTTGGGGCTCCATTTTTCTGCTGGCTGAATGACCAAATCCTCATGATTGAGGATTATGCATACACAGGTACTGACTTCAGGGGTGACCCTGACCTACCACTTCCACCTGGTGCACAGTGGGGAGACATTGGAAAGAAAAAAAACCCTAAAATGACAACTTGTGTTTTTGTATTTTAATGTTTTTTATTTTTTATGTGTAGTAACAAGACCTAAATATCTTCATGCAGATGTTGGAGTAGCATGACCTGGGGGATCTTCCCCATTGGACAGGTGAGCAGGAGCTCGGTTTGTTCAACGGGGTGACGACCCAGTGGGAGAGTTAGAGGAAAAACTAGAGAGGTTGACTCTAGATATACCTGATGCATCGATCGATGACCTCCCATGAGGTATCAAAGGCACATTGCAGGCGTGCCAGGCCACTTTAGCCGACTGCTACACAAAGTAGTACAGACTGTCATATGCTACCACGAGCATCGCTAGATAGTTATGCATGATGTATTACTGAAAGATGATATAGCTTCAGGATTTTGTATGATTTTGTACTACTTGAAAGCCAGAGTGATTCAGATGAGGTCTCGTGACCTATTTTTGTAAAACACTTTATATATATATATATATATATATATATATATATATATACAAAATTTTATTTCTAGTGTTTATATGTTCCAAATGGAAAATGTATTTACATGATTTTACGTGTTATCTACTGTTTATTTACAATATGATGAACCATGTTTTATTTTCAAGTTATGTATGAGAAATATACCATTCTTGGATATAGTTTTCTAACGAATCAACAACTGCATTGTCTGCCCTAGGGATATGCCTATAAGTAATTACTTTAATTGACCTTTCCAAGAAACGTACTCTCTGGAAGAGACGAGGAAGAACTGGGTTCTTTATAGTGTAGACATGGTTTAAATGACAAAGCACCAATTGCGAGTCCATGAAAACTACCAAATCACGAATGTTCCAGGATGCAACTTCAGTTAGTAGACCTATGGTTTCCTGATACTCGGCAATATTGTTGGTAGCTGGGCCAATACAAACCGCTCCTGAACTGACCAAATCATGAGCTGGGGAATAGAGAAACTAAGCAACAAAGGCAAGGTTCAAGGTATGGTGGCAAGCACAATCAACGAAGCCGTAAAAATCCATATGTTCTGCATAACCAAAACATGGTATAAATAGTTTGGACACTAAACTCAAAACCATATTGAAAATACTAAAACACACACTAAAAAAGTAAAACAATGTACATATATACAAGGTACCATACATGAATGATCTAGGCATAGTACCTCTTCAGGTACAACCCATTGCGAGGTTTCCCGAAGGAGATTCCATCATAGTCCATGAGCTCATAAGCCCCTTTCTCTAAAACTTTGGAAATGACAAAGGGACCATACCACATTGATTCGAACTTCCCTTTCCCTAGCTTGTCATGTCTCTCATCATAGGTCAGAACTAGGTCACCTTCATTAAAAATATGAGGTTGGACAGACTTGTCATACTGTGCCTTGATGCGTTTCTTATGTGCCTCATTGGCTAAGGCATCATCTCGTCTAGTTTCATCTAGATTGTTTAGGTATAGGAATCTTTCTTCCTTGATAGAGGTATCTGGGAGAAGTTCAACGCCAAGTTTCAAAGATGGCATCTGACACTGAATAGGCAAGACAACTTCTACTCTGTAAACTAACTAGAAAGGTGTAAAACCAATAGCTGTTTTTACTGAAGTCCTATAAGCCCAAAGAGTGGAGAAGAGGATGTGGTGCCAGTTGGATTTGTGATCTCCAACCATCCATCACAACATGGTTTTTAAAAATTTATTAATGGCCTCGACTTGACCATTAGGTTGCGGATAATAAGGTGTTGAGCTTTCATGACGAAAACCTAGCTTGGAACTTAGTTCTTCCATCATCTGATTCCAGAAATGTGATCCATGATCAGTAACTATAGACTATGGGACTCTGAATATTACTATCACGTGATTGAACAGAAAGAGGGAAAAAGTCTTACCATCCTTAGTATATGTAGGCATAGCCTCATCCCATTTCATAAAATAATCAATGACTACAATGATGTAACCATCCCCCCTGGCTGAGGTAGGATTACAATGCATAAAATCGATCCCCCATTTGGTGAAAGGGCCAATGGTAATGACAGGGTGTAATGGGGTAGGGTGGGTGCTCTTTTTTGGATAGAAATGTTGGTAGGGTGGGCATTTATTAATAGCCTCATGAAAATCTTTAAATACTGAAGGCCAGGAGTAGCCAGCGCGAATGATTTTCTGGGCTGTAGCCATCCCAGAGAGATGACCACTGCATGCTCCAGAGTGGTAGTCATTTAGAACTTATTCAACCTCTTAATGAGTAAGGAATCATTGGATAACAGAATTGATGAAACACTTATAAAAAGTATCATTCAGGATAAGGTAGTATTTCACGTGGTGACAGATACGGTGACAATCGTCATGGGATAGAGTGGGATGAAATACTTGTGTTTGGAGATAAGTGATTAAATATCCATACCATGGATCAGTAGTGCTTATCAGGAACAGAAATTCATCCGAGAATGAATCATTGGGATTAGAATATGTCAAAGCACAAGGAACATCACACATCAGCTCAACAAAGACCAAGGATTTCTTTGACCTGGCCTTGGAAAACTCAAAGTCAAATTCCTGTAGGATGACTATCCATCGAGAATATTTCCCCCCTAGCACCTGACGAGTTAGGATGTAATACATAGGGTTCTGATCTGCCAATACAGTGGTAGTGTGAAGTAAGATTTAGTGACAAAATTTTTGTACAGCAATGACCATGGCCAATGCTAACTTCTCCACATGTGAGTATCAAGTTTCAAAATCTATGAGATTCTTATTGGCGTAATAGATCACATGCTCCTGACCATCAGGATTTTCCTACACCAAAACCATTCCGATGGTAGTAGTGGAGGCAACAATGTATAAGATAAAATCCTTTGAATAATACTGGGGGTGTATCACGGGTGAATGGGTCAGAGCGTTCTTAAGATGATCAAAGGTGCATTGGGCTTGGTCATCCCAAAAGAATGGAGTGTCCTTCTTGAGGAGATGCATATAGCCATATGTTTTCTTTGCAAAATTGCACATGAAACGACGAAGAAAGTTTTCCTTCCCCTGCAAACTTTGGATTTCAACAAGATTGGTTGGGGTTGGTAGGGCTAAAATAGATGCAATTTTCAATGGATCTATCTGGATGCAATCCTTAGAAACCACGAAACCTAGGAGACATCCTGTGTCAATGCAAAAAACACATTTATGCGGATTGAGCCATGTATTGTAATGAAGGCATCTCAGAAAAATATCCCTAAGATGACCAAGGTGGTCCTTCCATCACTGTGAATGAGCTGGGAGGTCATTAAGGTACAGTTCCACAATATGTTTGACATCGTGAAATGCATAGGACATAGCACATTGAAATGTAGCTCCAACTTTCTTCAGGCCAAACGGTAACTTCCTATACGCAAAAGTTCCCCATGGGAAAATAAATGTCATCTTGTGCTAATCGGTGGGCAATATCTCGATCTGATTATAGCTAGAAAAGGCATCCATGAATGAGAAGATGACACTTCCAACACATTTGTCGATAATCTGGTCGATATGCGGAGTTGGAAAGTTGTCTTTGGGACAATATTTGTTCAAATATATGAAATCGATGCAGAATCTAATGGTGCCCTGTTTTTTATTGACAGGGACAACGTTCAATACCCATTCCGTCAAGGGAACAGGATAAATAAACCCTGCTTCGATAGATCCAACTTGCTCCTCTATGCTCTCTAATGGATTAGGCCAGGATGTTAATTCAGTAGCATAACTTTATTCTTTTCTTCTCTCCTCAACCATAGAGTATGAGCTTGGTTTTATAGGGCTCAAAAGGATAGGAATGGTTGAGAAATAGGTGGGTGAGGTGGCCATGAGATCCCCAAAAAATGGATATTGAGTTTAACTTACCCAGGTGAGTAGGGATAAGGTTAGCCATGGATATTTTGTTCTATAAGCTTTGTGAAACCTCCTTTTTTCACTTTTTACCAACGGCACCGCTTATACTTTCTTATGACAGAGCGGTGCAAGGTGAGAACTGCGCCAAAAACAAAGGCGATGGCACCGCTTGTCTTCCAAATGACTTAGGCAGTGCTGTATAAGTTACCACTTATAAGATTAAGGGTAAGGGTGGTGCTGGAGTTTTGTATGTAGAATCAAAATTTGGAGCACTATTTTCACTTCAAGTTTGGGATTGAGGGAAAATAGAGGTGTTAGAGATATTATCACATGCTGGTGACAGGATTTGCGTATAACATGGACATCTAGGTGGTGGTTCCCTGGGTGGTGGTCCCCCAGAAGGTGGACCTCCTAGTGGTGGACCTCCTGGTGGTGGACCTCTCAAAGGTGTACCTTTGAGTGGTGGTCCTCCCAAAGGTGGAACTCCAGGTGGTGGACCTCCGGGTGATGGTCCTCTTGATGGTGGTCCTCTAGGTGGTGGTCCTCTTCTAGGTGGGCCCCCACCAGGTGGGACTCTGCTAGGTGGTCCTCCAAAGGGTGGGCCACCATAAGGTGGCCCTCCAGAACCCAGCAGCATTAATAGGTATTCCTCCCATTGCTGGCATGTAGGACCAATTAGGTTTCCCCCATGGCGTAAAAATGTTTCCAGGGTAATGGATTCCAAGATACATAGTCCCTATAGATGTAGGTTGATAATTCATATTTCCTACAGGTGTTTGATTTCCTAGGTAAGAGTAGCCCCAAGAAGGTTGGTTGACTACAGGTTGTACCCCTGAATATTGACCTGAACTTGATGGAGGGTTTACCATATTGGTGTTGGTGGGAGGAACAATTGTTGTTGTTTGTCCTACAGTAAGGGTCTATCTGAAACTAGAAGTAACTCCACTAAAAATGGACACAAATTGAGCTGGGGGTTTCCCCCCAGTGTTAGAAGATACATATACCACTTGAGTTAAGGATTCCCCCCTAGCTGTAGAGGGTATGGGAGGACTAGGAACATACCCACGATTCGAAACTATAGGAGTAGGGTTGGAGGTTTGAACCAGATTATGAGTAGTCATACCACAAGATGGTGATACATTAGGAGCAACCAAAGATGAGGAAAGCGAACGATATCTAGAAGGAGCAGGTTCCGAAAGACGGGGTAAAAGAGCATACATAGGTTCTTTATGCGGAACAAGTGTAGAGATGATTTTTTCAAGGTTATTGTGAATGTTTTGTAGACATTCAAAGGATGACTAGAACCTTCTGTACTTCTCTTCATCTAATGAAGAACCTATGGGAGGATTTACAAAATAAGGTCTGGTAACCCCAAATTCAGAAAGGGCTTGACCCATATAAGTTCTCCAAAAATGAGCATTAGCGCCATATTCTGTCTCAGCAGGACTATCAGCATGACCTTCCATTGGAAAACAAAAGGCAATTTCAGGTGCTGGAGGCTATTCGACCAAGGGATTAGTGTAAGTGGTGAATTTATCTCCACCTTCCACAACTAGGCGTCCTTACACATGGGAGTCAGTTGTAGAACCTTGATCTGTGGCTTCCATTGGGCTCTCCCGTGTGATAGGAGGAAATTCAGGTGGTAAGCCCTAGTTTCTTCTGGATCGTCTCAATTGAAACTCAGCCAGATTGCAAGGTCACTAAAATATAACCTATGGTTTCAAACTAAAAAAAAAAATCAAACAAAACTTCTCGTACACAAACTACAGGCCACAAGATAACATTAGTGACAAGAGGGGTTGATACAAGTCGGTTCCTCACTAGGATTGTCAAGTTTTTGCAACTCGTTATATATCGTAGGGTCCAACATTAAAACACGGTGAGGAGGATCAACCATCCCTCGCTTGAATACCTGACTACCTGAACAACACATGCATAGTAATCTTCTCGAGTGTTGTTCTTGGTGTATTGTGCCAACAAGACGACCAGAGGGGATTTTATCAGATGGTATAAGGAATCCTGGAAGGGTCCCCCGATATACGCATGGTACATGGGAGCTCAAATCCGTAGTAGCGATGTCTAATGCACAACCATTCAAAAGGAGCCTTTCGATATACAATCAAGTACGTGAAGTACCTTTAGATATACCTCAAGGGTATGTGAAAGGTCATTCTATATGCTGAAGGTACGTGGAAGAACCACACAGTTCCCAGGTTGTAGTGTAGGCAATAAATGACAACTCCTACATTTTATGACACTAGAACATGTCTCTAACCTATCACTCAAGTTACTAATATTTTTAACCCATAACTACTGTTAATTTTAAGTTGAATAGTTAGGTGAATGCAGGGAGTGTAGATAGAAAATTAAAACCATGCAATTATGATATGCAACTTTTTTCACTTTACCATTCAAGGTATGCGCTACTTATGGGAAGGAGAGAGTTTTTTCTTTTTCAATTTCATCTAAAAACCAAAAATTTCCCAAACAGTCTCATTAAACAAAAAATTTCTCAGAATACAAACAAGAAACACAGTTTTAATCTGATCTTTGAAAGCAAACAATGAAGTGAGATCTCTTTTCCTAAAAAGAAATAAAATAATACCAAAAGGTACACTAAGTACTTTTTCAATGTTCTTCAAAAAATTGAAAGATCTAACTTAAAACTATGATATATTTTTTCTTTTGACGAGACAAGAGTGTATAAAAAGAAAGAAGAACATGGATATATGAAGCTTATGAGGCTAGTTAGAGGTCCAATAATTCATCTTTAAGCAAAATTATGATCAAATCTCAACAAAAAGAATTCTTTTAAAAGAAAAAAGAAGTCTTTCGTAAAATAATGAAGAATAAAAAAATCAAAACCAATACACAAATATTTCTTTCTAGTTTATCATTTCAGTAAAACGGAGATCTAACTGAACTAGCTTCCAAGAACTCCTTTCGAAAAAGAAAAACCAAGCATACAAGCAATCAAAATGATGGGTGTAACCTAGATTTTGACTTAGAACAAAATAAGCATTTACCACATACAGAATTTGAATCTAACAATTCACATCTCTAAAATGAAGCTGAAAAACTCACAAACAGAAAGAAAAAATCAAACCAAGCTTTGAAATGACAAGAATGTAGAAGGCCTACCTGGCACTACTTGAGGAGAGTTAGTGATAGAGAGGTTCTACCTCGACACCACTTCTCACCCACTGTGACAGAGCAGTGGAACTAGTTACTGATTAATGCGCATAGGAGGTGGCACTGCTTGTTGTCCACTGTGCAGGTTCAATGTTGTTGTAGAAGTCAAAAACAAAACAATGGCGAAAAAGAGATAGTAAATTACTACAACACTGGCATTAAATCATGAATTTGACAGGAATATGAAGCACATAAAGTAAAAATGACTCATATCTAAGCAGATCTGGTTATACCGAACCAAGATATCACTATATAATCTAGTAGATCTGATCAATGAAAGATTGGATCTTGGATTTTAGACAAGATTTTGAAGACCAAGTAAGATCAGATGTGCTGAATTCTCTTCCCCAACGGAGTCGCTGGATTTTTTGCTAGGAAAAATGTTCCTCGTGCGGACAAGAGTTGTTCCTCTAGTATGAATGGTTCATATCTAGAACAAATGGGTTACAACAGAGATGGAAGACTTTCCCTAGAAGTTGTAGAGATCTGGGATGAGTCCTTTGATAGAGTGATGTAGTTATCTCCTATGGCGATGGCTCTCCATGGATGTACCTGTACAATCACATGAAACAAGCAAACTAGATCAAAGGCACCATAATATAATCTACAATTCTATGTCAATGACTAAGGAATCCAACAGTAAACTGCATGATTACAACACAACATATTTTACGGGAAAGGAACCAAATTTGCATTAAAATGAAGAAGAAATATTACCACCTTTGCCTTAGTGTTGAGATGACCCTTCACATGCTAATGCCTTGTCCTCAAAATCTCTGAATTTCTCCTTCCATGCTCACCCTAGATTTGGCCAGAACCTTAGTGCAGCAACATAACTTTTCTCTCTCTCAACCATGGGGCGTGAGCCTGGTTCTATAGGCATTGGGAGGATAGGGATGGTTGAGTAAATGGTGGGTGAGGTGGAAGGGAGATACCAAAACGATGGATCTTGAGTCCAAGTAGTCCTCAGGAGTAGGAATGAGGGTGCCACAAAGTCTTCCTTAGAGAAGCTTCGTGGAATCTTCTCCTTTCACCTCGGGCACTGCTTCCCTTCCATTATGACAGAGCGATGACATGGTGGAGCCGCACTTTGAAAAAGAGGAATAAGCGGTGGCACCGATTACTGTCAAGAGATAGTAGGCATTACTAAAGAAGGTAATGCTTCTTTCCTTAAGGGAAAAAGCAGTGCTGGACTTTTATATATAAAACTGAAGTCAGGGCCAGTATTTCACTTCACAACTTGGGATTTAGGGAAATAACTAATGTTTGGGACCTCATCACATGATGATGATGATATTTATGTGTAACAACACTTCTTTATCAAAAGAGAATCTGATTCTATGATCATATTCCAATTCAAGAAATTGGTCAAAATTGAAACTTCGTCCTAGATTTTTGCAAGACTTGGGATTAAAGGGGGTGAAAATAGCTCAGAATGTCGTAAAAGTTGGTGTGCATGCTTGACTATCAAACGGGAATCCAAATATACGATCAAAGTTCAATTATGATAAATTGGTCAAAAGTGAAACTCCATAGTGGGGTTTTTCTACACTTGGGATTAAAGGAGATGAAAATAGATCAAAACATTGTGGAATTTGTCATGCACACTTATCTATCAAATGAGCATCCAAATTTAAATTCTGCAAAATCGGTCAAAGGTGAAAATCCATAGTGAGGTTTCATTAGTGTTGGGATTAAAATGGGTGAAAATAGCTTGAAATGTCGCTAAAGTTAATGTGCATGCTTGTCTATAAAAAAGGAATCCAAATCAACGATGAAATTTCAAATCTGAGAAATTGGTCAAAAGTGAAACTCTGTTGTGCGATTTCTCTAGGGTTTGGCTTAAAGGGGGTGAAAATAGATCAGAACATCATGTATGTGTGTGTGAAAACTTGTCTATGAATGGGAATCCAAATATATGATCACATTCAATTATGAGAAATTCGTCAAAATTGAAACTCTGTCGTGCGATTTCTCTGGGGTTGGGCTTAAAAGGGGTGAAAATAGCTCAGAAATTTGTGAAAATTGGCGTGCACACTTTTCTATCAAATGAGAATCCAAATATACTATCATATTTCAATTACGATAAATTGGTAATATGAAATTCTGTTGTGTGGTTTCTCTAGGGTTGGGTTTAAACGGGGTGAAAATAGCTCAGAACATCACGAATGTTGACGTGTATGCGTGTTTATCAAACGAGTATCCAAATCTATGATCAAATTTCAATTTGGATAAATTGGTCAAAAGTGAAGCTCCGTCATTCAATTTCACTGTGGTTGGGCTTAAAGGGGTTGAAAGTAGCTCAGAACATTGCAAAAGTTGTCTTGCACACTTTTTTATCAAATGAACATTCAAATCTATGAACAAATTTCAATTCCAAGTAATTGTTCAAATGTGAAAATACATGATGCAATTTATCTAGGGTTGGGTTTAAAGGGGGTGAAAATATCTCGAAACGTCACAAAAGTTTGTGTGCACATTTTTCTATCAAATGAGCATCTGAATCTATGATCCAATTTCAATTATGAGAAATTGGTTAAAAGTGAAACTCCTGTTGATGTTTTAGAAAAATTAGAGCTTCCTGAACTTTAAAATTTTTATCAAACAATTTCAACACTAATGAAACTTTAAATCAGCCACATAATAAAATTTGTATCATTCACATAATAAACTTTATATCATCTACATATGAACCTGTTAGCTGGAAATACGCACCTCCTATGGACAAGAGCTGGTTCCCTAGTCTGAATGGTTCAGATCTAGAACAAAACACAAACACGGAATTCTAAACTCTCCCTAGACCTGGTTCATCACTAGGAAATGATACTATAATAATTTTCTCAAAGTTTGTCCTCGCTATCCTTGAAAATTACTGCAGAACAACCTGTAAAAGATGGAAGACAACAAAGAAAACATGATAGCATACAATATAATCAACTAGATCTATGCTTGTGACCAAGGAATCAAGCAATACATACATATGAAATAGTAAATATGGGAAAGAAAAGATTCTTTATTGATAAATGATTGGAAATACTACAACCTTCATGCCTTGGTGTTGATATTTCCTTCCAATGGATCCTTGCCTCTAACTTCACCTTGCCTCCAAAGACTCAAGAATGATTTTGACAAAGTTTGGGTATGCAACACAATTCTTCCTCTTTTTTCCCATGGGGGGTGAGCCAGTATTTAAAGGCATGGGAGGATAGGTATGGCTTAGGATCTCATGGGTGAGGTGGAGATAATATCCTAAAAGGGAGGATCTCGAGCTCCAGTTGGTTCCTAAACCATAGGGATGAGGCTCCACGGAGGTCAGCTTCGAGAATCCTCTCGAAGCTTCTCTTTTTTCCTTGAAAACTCGAGCACATCTCCTCCAATGAAGAAAATGGGAGGTGATAAGTGGGTACCACTTCTTGCAGTGAGGGAAGGAGCGGTGGTGCCATTTCTTGCTCATGTATCAGGAGAGGTGCTAACTTGGGTAACACTTTTTGTCAATGGAAGAGCAGCGTTACTAGCTCAACACAAGGAAAAATTGCAAGGGGATAATTTGAACCTTCATTTCTCTAGGGAAAACTTTGAGGGATTGGAGCATACAAGGGAATACATATCTTATAACATGAGGGTGACAAGATTTTGGTATAACATAATCTCATGAATAAATCATCCACATAAAATAATGAGCCATAAGAGACAAGATATACCAGGGAAAAGCCTCCAAACACGGAGGATGAAAAACCCAACAATTATTTGCATATGATATATATATTTGCAGAGAATGGTTTACAACACATAAGCATATTACTCCATAAGATATATCAACCCATCAATAGAGAAGAGAGATCCAACACAACCCTTAAAAAACAACTGTATACAACTGTGTATTGAACTTTCCATATTCCTAACATATTAATAACAAGCAAAAACACCTAGCACATAGAAGGGGGTGAATAGGAGGCTTACTAAACATGGTGCATTCACTAGGACTAACATGAACTAGAAATACTCTCATGTAATCATTAGCACCCTTTTAAGCTCCAGTTTCAAACTAACACTTTAATTATTCTTGCATGCACAAGATATGTGCCCTTGTTCTTTATTTAGATTTAATTGGAGGCTAACTGACTTGAACTGAATGAATTGAAATTAATATTAAACCGAATTTTAGGAGACTAACTGAAAGTATTTGGTACTTCACAATTAGAGTCACCCATTTCCAAACACTTTGCATGAATCAAGGATATGTTCTTTGTTTAATTGACACATTCTTTATTTCCAACTTATGATTAACTGAGGCCTTCATCATTTGAGTTCCCTTGAGGCATACATGTGATACACCAAAATATTGTCATGTTGAGCCATATGTTAACCCTATGCCTCAATCCCTAAAGTTACCTTGGCTGAATGGAATTGAATAGGAGGTTATTTCCTTACCTTTTTTCCCCTTTAAGAAGGTCAGCACTCTTCCCCTTCATGCTAGGTGCACTGATGACACTCTTTCTCCTAATAAAAATTGCATCGATGCTCTTTCCATTCATGCTAGGTGTGTCGGTGGCACTATTTCTCCTTATGCAAGGTGCACCGGTGCTCTGTCTCCTACTACTAGGTGTGCCAGAGGCGTTTTGAAGGAAAAAAATGAAGCTTCGAGGCCCTTCTCGAAGGTGGATGAGGTGGAGGACTTTTCCTAGTTTCTAGGTGAGGTGGTATTCAGTTCCCTAACCTATGGGGAAGATCCCTTAGACCCATCCTCCTAATCCTCAACCTACTCTATCCCTTTAGCCTTATAAAATGATCCCTCTCTCCATGGTGAAGGGAGGAAGGACTATGGTACTCTTATGTTGGTGGAATTTCTAGGTGATCCCTATCATCCTTTGGGAGGAAAGATATCATCCTTTGGGAGGCTTACTATCTTGCTTTGGAGGCTTGGCTTGGATTGTTGGGTGGAATATTGTAGTGTTAGGGATAGGTTGTGATGTTCTTTCTTATGCAATTCTATGTATCTCCTTGATTACATTAATACAAATCTATTTCCATAAACATTGTTGTGTTGATAATGTTTAGATATTTATTCCTTAAATGTTAGCTTAGATCAATTCATGTTTAGATATGCATGTATTGTTTGCTTGTTTGGAATTTCTCTATAGGGTTTTGTAGCTCAAGATCTGAAGGCTCTGGATCTTGGATCAACAAAGAGAGAAGAGGATTTGTAGACCTCAGGTAGGTGATCTATATGTTTACGTCTTGTATTTCTATTTGATCTAGGAAAGTAGGATGTATTGTGTATTTGATTTGTTCTAGATCCACTTCGAATAGGGAGCTCTAGATTGAGTCCGCTTGAGTAGATTTATCCGATAACAAATTTGGCAACCATACTGGGGATGTGCATAGATCTGATTTCTTTTGTTTTTTATTTCATATCTATTTATCAATCCTTTTGCTAGCCTCTAGAGACCCTCCCTCCTTTGGATTTTGTCTTTGAAGAGTGTCTTGCATCCTCTTGATTCTATTTGGATCACTATCAAACCTTCTACCCTTCTCCCATAAGAGATATAGCTTTTACCCTGCTTGTTTCTCCATTGGTGCACCTGGGATGTGTAGACAGAGCACCGACGCTCTTTAACTTAAGAGACAGTGCGTCTTTGGTACCTCTTTTCCAGAGTTATAAGTGCACATGCCACCAATGCTCTTGTGGAGTGTAGTAGATGCACTGACTCTCTTGTGCAGTGTTGTAAGTGCGCCTGCCCCTCCCCATTTCTCTTGTGCAGTGTTGTAAGTGTGCCTGCCCCTGTCAAGCACTTTGGTGCAATGTAGGAAGGTGTGTCTACCCTTTGAAACTTAGAAATCGGCTCATATTTCCTTCTTTTTTGGGTTTGGTTTGATGGATTGTGGTGTTTAGGATGCATATGATAGTCATACACCCCTATACCTAGTGTTATCTATGTTTAGAGTTGATTTTTTATTTTATTTTGGGATGCTTTACTAGTCAAGAGAATGAATTGGTTGTGGTAATAAATTTTAATCCTTCACCTGTTAGCTCTTCCTTGCCATTCCTAATCACATTTATAGACCTCTTCATATCTGTTTGGGTAGTCATATCTGATCTCCAATCCCTTCCTCTCCTCAATCATTGAGTTTTTGTTGCATTTTGGTTGTTTTGGAGCAATTCTTGTTTGTTTTGGAGTTCTTTGGGTGCTTGTCATCTTCCTTTTTATTTATGAATGAATGGAGTGTTGTAGATATTCTCTTATTTTCTGTTTGTAGATTTGAAAAGAGTTTAGTTATCAGGTTTCAATTTTATATATGCATTTGAAAATCAAAGTGCTTCTTTACTATCTTTTGTGAATTGTTAAGATTTGTTGCATCTTTGATTCCATTTGTGCTTTTTGGATTATTATTGCAGAAAGTTAGAATTGTTACGCTCTAGGAAAGAATCATTCTTTTCTTTATTGTTCAGATTCAGGTTTGTTTGAAGAGAAAACCCAAACACTTTACATGAATGAGGGAGATGTTCCTTCTTTAAATGGCACATTCTTTATTTACAACTAGGCTTAATTGAGGCCTTAATAAATTGAGTTCACTTGAGGCATACATGTGAAATTTCAATTCATTCTCTTTCTCCATGCTATATCTCATTATGATTAATTAAATACAACATGGTCCATATGTGTATTAATTAACTAATCATCTTATCATATCATACTCAGAAGAATTATTCCATATTGATAATCATATGTATTAGCCCGGGTCATATATTCATATGCTAAAGTAATTCAGTTTAGGGGTAGCTAATCCCTAAAGGAGACTTATAACACCTAGTGACCATGAATAGAAATACATCACATAGTATATCCGCATGACATGATACAACACAAGTGAAAATCCTTTGTGTGGTTTCACCACACTTTGGACTAAAGCATGTGAAAATGGCTTGTGACTTCATTAAAGTTGGAAAGCATTTTTCTCTATCAAGCGAGCATCCAATTCTATGATCAAATTTCAATTCCAAGAAATTGGTGAAAAATCAAACTCCATAGTGTGGTTTCACTAGAATTAGGATTAAAGGGGGCGAAAAGAGATCAGAACGCTGTGAAATTTGGTGTGCACACTTGGTTTATCAAACTAGCATCCAAATCTATTATCAAATTTCAATTCCAATAAATTGGTCAAAAGTAAAACTACGTCATTTGGATTCTCTAAACTTTGGCTTAAAGGGATTGAAAATAGCTCTGAATGTCATGAAAGTTGGCGTGCATGCTCCTATCAAATGAGTATCCAAATATACGATCAAATTTCAATTTCGAGAAATTGGTCAAAAAATAAACTTCGTTGTGCGGTTTAGCAGGTTGGGATTGCAGGGGGTGAAAATAGCTTCAAATGTTTCGAAAGTTGGAGTGCACACTTGTCTATCAAACAAGCACCCAAATATATGATCAAATTTTAATTCTAAGAAATTGGTCAAAAGTGAAACTCCATCCTTTGGTTTCAGTAGACTTGGCCTTAAAGGGGGTGAAAATAGCTCAAAACGTCGCAAAATTTGGCCTGCACCCTTGTCTATCAAACGACTATCCAAATCTACGATCAAATTTCAATTACAAATATTGGTAAAAAGTGAAAATTCCTCATGTAGTTTTGTTAGACTTCGACTTAAAGAGGGTGAAAATATCTTGAAATGTTGTGAAATTCAGTGTTCACGCATGTCTATCAAACAGGCATTTAAATCTACGATAAAATTTCAATTCCTTGAAATTGATCAAAAGTGCAACTCCACCATTCGGTTTTGCTAGGGTAAATATAGGTTGGAATGTCGCAAAACTTGGTGTCCACTCCTGTCTATGAAATGGGTATCCAAATCTATGATCAAATTTCATTTCTGATAAATTGGTCAAAAATGAAACTCCATTGTGTAGTTTCTCTAGGGTTGGGCTTAAAGGGAGTGAAAATAGTTTCGAACATCTCGAAGATTTGTGTGCATGCTTTCCTATCAAACATAAATCCAAATCTATGATCAAAATTCAATTCCTAGAAATTGGTCAAAATTGAAACTCTATCACGTGGTTTCAATAGGGTTTTAATTAAAGGGGGTTAAAATAGCTCAGAACATTGTGAAACTTGGCATGCACGCTTGTCTATCAAACATGCATCCATATCTATGATCAAATTTCAATTACGATAAATTGGTCAACACTAAATAGTCGTTGTGCGGTTTCACTAGGGTTGGTCTTAAACGAGGTGAAAATAGCTTGGAACGTCGCAAAAGTTGGCGTTCATGCTTGTCTATCAAATGGACATCTAAATCTGTACTCAAATTTCAATTATGAGAAATTGGTAAAAAGTCAAACTTCGTCGTGTGAATTTGTTTTGGTTGGGATTAAAGGGGGTGAAAATAGCTCGAAACGTCTTGATAGTTGGCATGCACACTCTTCTATAAAAAAGGCATCAAAATATATGAAAAAAATCAATTCCGAGAAATTGGTCAAAAGTGAAAGTCCATCGTGTGGTTTTGGTAGACTTGGCCTTAAAGGGGGTGAAAATAGCTTGGAATGTCGCAAAAGTTGGCATACACACTAATTTATCAAACGAACATCCAAATCTACAATTAAATTTCAATTCCAAGAAATTGGTCAAAAGTGAAACTCCGTTGTGCAGTTTCTCTAGAATTAGGATTCAAGGGGTTGAAATGGATCGTAACAGACATCCAAATCTAAGATCAAATTTCAATTATGAGAAATTAATCAAAATTTCAACTACGTTGTGCGGTTTCAATAGGTTTGGGCTTAAAGGGGGTTGAAATATCACATAACATTGCAAAAGTTGGCGTGCACACCAGTCTATGAAACTTGCTTCCAAATCTGTGATCATATTTCAATTATGAGAAATTGGTCAAAAGTGAAACTACGTCATGCGGTTTCGATAGACTTGGGTTAAAGGGAGTCAAAATAGATTGGAAGTCATGAAAGTTGGCATGCACAATTGTTTATCAAATGAGCATCCAAATCTACAGTAAAATTGTAATTATGATAAACTAGTTAAAAGTGAAACTCCTAAGTGTGGTCTCGTTAGGGTTGGGCTTAAAGGGAGTGAAAATTTCTCGTAAGGTGGCAAAATTTGGAGTGCATGCTTGTCTATCAAACGGGGATCCAAATCTATAATCAAATTTCAATTCTGATAAATTGGTCAAAATTAAACCATGTCATGCGGTTTTAATAGGGTTGAGCTTGAAAGGGTTAAAAATAGCACGAAACGTCATACAAGTTGGCATGCACGCTTTCCTATCAAACGGGGATCCAAATCTACAATCAAATTTCAATTCCAAGAAATTGGTTAAAATTTAAACTACGTTGTGCAGTTTGAATAGGGTTGAGCTTGAAGGAGTTAAAAATAGCTCAAAACGTTATAAATGTTGGCATGCACGCTTGTCTATGAAACTTGCATCCAAATCTACGATCAAATTTCAGTTCTGAGAAATTGGTCAAAAGTGAATCTCCATCGTTTAGTTTCTCTAGGGTTGGGATTAAGGGGGTTAAAGTAACTCAAAACTTTGTGAAATTTGGCATGCATTCTTTTATGTCAAATGAACATCCAAATTTATGATCAAATTTAAATTACGAGAAATTGGTCAAAACGAAACTCCATCATGCGATTTTCGCTAGGGTTGGGATTAAAGGGGGTTAAAATAGCTCAAAACATTGTGAAAGTGTTGATGTATGCTTGTCTATCAAATGGGCATCCAAATCTATGATCAGATTTCAATTTCAAGAAATTGGTCGAAAGTGAAACTTCATGAAAGTTGGCGTGCATGCTTGTCTATAAAAAATGCACCCAAATGTATGATCAAATTTTAATTCTGAGAAATTGGTAAAAAAGGAAACTTCATTGTGTAGTTTCACTAGACTTGGGCTTAAAGGGGGTGAAAATAGCTTGAAACATTGTGAAAGTTGGTGTGCATGATTTTCTATCAAACAAGCATCCACATCTATGATCAAATCTTGATTCCGAGAAATCCGCCAAAAGTGAAACTCTGTTGTGCAGTTTCTCTAGGGTTGGGATTAAAGGGGCTGAATCTAGTTCAGAATGTCACGGATGTGTGCATGCACACTTGTCTACAAAACAAGTATCCTAATCTATGATCAAATTTTAACGATGAGAAATTGGTCAAAAGTGAAACTGTGTCGTGCGATTGCTCTAGTGTTGGGCTTAAATTGGGAGGAAATAGCTCATAATGTTGTGAAAGTTGGCATGCACACTTGTATATCAAATGGGCATCCAAATCTAGGATCAAATTTTAATTATGAAAAAGTTGTAAAATACGATACTCCATTGTGCCATTTCACTAGAGTTGGTTTAAAGGGGGTGAAAATAGATCAGAACATCATGAAATTTGGTGTGCACTCTTGTCTATCAAACATGCATCAAATCTGTGATCAAATTTCAATTCATAGAAATTGGTCAAAAGTGAAACTTCATCGTGCAATTTCACTGTAGTTGGGATTAAAGGGGGTGAAAATAGCTCTGAATGACACAAAATTTGGCCAACACTTTTGTTTATCAAACGAACATCCAAATCTATGAACAAATTTCAATTCTGAGAAAATTTTCAAATGTGAAAATCCATCGTGTAGTTTTAATACGGTTGGGCTTAAAGGGGGTGAAAATAGCTCAGACCATCGCAAACGTTTGCGTGCACACTTTTCTGTCAAACATGCATCCAAATCTATGATCAAATTTCAATTCTGAGAACTTGGTCGAAAGTGAAATTCTCTGATGTAGTTTACGTAGACATGGGCTTAAAGGGGGTGGAAATATCTAGGAATGTCTATAAAGTTGGCATGCATGCTTTTCAATCAAACAGACATCCAAATCTATGATCAAATTTCAATTACAAGAAATCGGTCAAAATTGAAACTTCATTGTGCGATTTCAGTAGAATTAAACTTAAAGGGGGTGAAAATAGCTCAGATTGTCGTGAATATGTGCATGCATGCTTGTCTATCAAAGAGGCATCCAAATCTACAATTAAAATTTTAATGATGAGAAATTGGCCAAAAGTGAAAATCTGTCATGTAGTTTCGCTAGGGTAGGGTTTAAAGGGGGTGAGAATATACTGAAATGTTCCAAAATTTGGTGTGCATTCTTGTGTATGAAACATGCATCCAAAGCTATGATCAAGTTTTAATTATGAGAAACTGGTCAAAAGTGAAACACCATCGTGCAATTTCGCCAAGGTTGGGATTGAAGGGGGTGAAAATATCTTGAAACATTGTGAAAGTTGGCATGCATGCTTACCTATCAAATGTGCATCCAAATCTATGATCAAATTTTAATTTTGAGAAATTGTTCAAAAGTGAAAATCCGTCGTGCGGTTTTACTAGGGTTGGGTTTAAAGGGGGATAAAGTAGCTCATAATGTCTCAAAATTTAACATGCATGGTTGTATACCAAATAGGCATCCAAATCTACAATTAAATTTCAATTCCAAGAAAGTCATCAAAAGTGAAACTATGTCGTGCAGTTTCGCTAGACATGCGCTTAATTGGGGTGAAAATAGCTCATAATGTCACGAAATTTGGTGTGCACGCTTGTCTATGAAGCAAGCATGCAAATCTACGATCAAATTTCAATTTAGAGAAATTGGTATAAAGTTATACTACACTGAGCAATTTCCCTAGGGTTGGGATAAATGGGTTGAAAATAGCTCCAAACGATGCGAAGTTGGAGTGCAAGCTTGTCTATGAAACTTGCACCAAAATCTACGATCAACTACAATGATGAGAAATTGGTCAAAAGTGAAACTATACCATGCAGTTTCTCTAGGATTTGGATTAAACGAGGTTAACATAGTTCAAAACGTCGCGAATGTGTGCATGCACGCTTGCCAATAAAACGGGCATCCAAATCTACAATCAAATTTCAATGATGAGAAATTGGTCAAAAGTGAAACTTAGTTGTATAGTTTCACTAGCGTTGGGTTTAAAGGGGGTGAAAATAGATTACAACGTCACAAAATTTGTTGTGCACACTTGTCAATGAAACGTGCATCCAAATCTATAATCAAATCTCAGTTCTCAGAAATTGGTCAAAATTGAAACTTTGTCGTGCGATTACAATAGACTTGGGATTAAATGGGGTGAAAATAGCCTGGAGCATTGCAAATGTGTGCATGCATACTTGTCTATCAAACAATCATTGAAATCTATGATGAAAATTCCAATTCCTAGAAATTAGTCAAAATTGAAAATCCATCATGCAGTTTCACTAGGGTTGGGATTAAGAGGGTGAAAATAAATTAGAACATTGCGAAAGTTGGTGGGAATGCTTATCCATCAAACAAACATCTAAATCTACGAACACATTTTAATTACGAGAAATTGGTCAAAAGTGAAACTTCGTTGTGTGATTTTTCTAGGGTTTCACTTAAAGAGTGTGAAAATAGCTTCAAGCTTCATGAAAGTTGGTTTGCATGTTTATCTATAAAACATGCATCCAAATGTATGATCAAATTTTAATTCTGAGAAATTTGTCAAAATTTAAACTTTGTCAGACGGTTTCACTGGGCTTAGGCTTAAACATGGTGAAAATAGATTAGAATGTCACGAAAGTGTGCGTGCACTCTTGTCCATCAAATGAACATCCAAATCTACGACAAAATGTCAATTCCAAGAAATTGGTCAAAAGTGAAACTCTGCCATGTGGTTTCCCTAGAATTGGGATTAAGGGAGGTGAAAATATCTTGAAACATTGCAAAAGTTGGCATGCGCACTTATATATGAAACACACATCCTAATATAGGATTAAATTTCAATTCCGTGAAATTGGTCAAAAGTGAAACTCCAACGTACGGTTTCACTAGGGATGGGATTAATGGGGGTGAAAATAGATCAAAACGTCATGAAAGTTGGTGTGCATGCTTGTCCATCAAACATGAATCCAAATATTTGATCAAATTTCATCCAAGAAATTGTTCAAAAGTGAAAATACGTCATGCGGTTTCTCTATGGTTGGGCTCACAAAGGGGGTGAAAATATATTGGAACATCGCAAAAGTTGGCGTCCATCAAATAGGCATCCAAATAAATGATCAAATGTCAACTCCGAGAAATTGATCAAAAGTGAAACCCCGTGGTGCAATCACTGTAGACTTGGGCTTAAAGGGGGTGAAAATAGATACGGACAACGAGAAAGTTGGCATTTACACTTGTCAAATAATCGAGCATCCAATCCAGGATCAAATTTCAATTACGAGAAATTGGTAAAAGGTTAAAATTTGTCATGTGGTTTCACTAGACTTGGGATTAAAGGGGGTGAAAATATCTCATAATTCCACAAATGTTTGCATGCATGCTTTCCTATCAAACAAGAATCCAAATCTATGATCAAATTTCAATTACGAGAAATTGGTCAAAAGTGAAACTCATTCATGTGATTTTTCTAGGGATGGGCTTAAAGGGGGTGAAAATAGATTGAAATGCCATGAACGTTGGTGTGCACGCTTTTCCATTAAATAGGAATCCAAATGTATGATCAAATATAAATTCCGAGAAATTATTCATAAGTAAAAATCCGTCGTGCGGTTTCGCTAGGGTTGGGATCCAAGGGGGTGAAAATAGCTTGGAACATCTCAAAAGTTGGCATGCACAAGCGTTTATCAAACAGGCGTCCAAATCTATGGTAAAATTTAAATTTCGATAAATTGGTCAAAAGTCAAACTTCGTGGTGCGGTTACCGTAGACCCAATTGGGCTTAAAGGGGGTGAAAATAGCTAGGAACATCAAGAAATTTGGCATCCACACTTGTCAATGAAACATGAATCCAAATCTACGATCAAATTTCAATTATGACAAATTGGTCAAAAGTGAAACTCCATTGTGTGGTTTCACCAGGGTTGGGATTAAAGGGGGTTAAAATATATTGAAACGTCACAAAATTTGGTGTACACGCTTATCTAAGAAATGGGCATCCAAATCTATGATCAAATTTCAATTGTAAGAAATTGGCCAAAATTGAAACTTCGTCGTGCAATTTTGCTAGGGTCTGGCTTAAAGAGGGTGAAAATAGCTCGAAAAGTTGCAAAATTTTGCATGCATGCTTATCTATCAAATGGGTATCCAAATCTATGATCAAATTTCAATTACGAAAACATTGGTCAAAGTGAAACTATGTCGTGTTGTTTCATTAGGGTTGGGCGTAAAGGGGTTGAAAATAGTTTGAAACATCATGAAAGTTGGGATCCACGCTTGTCTATCAAACTTGCATCCAAATTTATGATGAAATTTCAATTCCGAGAAATTGGTCAAAAGTGAAACTGTGTCATGTGATATCACTGTGGTTGGGCTTAAATGGGGTGACAATAGCTCGAAACATTATGAAATTTTCATGCATGCTCTTCTATCAAACATACATACAAATCTATGATCAAATTTCAATTCCGAAAAATTGTTCAAAAGTGAAAATCTGTTGTGCGGTTTTGCTAGGGTTGGGATTATAGGGGTTGAAAATAGCTTGAAACATCGCAAAAATCGGTGTGCATGATTTTCTATGAAATGGGCATCCAATTCTACGATCAAATTTCAGTTCCAAGAACTTGGTCAAAATTGAAACTCTATCGTGCGCTCTCGCTAGGGTTGGGCTTAAATGGGGTGGAAATAGATCATAATGTTGTGAAAGTTAGCGTGCAAGATTGTATATCAAACGAGCATCCAAATCTACAATTAAATTTCAATTCCAAGAAATTCGTCAAAAGTGAAACTTTGTTGTGGAGTTTCACTATACAAGGGATTAAAGGCGGTGAAAATAACTCATAACGTCGTGAAAGTTTGCATGCACACTTATATATCAAACGACCATCCATATCTATGATCAAATTTCAATTCTGAGAAATTGGTCAAAATTTAAACTAGATCATGCAATTTCCCTAGGGTTGGGATTAAAGGGGTTGAAAATAACTTAAAATGTTGCAAAGATGTCATGCACGCTTGTCTATGAAACTTGCATCCAAATCTACAATCAAATTTCAATTCCAAGAAATTGGTCAAAAGTGAAACTCTGTTGGGTGGTTTTTCTAGGAGTTGGGCTAAAAGGGGGTCAAAATAGACCAGATCCCCATGAATGTGTGTGAGCACTCTTGTCTATAAAATGGGCATGCAAATCTACAATAAAATTTCAATTCCAAGAAATTGGTGAAAAGTGAAACTTCATTGTGTTGTTTCACTAGAGTTGGGCTTAAAGGGGGTGAAAATAGATCAGAACATCTCAAAAGTTGGTGCTTACACTTGTCTATGAAACATAAATCCAAATTTATGTTCAAATTTTGATTCTGATAAATTGTTAGGATTATAATCCTCCCTTGTCCAATTTGGTCAACTATGTCTAAATCAGGAGTCCTTTCAGTCTATATTTAGTCACTAGCACCATTGGGTCCACTTGGCCTAATTGGGCCACATGTACTAGTTACTAGAGTGTGGGGAACACTAATTGAGGCTAATTTCCACTGACTGCACTTGCATGCATCAGTTTAGGAGCATCCTAGATCAATTCCTACAATTTAGGAGCCACTGGGAGTGCCAACATCAACCTCCTTTAGTTGAGTTTAGTTGGTGACTAGTCAAGCTTAGTTGGGAGTCAGTTACATTCATTTCTATTCAGTTAGCGATAGCTATGCATGGATGCATGTGGGTGAGGCACATTTACTTACCTACCACAGTCAGTTAGACTAGTTAACTAGCAATTAAGTCTGAATTAGACACTTGAGTTGGGTTTTTGAACTCCGATAGTGATTTAGAGAAGTTCAGTTAGCCATGCAGTCAAGTAGAGTCAAACCAACTCGAATTTCCTCACATGGAATAGAATTGCATGAGGCTATTTAGGCATTTTACTACATTGTAACAATTATCCAATTACTTTTGATTAATGAAAGCATTCACAGTTGCAAGCCATTTTTGCATTGTTTCATTCTTCAATTTCTGAGTAAAATTGTCTGATCTATCTTGTGAGTTGTGTGTTGGTCCACATATCTATGTGCTCAATTCAATATGGTATCAGAGCCTCAGCAGGACAAGGCACTTTTCCTACTACAGATTCATACTTGGATCAAAAAACATTTTGATCAAAATTTCTCCTTCCAACAGTGCACCAGAAGCGGAGAATTTACAACATAAATCCTACGCAAAGGAATTGTTGATCAAGATTTCTTAATTAACTAAGATGGGTGTGAAGAAAATTCCAAAATTGTAGGTTGTTGATGTTAATTTGTCTATTTGATTGTGTGATTTACATATTTTTCAGTTTGCTTCACTACATTCACTACAACAACACAATGGCCCCTCCAATGGAGCTTCTCACTCCTTTCAACTACGACCACTAGAAGGAGGACATGGAGATGCGGCTTCTCTCCAAAAGACTTCATATTCACAATGGAGATAGAGGCAGAGCTGGTTTATTATGTTGACAAAGAAAACTACTAGAATAGGATTGATGAAGCTTACAGATGCCTGTGCCTATCAATCTCTAGAGATCTTCTCTTTCATATCAATGGATTGAATACTCCCAAGGAGTTTTTGGATAAGATTGCTTCCTTGTTTTATAAGAAAGATGACATGAGGATCTATTATCTAGAGAATGATCTGATTTCTCTTCACCCAGGAAACTTCGAAACTCTGAATGATTTCTTCACCAAATTCAAGCACTTGGTGTTCCAGTTGAAGCTGTGCAAGGTTGAGAAGGAGGATTATCAACTCATCCTTGCCATCCTCTCAAAACTTGGTGTAGAGTACTCAGTATTTGTATCAACCTTTCATTTCGGGAAGCTCACTACACCAAATTGGAAGATGCCAACTCTTAATGCCTTCATTGAATCACTCACCAATGAGCATGAGAAGTTGATGCAAATGGGGATCATTCGATCTTCCAAAGATCAAGAATTGGTTGCTGGAGGACCTAAGGCTACGAATGGTAAGGGGAAGTATAATAATGAGCCTCTTGTGGAGAAATAGCAGTCAGATCATCCCTCAAGTTCAAGGAGAAGCAAGAAGAATGGAAAAGGAAAGACCCTTTGTTCTTATTGTGGAAGGGGATTTCATCCAGAAATCTCTTGTATGAGAAGAACAATTGATGAAATGACTATTCTTCTAGAGAAACATAACATCACTATACCTGCTGGCACAAGGAAGGCTGACCATATAGAAGAAACTAAAGAACATGATGAGAGATGCCATGCAATGAAGGCCAGCTGTTCAACAACACATTCCTTCCTCATTGATTATGGAGCTTCCAAATATATGGTTGCATCCAGAGAATCATTCTCTTATTTAAAGTCTTCTGATGGCCCTAGTATTTAGATGGGTAATAACAGTATAATTTGAGCCAAAGGGAAGGGTTCTATCAAGCTTGAAGATGGAAATTTCAAATATGTGCTCTCCTTAGCCACAAATCTGTTATCTGTATACCGAATGACTTACACTGGCTCTCCAAAGTGAGTGATATTTGGTCCCGACTCAGTGGAGATCATAGATATCTCTACTGGGAACATCATAGAAAAGGGTGCTACAAATCATGTCTCCAAGGTATATGAGTTATCACACTTCCTACCATTTTTAGAACCAGTGCACTCTCAGCTGCCACTTGAAAGGGGAGGTAAAAAAATTTCATCTACTTCTTTCGTAGTTTCCACTAGTATTGCAGAACCAACTGTATCAGTTTATGAGATTGAGATTCAGGGTGATTCAAATCCAGATCCAGTCCCTACTCCCAAGAGAGAAGCTAGGAAGATGACTGGAAATCCATCTAACACACAGAAGACAAAGAACCTTGTGCTATGTCATGCAATCTCACCTCCTTCAGAGAGATGCAACAAACTCCCTATGAGATTCTACATGGCAAGGTCTGATCAACTACACTGTTTTCAGAAGAATAGAGTGGATCATACACCTTTTCATCCAAAAAGAGGAAAAGGTTACTGATCCGGATTTATGTGTGAACGAAATGAAAGAACAGATACAGAGTCATAATAACAGAAATTTTGCAAAGATAAAAGAGATACAATAAACAAATATTCTATTAAATTGAGGAAATAGAACAGACTGTAATACAATTGCTAGAATGGTGGTAGCTATCTCTGAGAAGAGATGTAGTTGCTATGCTCATCTGTGCCAAGATTAATGAAAAATGAGGCCAAAGGGGCCTATTTATGATAATAATGAGGGTGATAACCCCAAAAGTCCAAAACGTAACACTAGAATATGAACCATCATAAAGTTAGCGGCCCCAAGGTGGTAAGTTGAATAGTCAGCTTCCCAGGGTCACAACTTTTGCATACGATCTCCGATTTGGGCATTTGATAGCTTGTTGGAAAGGTCTATCTTAGATTTACAACTTTTGGTCAATAAAATGCATGTCAATGGAAACCATTTGGCCCCAAATTTCCAAAAAACGTTGTTTAGGGCCTCAAAATGGCCTCGGAAGTTTGGGACCCAAAAAACCGTAGAAACATAACTAGGAAACTACCACAATGGACAATTGTTTTGAGCCAATGGAATAGGTGGGTGGCCACTAATATCCATATGGATCAATCCTCCCTCCTTAGGAAGCAATGGTCTCCATTGCGTCGAATCCTATATCATATCTCGAACTCTGTGTTGAGTTGATCTCCTAGTGCGACATTTGCTGAAGTGAAGAGGCTTCTTTTATTTAACATCCCGTGAGGGCTGTAATTGTCGTATGGATGATTTGTTTCTGGATGAGCACCTTGAATGCATGGCCTTGCATTGTAGAGGTACTCGGATAGATGAGGAAACAATGGCTCTGTCTTCATCTTGTGTTTGATGAGAAGAGACACCCTGTGCAGAGGGTGTGGAGGTCTCTGTGATCTTATGTTCTCCTTCAAACGCAATTGTTAAGAGGAATAATTTTCTGATGTGGGAGCTTATATTCCTACCTTTTGAGACTTTGTTAGGTGCAATGGTCTCTGGTATTCGATAGATTTTTCCTCCCAAAGTAACAATGACGCTACTAGGCTGTGACTCATATAGAGCATGACGCTTCCACATATATGGTTGTCCTAAAAGAACTTCACAGACTTCAAGTGGGGCCACATCACACAATACCTTGTCTTTGAAAGGCTTGATGCCATATGGTAAGAGGCATTGTTGAGTAATGTGAATACCTCATCCTTAGCTTAGCCAACCGATGTCGTAAGGTTGCGGGTGTGGTGTTGTCGGAAGCTCCAATCTCTTGACAAATTCTGTTGAGATCAGGTTCTTTTGGCTGCCATTGTCAACAACAAAATGTAGAGGCATTCCCTTCACCCACATCTACGCGTGGAAGAGGCGCTCCTCTGCATCTGACTCTTCAGGATCCTCTAGTTGAATCTGTGCGATAGCAACAGTGGTAGTGGGGTTTGCATCAATGATCTGACTCCCATTGTATGCGGTTGTGGCATTGGGCTCGAAATCATAATCCAGATCTGATTCTGAAGATTTGATCTCGGTGACTAATGACTGCTTTGAGCGACATTCATCAGTGTTGTGCTAAGGGATTTTATGAAATTTGCACCACTTACCAGTGTCCTTCTTTGTCTTTCCATCCCCCTTCTTTTCTTTTGGCAGGGACTGGTTGTCCTTTCCTTGTCCTGTGTTTTGCAGGCCAGGGTTTCCCTTGCCTTGCTTCTGTGGTGGGTGCGCAGGTCCAAAGTCTCGCTTGTTCTTTTGTCAAAATTTCTCCTCGATTTTGACAGAATACCGATAGGTGAATCTAAGTGAAGAGATTTCGAGGAAGTCCATCTTAGTTTGGATGTACTAATGTAGACCACTGTGATATTTTAGAATCAAGTGCCGCTCGGAGTCCTTGATACTCAGCTTTGTACGTAGGGTATGAAAGTTATTGGTGTACTCCGACACCGTTTGGTCCCTTTCTTGACGCAGAATGGTCCATTTTGTGTATTGGTCATCATAGTTTCCCACAGGGTAATACTGTTCCCTGATGGAATCTATGAAAGAGGCCCAAGTGGGATTTGTTTCAAACATTCCAGACTCGTCTGATGAGTTTTACTCACAATAAGTACCCCACCAATTTTGGACATGGAACTGCCTTAAGGAGCGCAAAGGTGATCTTTTCTTTGTCGAAAAAAGTTGTGGATAGAGAAATGCCCTTCTAGAACATTCAACTAATTATCTAGGGAATCTACATCGATATTGCCTTCAAATAAAGGAATATCAAAGTTAACTTGTACCTTAAAGGGAGTTGCATCCCCGAACCGACTGCTCGTTGAAGATGCACTTGTCGTTGCCAGCATTCACAGAAGGATTTGGTCAAAACTATCCATTATCTCATTCCTCTATTGCTCGAGGGATTCCTCGAGCAATGACTTTATAGGATCCCCTACTCTATTATCTCTCTTTTCTTCCACCATGGGAGTTCATTTGGGACAGTGAGAATGATCAAGTGAAACTAGTTCGAGACCAAACTCTCTATACTCGGACCTCGTCGGGGACATGTGCTAAGAAACAATCAAAGAGCAGATTACTCTGATACGACTGATATGGATTTATGTGTGAATGAAATGAAAGAACAGATACAGAGTCATAATAACAAAAAAATTTCAAAGATAACAGAGATACAGTAAACAAATATTCTATTAAATTGCGGCGATAGAACAGACTGTAATACAATTGCTAGAATGGTGGTAGCTATCTCTGAGAAGAGATGTGGCTGTTACGCTCATCTATGCCAAGATTAATACAAAATGAGGCCAAAGGGGCCTATTTATGATAATAATGAGGGTGAGAACCCCAAAAGTCCAAAACGTAACACTACAAGATGAATCGTCATAAAGTTGGCAGCCCCAAGGTGGTAAGTTGAATAGTCAACTTCCTAGGGTCATAACTTTTGCATACGATCTCCAATTTGGGTGTTCGATAGCTCGTTAGAAAGGTATATCTAAGATTTACAACTTTTGGTCAGCCAAATGCATGTTGATAGCAACTATTTGGCCTCGAATCACCAAAAAACATCGTTTAGGGCCTCAAAATGGCCTCGAAAGTTTGGGACCCAAAAAACTGTAGAAACATAACTAGGAAACAACCACAATGGACATATGTTTTGAGCCAGTGGAGTAGGTGGGTGGCCACCGATCTCCATATGGATCAATCGTCCCTCCTTAGGAAGCAATGGTCTCCATTGCGTCAAATCCTGTATCATATCTCAAACTTTGTGTTGAGTTGATCTCTTGGTGCGACATTTGTTGAAGTGAAGAGGCTTCTTTTCTTTGACATCCTGTGAGGGTTGTAATTGTTGTATGGATGATTTGTTTCTGGATGAGCACCTTGAATGCATGGCCTTGCATTGTAGAGGTACTCACATAGATGAGGAAACAATGTCTCTATCTTCTTCTTGTGTTTAATGAGCAGAGACACCCTGTGCAGAGGGTGTGGAGGTCTCTCTGATCTTATGTTCTCCTTCAGATGCAATTGTTAAGAGAAATAATTTTCTAATGTGGGAGCTTATCTTCCTACCTTTCGAGACTTTGTTAGGTGCAATGGTATCTGGTATTCGATAGATTTTTTCTCCCAAAGTAACAATGACGCTGCGAGGCCGTGACTCATATACAACATGACGCTTCCACATATATCGTTGTCCTAAAAGAACATCATAGACTTCAAGTGGGGACACATCACACAGTACCTCATCTTTGAAAGGCTTGATGCCATATGGTAGGAGGCATTGTTGAGTAATGTGGATACCTCATCCTTGGCTTATCCAACCGATGCTGTAAGGTTGCAGGTGTGGTGTTGTCAGAAGCTTCAATCTCTTGATGACTTCTGCTGAGATTAGGTTCTTTTGCTTGCCATTGCCAACAACAAAATGTAGAGGCATTCTCTTCACCCACATCTGCGAATGGAAGAGGTGCTCCTCTGCATCTGAATCTTCAGGATCCTCTAGTTGAATCTGTGAGGTAGAAACAGTGGCAGTGGGGTCTGCATCAATGATTTGCCTCCCATTATATGCGGTTATGGAATTGGCATCGAAATCAGAATTCGGATTTGATTCTGAAGATTTGATCTCGGCCATTAATGAATGCTTTGAGCGACATTCATCAGTGTTGTGCCAAGGGATTGTATGAAATTTGCACCACTTACCAGTGTCCTTCTTTGTCTTTCCATCCCCCTTCTTTGCTTGTGGCAGGGACTGGTTGTCCTGTTATCACTCCAGGAAACTACTTAGTGGTTATGGCTAAGTATGCCTGGTAACTTAAGAATTGAATACTTTTTAGTAGGTGGATCAATGGGATACTAAGAAATCACAATGAAGAGATTACTTATCAGAATAACTAAATGAACCAGTGCTTTTAGAAACTGTCAATCAGATGCCATATAACAGGAAAAGGTATGAAGAATACTGTTTAGACAACCAAGTACATGGAATGCATGGTTTTGGACGACCAAGTACATCAATAATGCAGGGTTATACTAAACAATAAAGGATTCCTCCATTCAAATCATGAGCATAAAGCTGAGCTAACTTAAAGAGAGTACAGAATAGAAAGATGGATGAATAATATGATAACAGTAGCAAAAGAAGACTGTGATTTTTGTATTAAGATGAGCAATCAAAACATAGGCCAAATTGTCTCCAAGCTTGAACCCCTTTCCAGTCTGAGTTCTTAGGATTTATAGCCTTTACAAAAAGTCTCCAGATCCTCAAAACATGGATCTGCTATACTAAAAATAGTAACTAGAACAACAAATACAAAAAGATAGGGAATGATCCCTCAAAACAAGGAAATGATAATGTGTTGGTCCCCTTTCTCGTGTTGATAGTTGGTGAAGTGGAGTCAGCCTCCCAAGGCTTGGTGGGCTTCGATTTGGTACATAACAGAATCGATCTTGATGATGTGGCAACCAATCCCTGGAATATTGCTTTTCAAAGATACCAAGATCTAGCAAAAAACCCATTTTGACTTCAAACTGATACAAAAACTCTTTAGATACTGGTGGAATAATTCATAACCTGTTTGTTTTGAACAGCCTCCTGCTATCCCAACTTTATGACCTCTTGGATGCTGATCCCTTTAATCTGGTCAACCTCCTTGCCTGTTCTTGATGAGTTTCCACTGGTATTTCTTCCTCAAGAGTAGTGGCTATCTCAGCCAATGTCTCAAGCCCTAATGATTTTGCCTCTGTACCAGCTGATTCTTTCATTTTTAACCTGAGTATCCTAAGATTTCGGTATAGCCTGGCGTTCTCCTTCATTAACATACTGTTCCTCTCAACTGTTTTCTTATGCTTTTCTATAATCTCTTTGCTTCGATCATACAACTCCATGTTTCTTTCTATCAACTGTGCATTGTGAATTTTGGTTTGCTTTTCAATATGTCTTGCATGATATAGTTTCTGTAACAGCATGTTTATTTTATTAGTCTTTGATGTAGATGTTTTAGCACTTGGTACATCAGATAAGAGAAGCTCTTGATTCTTCTCTTCTTCAAATGGCTGCCCTGTTTCCTGTGTTTTTTCATCTTCAGTTTCAGGCTCTGAGTCTGAATAAGGGAGATTCAAGGGGTTACTTCCTTGAGGAGCATCTCCATACTGCTCAAAAACTAACTTTCTTTTTGACCTTTTTCTCGTCCTTGATGAGGAAGGTGATTCTGTTTGAGTTTGAGGAGAGATGGCTCTCCTTTTTCTTTTGCTAGTTTTTGGAGTAATGCTCTTCTTGCCTTTACTCTGTTTGGCTGCCTCTTCTTTGGCCAGTTCTGTAGGAAAATCATTCCAAAATAAAAAATAGTTCCAGTCTACATTCCTCTTCTTCAATAACTCTTTGATCAATAGTGTTATAAGACCTTGATGTGAAATCCTGCTGGCTAGCTTGGTCGGTTTGGCTTGAACCTGCTTTGACATTTTGGTGAGAGTTTTATGAAGAAAATAAGGCAAGTTAATGATATCCCTCCCTGTGAAATGATTCAGTAGTTTAAAGTGGTAATGCATCACTCTATCATAACGGCCTTCACAGGTTATGTAGACAAATATGGCTTTCAAAAGGGCTTGCCATTGAGGCTCAAGGAAAGATATGGGAATATCTTTTTTCCAGATTATGTCTTTACGAGATGGTAGGAGGTAAGACCTGAACTCGATATTTGAGGATTGAGTGGTCTTGAACCAACACTGCCCTGTCCTAGGAAGACATGTGCATTCAGATATGGCAGCCTCATCAATATGAAATTATTCTTTTCCAATCTTTACAGTTCTGCCATTGTAACCCTGAGCAAATGATTCAGCAAGCTGCTGGTTGAAACTGGTTAGTTTCTCACAGTAGTCAAAGACACCTGATGACTTGAAGAAATATGCCACCTGTGGGTGAGACTCTAGATACCAAACCCCGTCCAATTCTGTTCTCAATGGAAGGTTAGTCTTTGCCATATTGATGGTGATCTGTCCCTTTAAACCCGAAGATGATATGTGCAATTGAAAAGACACTTCCCTCACAATTCGAGCCACAGGAAGAGTGTAGTAACTATTTTATGAGTGACAGACTAGATCAATTATTTTTGGCATATATTAAGCAGATTCTAGCAAAGATGACAGGACTCTACCACTTGACTAGTCTCTATTAATGGTTCAACAGTGAACGAACCATGCAAGGCAGAAATGAGACATAGCTAAGCAATGTATAAACTCGAGACTCAGGAAAGGGTTAATGAGTATGAATCACATTTAATTGGACTGAAATTTTGGCTGAAATATGGGAATAAACTCGATCTCATTTAACCACAAGATTGGATATTCAATGCAACATGGGACAGGGCGAGATTATAGGCATCAGTCGTTTGGAAAACAGAGACTTAAAATGATGACTCAACACTCAATGACTGACAGATAAACTCCAAATTGAATTATATATTATGAAAATCTGTGTAGTCTGTACCATCTGAAGTGAAGTGACATATATGCTCCCTCCATTTGCTTTCGGCAGCTTATCCACCATGAAACATAATCATGATCATTGAAAATGCGTCACAATCCTTCTTTTCGGCGGCTGAAAACAGGCTCTCTTGACATGTGGATGAGTACGGGCACGATCCTTTAAAAATCACATGAAATCATTTTTGGCAGCTAAAGTAATTTTCGTTAACCATCTTAGTTGCCGAAAATGAGCCTTTTCGGCAGCTAACTAGCTTCTCACAAACAGATTAAGCTGCCGAAAACCGTCTTTATAGATTTTGAAGCCCAAACCTCAAATGGATGAAATTTTCAACTATACACTGGGAAAGAGGACCTCCTAATTGACTCTAAAAAATTTTAAAATAAATTTTTGGATTCTATATATCACCTAAAATAATGAAAAACTGACTGGTCATTTTAGGAGATAACATCTGGCTCCTACTCGGGGAAAGAATCCTCCCAGTGAGGTTCTAAGAATCCCAGAACCAATGCCTTTCCTAAAAATAAAACTGACACCTAATCTAGTACTCCCATTGGGCATGGAGTTTATTTTGACAAACTGACTCTAAACAACAACAAAAATGATGAATATTTACAATGAAAAAGGCCAGAGGCCTTTATGAGAAATAGATTTTCAAAAGCCGCCCATTAAATGGGCCACCTGCAAGAATCTCTCCATCCAGATGATGAAGAACAAAAGTGTTGTTGTGATATACCTCTGCAATAACGTATGGACCAGTCCATAAAGCATCAAAATTACCATGCTGTCCCTTTTTTTGTCTAGCTGCATCCCACTTCAAGACCAAATCACATGTTTTGAACATCCCTGTTTTTGTTTTCCTGTCAAAAGTGTTTTTCACCTTCATTTGGTGATTTTCAGACTTTTCTATCAGATGCTCTCTCTCCTGCTGCAACTCCACCAATTGAAAAACTCTCCTAGTGTTATCATCAGGTTCAGAGCCGACCTCTTGAAGGAAACTAGTCACCGGTAACACAAGTTGGACCGGGCATATGGCTTTAGTACCATATACTAGCTTAAACGGAGATGTGCCAATACACTTTTTGCTGGTCACTCTGTCAGCCCACAAGGCGAATTTTAACTTGCTGTCCCAACTTTTCTTGTTTTCCTCCAACAATTTCTTGATGATACGAGACAAACTTTTATTGGAAGACTCAGCCAGTCCGTTTCCCTGTGGGTAATATGATGTGGAATGAGTTAGTTTGATCCCCATCTCTTCACATAAACTCACCAAATGCTGGTCATTAAAGGCAGGAGCATTGTCTGCAATCAGCTTCTTGGGACAGCCAAACCTTGAAAAGATATTACTAAACAGAAAGTCAATAATAACCTTATGATTAGCATTTCTCGTGGGAATGGCTTCAATCCATTTCATGAAATAATCTGTGGCAACCAATATCCACCTATGCTGATTGCTTGATGAAGGATGTATCTCTCCAATGAAGTCCAGGCCCCATTGCTGGAATGGGCCAATGGCTGTGATGGGCTTCAAAGGTAAATATTTCAGCTGTTCCTTTCCTTGAAATCTTTGGCATTTGTCACATGCTTTAACAAAAGCAAATACATCAGAAAACATCCGAGGCCAGTAATAGCAAGCTCTCAGTATCTTGTGGACTGTGGTCTTCCAGTAGTGATGTCCACCACAAATACTGTCATGAAATTCAGTCATTATCTTGACAGACTCCTCTTTTGTCATACATCTTAGGAGAACCCCTAAAGGATCTTTCCAAAACAGCAGGTTATCTTTGATGCATAAATTTGTAGCTTTGAGCTTGAGAGCTCTTCCCTGAGTTCTGGTTAGTCCCCCTGGCAGAGATAAATTTTGCAGAAAGAAAACAATATCCCTGTACCATTCACAGTCTGAGATATAGGATGTTACCTGTAAATCTGTACTCATTTGATTTGCTGAAATTTCAAATTGGAAAACTGTTGTACCTTCTTTCTCATCATCAATCTTTAATGCTTTGCAATTCTCTTCAGCCAGCAACCGAGCAAGTCCTTGCCCTCTGACCAGCTTGACAGGTTTGATTTCGGTGTCGAACTCAATCAGCTTTGCTACCCACTTAATCCTTTTGCCATCAATGTCAGGTTGAATCAAAACTTCTTTGACTGAACTAGAGGGAACATAAGCGATTACCTTAGATTGGAGAATGTAAATTCTGAATGTCTTCAAGGCTTTGATCAATGCATATTCCTGCTTCTCCATAGGTTCATACTTGAGCTCAGCATCATGGAGCACTCGGCTAAAAAAGGCAACAGGCTGCTCCTGTCCATCATCATTTTTCTGTAAAAGAACAGCTGCAATAGTGTCATGTGAAGCAAATGAAAATATGAAAAATTCTTTTTCAAAGTATGGACTGATTAGAACCGGAGCTGAAGTGATTGCTTCTTTGATATTATGAAAAGAATCTTTTGCCTGTTCAGTCCATCTGATTTCAGAATCTTTCTTCAACATGTTGGTAATATGCTTAGTCAATTCTACAAAATTTGATATAAATCTGCGAATGAAGTTGATAGTGCCAAGAAAAGATTGGACATCTTTCTTGGATCTAGGTAGTGACAAATTTTGGATTGCCTCCACTCGCTTGGGATCAATTTTAACCCCTTCTGCTGAAACAATGTGACTGAGCAGTTTACCTTCCTTCAGTGCAAAAAATGACTTCTTCAGATTCAATGAGATCCCATATTTTCTACACTTCTCGAATGCCTTTCTCAAATGCAACAAATGATCATCATGACTGTGAGAGAACACTGTGATATCATCGAGATATATAAGGACAAATTTATCCTTTTCTCCGACAAAGGAAATATCCATTGCCTGCTGGAAAGTAGCCCCGACATTCATGAGACCAAAAGGCATCTTCTGGTACATGAATGTACCCCATGGAGTCGTGAAGGCTGTATTTTCTCTGTCCTCAGGATGAACAACAATTTGATTGTATCCAGAGAAACCGTCTATAAAAGACATGACACTTGCTCCTGAAACCTTCTGCAAGATGTGCTCCATTTTGGGCAATGGATAATTGTCCTTTCGGGAGCACTTGTTTAAGTTTCTGAAATCGACACAGAGTCTGATTTCACCATTCTTTTTTCTCATGGGGACAATATTTGCAATCCAATCTGAGTATCTAAGCAGGATAATGATTTTAGCCTCAAGCAACTTTCTGATTTCCTTTTCCATTGTGGGCAGCAACATTGGACTGAAAGATCTCAGCTTCTGTCGGAAAGGAGTGGCATCCTTGTTCAATGGGATTTTGTGTTGAATGATCTCGGTGTCATATGTCTTTAGATCTGAATACTTCCATGCAAAGATGTCGGAGAACTATTTCAACAGGCCAGCATACTCAGACTTCTGCTGTTCTGTTAAATGAGAAGCTAATTTTACGAACCTCGGATCTGATTCACTTGACAAATTCAGCGGGCAAACATCAGACTCTTCTTCTGACTTTTCAACCTTGACAGCCACGTCATTATTGTCAAAACGTTTCTCCAAAGGGACCAGCCCCTTAGGAATTCTGTTAGAAGAAAGCTGAACTATTTCGTGTGCCCCAATTTTGCTTTTAAATCTGGTTTTTTCAGCAGCCTATTCATTCTGATTGTCTTCATCAATTTCGAGGTCAGCAAACTCATCTATGAGATTCAGAAATCTGGTCAACTCTGCATCATCCTCAAATACTTTCCAAAATTTTATGTTATCAGGCAATGATGGCCTATATTTCATTTGAATCTCATATGATAATTTAGGAGGCAGAGGAGGAATGAAAGTGCATGCTGAAACAACTAAAGAATCAGCCATTTCGTTCATCAATCTAGGCACATGTGCTATTTTGAACTCAGAAAAAGAAGGGATAATTCTGAGTACCTCGTCTCTGTAGGCCTTGAGCCTGACATGTTTTTCCTGGAATGATTTGTTGACCTGCTGGACAATTATATCAGCATCTCCGAATACATGTAACTTCTTGATCTTCATTTCTTTGGCAGAATTCAGCCCCAACAGCAAGGCTTCGTATTCAGCAATATTGTTAGTTACCTGAAAATCCAACTTGAATGACAACTGTGTCTTCTCCTTTGAAGGAGAGATGAAGACAATACCTGCTCCAGCAGAGTTTTTGGTGCATGCTCCATCAAAAAACGTAGTCCATACCCCGCTTTCTTCACTAATGTCAATGGGCTGAACCATAGGCTTTTTCAATGACAATGATTCGGGTAATGAATCATCAATCTGCAGAATACAGGAGCCCATTCCCGTGTCCACTGAATATACTGGATGGTTTGCTGGGTTCTTTTCATCACTGATGATGAAAGAGAGCTGGGACTCACGGTATAACCTTTTATTTTCTCCACCAAAGACTGGGATAGTGGCATAGGAAAGGTCCATTTGCAGGGTTCCTCCTAGTCTTTTCATCCATGACCTAGACAGTAAGCACCCAAACTTGGGCGGGATATCAGCAACTACTACATCCATGACCATGGTTTTCATTGGGGCTGAGGATAGAGAAACAACAAGATATTTTATCAACCCGAGGCATTTCACCTTCCTGGAGTCGAAGGAGAACAAATCATGGTAAGTGCGGGTGATCTCTAATCCTAATCCATGCATGACTGTTTTGGACATCAAGTTATGGGAAGCACCTGAATCTAGGAGGCAATTGTGCAAGGTATTTTCATGGATATTTAAAGAGATATAAAAAGGAGGGCAGCTTTCGTCCCTTTCTTCAATCATAGGGCCCAGGAAAATGTTTGGCTTATCATCAGACAGATTTATGGTATCAGAAGAAAAAGAAACAGATTTGTGATCAAGGGTTTTACAGATATCCTTTCGGAAAACTTCATTCTTCATCAATTCGACAAGGGGTACTGGAATCTTAAGCTTTTGAATTTTTGTTTCTAAATTGAATGAAGAAGAAATTTTTTCAGGTTCAGAAGAATGAGCTCTTACCATTGGCTGGGACTGGGGTGCTTTCTGAACATCTTTGGCTGGCTGCTTTGCAGGAGCAGCAGTCTTCTTCTTCGGAGCTGGAGAACTCTGTTTTTCGGGAGTCTTTTTTGATCTCAGATTATACCCTGTCTGTTCATCATCCTGTAACACACACTGATCTTCATAGAGCTGGTTTGACTGCTGATCGAACAATGACCCTTCATAGTCAGACTCTGTCAGAAAAATCTGCTCATCTCCATCCTCAACACAATGGATATCTTCCTCTAACTCTTGGACTTCATCTTCATCTTCCTCATCAAGGACATCATTCTAGAATGGTGCTCTGATCCTCTATTCATCAGTAGGATTCTTCTCTCTCTGCATAAGTTGAACCTGCTGGTTGTTTCTCCTCCAACTTTGATTCTGATTTTGGTTTCTGTTCGGGTAGTCATTTTGATTTCTACCCTTGGCAGGAGGTTTACCATCAAGCTTGATTTTTGACATTTCATATGTCAAGGTTTCAAGCATCTTTGATAGCTTGTCAACTTTTTGATTAGAATTTGAGGAAGTAGAAGCCTCTTCACTTCTTTTCTTCCTATCAGTATTCCCTTTTAATTTTTCAGAGGCTAGCAAGTTAGATTCAACTTTGATAGCAGCTTCTTGCATAGATGAAAGAGTTTCAGGCTCTCTTTCTCTCAACAATAAACAAAATTGATAATCGAAAGCTCCAGAATAAGTAATCTGAGCAGAGGTCTCAGAGGGTTTGATGAATTCTGGGATCCTATCATACAGCTTATTAAACCTTTTAGAAAAGTCAGATATGGACTCACCATTTTTCTGCCTGAGATTTCCGAACTCAATAATATAATGCAGATAATCTTTCCTGTCACCCCACTCTTTCAAGAAGGCATCATCGAGTGCTGTGATGTCTCCTATAGAGGCAGCAGGTAGTTTTTTGAACCACTTCCAGGCTTCACCATCCAAGCTCTGTACAAAGATTCTAATCCAAACATCTTCTGCTTCGATGTTTATGTTTTCAGCATAAGCATAAAATGTTTCAAGATGCTCTTCTACTGTGCACTCTCCTGTCCCAAAAAATTTAGGCATATATTTATGATAATCATTAGTAGGCATCTGGGATAGTGGATGGGGCAGCTGCAAAGGTGCATATCTAGAAATTAACATTTGCTCCATCTTGGTGAGACCTCCTCCCACTCCAGCCATCGTGACCGTGGTATTAGGTACAGCAGAAAAAGTGACAGCAGTCGAGCTTTCAAAGGTAGGGGAGGGTGCAGCCAAAGGTTTAAAAAAGTGGGACAAAGGGTTATCAGATTTACCTTCTTGTACTGCTTGACCTTTGATTTTCTTCTCCTTCTTCAAAATCTGATTTGGATTTGATACTGGAGACACTAGGGGTCCTTGTGGATTTGCTCTTGTACTGGATCTCTTCGGAGCCAGAATGATGTTGTGGAGTCGCCAGATAGAAGATATATAACCAGTGAAGTGTCTAATCCTTTTCTATCATCAAGGAATAGATCTGTGTCATCTCCCAGGAAGTTCAGCTTCTCAACTCGTTCCCCGGCAATGGCGCCAATTTGTTATCACTCCAGGAAACTACTTAGTGGTTATGGCTAAGTATGCCTGGTAACTTAATAATTGAATACTTTTCAGTAGGTGGATCAATGGGATACTAAGAAAGCACAATGAAGAGATTACTTATCAGAATAACTAAATGAACCAGTGCTTTTAGAAACTGTCAATCAGATGCCATATAACAGGAAAAGGTATGAAGAATACTGTTTAGACAACCAAGTACATGGAATGCAGGGTTTTGGACGACCAAGTACATCAATAATGCAGGGTTATACTAAACAATAAAGGATTCCTCCATTCAAATCATGAGCATAAAGCTGAGCTAACTTAAAGAGAGTACAGAATAGAAAGATGGATGAATAATATGATAACAGTAGCAAAAGAAGACTGTGATTTTTGTATTAAGATGACCAATCAAAACATAGGCCAAATTGTCTCCAAGCTTGAACCCCTCTCCAGTCTGAGTTCTTAGGCTTTATAGCCTTTACAAACAGTCTCCAGATCCTCAAAACATGGATCTGCTATACTAAAAATAGTAACTAGAACAACAAATACAAAAAGATAGGGAATGATCCCTCAAAACAAGGAAATGATAATGTGTTGGTCCCCTTTCTCGTGTTGATAGTTGGTGAAGTGGAGTCAGCCTCCCAAGGCTTGGTGGGCTTCAATTTGGTACATAACAGAATCGATCTTGATGATGTGGCAACCAATCCCTGGAATATTGCTTTTCAAAGATACCAAGATCTAGCAAAAAACCCATTTTGACTTCAAACTGATACAAACACTCTTTGGATACTGGTAGAATAATTCATAACCTGTTTTTTTTGAACAGCCTCCTGCTATCCCAACTTTATGACCTCTTGGATGCTGATCCCTTTAATCTGGTTGACCTCCTCGCCTATTCTTGAAGAGTTTCTACTGGTATTTCTTCCTCAAGAGTAGTGGCTATCTCAGCCAATGTCTCAAGCCCTAATGATTTTGCCTCTGTACCAGCTGATTCTTTCATTTTTAACCTG
>LPNX010248482.1:443962-489984 GCA_001517045.1 Pseudotsuga menziesii
TGCGCCGCTAGTACCTCTTTTCTAGAGTTGTAAGTACACATGCCACTAACACTCTTGTGCAGCATAGTAGGTGCACTGACGCTCTTGTGCAGTGTTGTAAGTGCACCTGCCCCTCCTTGGCGCTCCTGTGAAGTGTTGTGAATGCACATGCCCCTCCCGACACTCTGGTGCAGTGTAGGAAGGTGCACGTGGCCTTTCAAAGTTAGAGATCAGCTCATATTTCCTTCTTTTCTGGGTTATTGGTTTGATGGATTGTAGTGTTTAGGCTGCATATGATATTCATACACCCCCTAGACCCAACATTATCTTTTTTGGGAGTTGATTTTATTGATTTCGGGATGCTTTGCTAGTCAAGAGAATGACTTGGTTGTGGTAGGAAATTTTAATCCTCCACCTGTTAGTTCTTCCTTGCCATTCCTAATCACATTTCCATACCTCTTCAAATATGTTTGGGTAGTCAAATCTGATCTCCAAACCCTTCCTCCCCTCAATCATTGAGTTTTCGTAGCATTTTGGTTGTTTTGGAGCAATTCTTGATTGTTTGGGAGTTGTTTGGGTGCTTGTCATCTTCCTTTTGATTTCTGAATGAATTGATTCCTATAGATATTATCTCATTTCCTGTTTGTAGATCTGAAAAATAGTTTAGTTATTAGGTTTCAATTTGATATATGCATTTGAAAATCAAAGTGCTTCTTTACTTTGTTTTGCGCATTGTTAATATTTGTTGCATCTTTGATTCCATTCGTGCCTTTTGGATTATTATTGCAGAAAGTTAGAATTTTTGCACTCTAGGAAAGAATTATTCTTTTCTTTATTGTTTAGATTCATGTTTGGTTGAAGAGAAATCCCAAACACTTTACATGAATCAAGGAGAGGTTCCTTCTTTAACTGGCACATTCTTTATTTACAACTTAGGCTTAACTGAGGCCTTAATAATTTGAGTTCACTTGAGGCATACATGTACAATTCGAATTCATTCTCTTTCTCCATGATATATCTTGTTATGATTAATTAAATACAGCATGGTCCATATGTGTATTAATTAATTAACCATCTTATCATATCATACTTAGAAGAATTATTCCATACTGATGATCATATGTATTAGCCCGGGTCATATTTCCATATGCTAAAGTAATTCAGTCTAGAGGTAGCTAATCCCTAAAGGAGACTTATAGCACATAGTGACCATGACTAGCAATACATCACATAGTATATCCACTTGACATGATGCAAGAAAAGTGAAAATCCTTTGTGTGGTTTCAATACACTTTGGATTAAACCATGTGAAAATGGCTTGTGACGTCACTAAAGTTGGAAAGCATTTTTCTTTATCAAACAAGTATCCAATTCTATGATCAAATTTCAATTTCAAGAAATTGGTCAAAAGTGAAACTCCATAGCATGGTTTCACTAGAATTAGGGTTAAAGGGGGTGAAAATAGATTGGAATGCCGTGAAAGTTGGTGTGCACACTTGGTCTATCAAACTAGCATTCAAATCTATGATCAAATTTCAATTCCAATAAATTGGTCAAAAGTCAAACTTTGTCATTTGGTTTCTCTAAAATTTGGATTAAAGGGACTGAAAATAGCTATGAACCTCACAAAAGTTGGCATGCATGCTTTCCTATCAAATGGGTATCCAAATATATGATCAAATTTCAATTCTGAGAAACTGGTCAAAATTTAAACTCCATTGTGCGGTTTATCTAGGGTTGGGATTATAAAGGGTTAAAATAGCTTGAAATGTTTCGAAAGTTGGTGTGCACGCTTATCTATCAAATAAACACCCAAATATACGATCAAAATTTTATTCTAATAAATTGGTCAAAACTGAAACTCCATCCTGTGGTTTCCATAGAGTTGGCCTTAAAGGGGGTGAAAATAGCTCGGAACGTCACAAAAGTTGGCCTCCACGCTTGTCTATCAAATGAGCATCCAAATCTACGATCAAATATCAATTACAAATATTGGTAAAAAGTGAAAATTCCTTGTGCAGTTTCTCTAGAGTTCGACTTAAAGAGGGTGAAGATAGCTTGAAATGTTGCGAAAGTCAGTGTACACGTATGTCTATCAAACGGGCATCTAAATCTACGATCAAATTTCAATTCCTTGAAATTGGTCAAAAGTGAAACTCCGCCATGCAGTTTTTCTAGGGTTGGACTTAAAGGGGGAAGATATAGCTTGGAATGTCATGAAAATTGGCGTCCACACTTGTCTATGAAATGGGTATCCAAATCTATGATCAAATTTCATATCTAATAAATTGGTCAAAAGTGAAACTCCGTTGTGCAGTTTCTCTAGGATTGGGCTTAAAGGGAGTGAAAATAGTTTTTAACATCACAAAGATTTGCATGCATGCTTTCCTATCAAAAATATATCCAAATCTATGATCAAAATTCAATTCCTAGAAATTGGTCAAAAGTGAAACTCTATCACGTGGTTTCAGTAGGGTTTTAATTAAAGGGGTTTAAAATATCTCAGAACATTGTGAAACTTGGCATGCACACTTGTCTATCAAACATGCATCCAAATCTACAATCAAAATTCAATTACGATAAATTTATCAAAAGTAAAACTCTATTGTCCGGTTTCTCTAGGGTTGGTCTTAAAGGGGATGAAAATAGCTTGGAACGTCGCAAAAGTGGGCATGCACGCGTGTCTATCAAATGGGCATCCAAATCTATAATCGAATTTCAATTATGAGAAATTGGTAAAAAGTCAAACTCCATCGTGCAAATTTGCCGTGGTTGAGATTAAAGGGGGTGAAAATAGGTCATAACGTCCTGATAGTTGGCATGTACACTCTTCTATCAAATGGGCATCAAAATCTATGAACAAATTTCAATTCCAAGAAATTGGTCAAAATTGAAAGTTTGTCATGTCATTTTGGTAGACTTGGCCTTAAAGGGGGTGAAAATAGCTTGGAACGCCACAAAAGTTGGAATGCATGCTTATCTATCAAAATTACCATCCAAATATACAATTAAATTTCAATTCCAAGAAATTGGTCAAAAGTGAAACTCCGTCGTGCAGTTTCTCTATAATTGGGCTTCAAGGGGATGAAAATGGATCGTAACAGACATCCAAATCTACGATCAAATTTCAGTTACGAGAAATTAGTCAAAATTTTAACTACATTGTGCGGTTTCAAAGGGGTTGGGCTTAAATGGGGTTGAAATAGCATGTAACGTCGCAAAATTTGGCGTGCATGCTTTTCTATGAAACTTGCTTCCAAATCTATGATCATATTTCAATTATGAGAAATTGGTCAAAAGTGAAACTACGTCATGCGGTTTTGCTAGATTTGTGTTAAACGGAGTCAGAATAACTTGGAAGTTGCGAAATTTCGCATGCACGATTGTTTATCAAATGAGCATCCAAATCTATGATCAAATTTGAATTATGATAAACTAGTTAAAAGTGAAACTCCGAAGTGAGGTCTCATTAGGGTTGGGCTTAAAGGGGGTGAAAATTGCTCGTAACCTCGTAAAATTTGGCATGCATCATTGTCTGTCAAACGGGGATCCAAATCTATAATCAAATTTCAATTTCGAGAAATTGGTCAAAATTGAACCATGTTGTGCGGTTTTAATAGGGTTGATATTGAAGGGGTTAAAAATATCATGAAACATCATAAAAGTTGGGGTGCACACTTGTCTATCAAACGAGGATCCAAATCTACAATCAAATTTCAATTCTGAGAAATTGGTTAAAATTCAAACTACGTTGCGCGGTTTTAATAGGGTTGAGATTTAAGGGGTTAAAAAATAGCTCGAAACGTCATAAAATTTGGTGTGCATGCTTGTCTATGAAACTTGCATCCAAATCTACGATCAAATTTCAATTGAGAGAAATTGGTAAAAAGTGAATCTCCATCATTCAGTTTTGCTAGGGTTGGGCTTAAGGGGGGTAAAATAAATTGAAACATTGTGAAAGTTGGCGTGCATTATTTTCTATCAAATGAACATCCAAATTTACAATCAAATTTAAATTACGAGAAATTGGTCAAAATTACACTCCATCATAGGATTTTTGCTAGGGTTGGGATTAAAGGGGGTTAAAATAGCTCAAAACAACATGAAAGTGTTGATGTATTCTTGTCTATCAAATGGGCATCCAAATCTATGATCAAATTTCAGTTTTAAGAAGTTGGTCAAAAGTGAAACATCATGAAAGTTGGTGTGCACACTTGTCTATAAAACATGCACCCAAATGTATGATCAAATTTCAATTCCAAGAAATTGGTCAAAAGTGAAACTCCATCGTGTAGTTTCGCTAGACTTGGGATTAAAGTGGGTGAAAATAGCTGGAAACATCACGAAAGTTGGTGTGCATGAATTTCTATCAAACAAGCATCCACATCTATGATCAAATCCTGAATCCGAGAAATTCTCCAAAAGTGAAACTATGTTGTGCAGTTTCTCTAGAGTTGGGCTTAAAGGAGGTGAAATTAGTTCGAAATGTCATGAATCTGTACATGCACACTTGTCTACGAAACAAGAATCCTAATCTATGATAAAATTTCAATTATGAGAAATTGGTCAAAATTGAAACTCTATCGTGTGATTGCTCTAGGGTTGGGATTAAATTGGGAGAAAATAGCTCATAATGTTGTGAAAGTTGGCATGCAGTCTTGTATATCAAATGGGCATCCAAATCTAGGATCAAATTTTAATTACGAGAAATTTGTAAAAACTAATACTCCATTGTGACATTTCACTTGAGTTGGGTTTAAATGGGGTGAAAATAGATTAGAACATCATGATAGTTTGTGTGTGCTCTTGTATATCAAACATGCATCCAAATCTATGATCAAATTTCAATTCATAGAAATTGGTCAAAAGTGAAACTTCCCTTTGCGATTTCACTGTAGTTTGGATTTAAGGGGGTGAAAATAGCTCCGAATGACACAAAATTTGGCCAACACGATTTCCTATCAAACAAACATCCAAATCTATGAACAAATTTCAATTTTGAGGAATTTTTCAAATGTGAAATTCAATCGTGTAGTTTTGCTACGTTTGGGCTTAAAGGGGGTGAAAATAGCTCAGACTGTCGCAAAAGTTTGCGTGCACACCTGTCTATCAAACATGCATCCAAATATATGATCAAATTTCAATTATAAGAAATTGGTCAAAAGTGAAAATTTGTGATGCAGTTTCCATAGACTTGGGCTTAAAGGGGGTTATAAATATCTAGGAAAGTCGATAAAGTTTGCATGCATGCTTTTCAATCAAACAGACATCCAAATCTACGATCAAATTTCAATTACGAGAAATTGGTCAAAAGTGAAACTTTGTTGTACGATTTCACTAGACTTGAGCTTAAAGGGGGTGAAAATAGCTTGGATTGCCGTGAATATGTGCATGCATGCTTGTCTATCAAAGAGGCATCCAAATCTATGATTAAAATTTTAATTATGAGAAATTGGCCAAAAGTGAAAATCCATCGTGCAGTTTCGCTAGGCTAGGGTTTAGAGGGGGTGAAAATATACTGAAACGTTCCAAAATTTGGTGTGCATTATTGTGTGTGAAACATGCATCCAAATTTATGATCAAATTTTAATTATAAGAAACTGATCAAAATTGAAACTCCATCATGCAATTTCGCCATGGTTGGGATTAAAGGGGGTGAAAATAGCTCATAATGTCGTGAAAGTTGGTGTGCACGCTTGTCTATGAAGAAAGCATGCAAATCTACGATCAAATTTCAATTTAGAAAAAATGGTATAAAGTTATACTACATTGTGCGATTTCCCTAGGGTTGGGATTAAAGGGGTTGAAAATAGCTCCAAACGACGTGAAGTTGGAGTGCAAGCTTGTCTATGAAACTTGCATCAAAATATATGATCAATTACAATTATGAGAAATTGGTCAAAAGTGAAACTCTATCGTGTGGTTTCTCTAGGGGTTGGATTAAAGGGGTTAAAATAGATAAAAAATTCATGAATGTGGGCATGCATGCTTGCTAATAAAATGGGCATCCAAATCTACGATCAAATTTCAATGACGAGTGTTATGCCAAAATATTTTCCTCTTGATCCATGTGTCAACCCTTTGCCTAATCCCCAAAGTTCTCTCTACTAAACTGGATTGATTTGAGGTTGTTTATGCATTTTTCCCCTCTTTAGGAAGGGCAACACTCTTTCCCTTCATTCTAGGTGCATCGATGGCACTTTTTCCCTTCATTCTAGGTGTGTCGGTGCCGACTCTCTGTCTCCTACTACTAGGTGCATCGGCGGGGCTCTTTCCCTTCATGGAAGGTGCACCGATGGTGTTTTGAGGGAAAAAAACAAAGCTTCGAGACCCTTCTCGAAGGTGGATGAGGTGGATGTCTATCCCTATCATCTAGGTGAGGTGGCATTCGGTTCCTAACCTATGGGGAAGATCCCTTAGGTCCCTCCTCCTAATCCTCAACCTACTTTATCCCTTTAGCCTTATAAATTAAACCCTCTCTCCATTATGAAGGGAGGAAGGACTATGGTAATTTTATGCTGGTGGAATTTCTAGATGATCCCTATCATCTTGTAGAGGCTTGGCTTGGATTGTTGGATGGAAGATTGCAGCATTAAGGCTAGGTTGTGACCTTCTTTCTTTTATGTAATTCTATGTATCTCCTTGATTACATTAATACAAATCTATTTCCATAAACGTTATTGTGTTGATGATGTTTAGAGATTTCTTCCTTAACTATTAGCTTAGATCAATTCATGTTTGGATACGCATGCACTGTTTGCTTATTTCCACTTGCTCTACAAGGTTTTGCAGATGAAGATCTGAATATTCTGGAGCTTGGATCAAGAAAGAGAGAATATTATTTGCATGTTTTGGGTAAGTGATCTATCTGTTTCCTTGCATTTCTATTTGATCTAAGAAAGTAGGTTGTATTATGTACCTGATTTGTTCTAGATCCACTTGGACTAGGGAGATCTGGCTTGAGTATGCTTGAGTAGATTTATTTGATAACAATGAGAAATTGGTGAAAAGTGAAACTCGGTTGTATATTTTCTCCATATTTGGGCTTAAAGGGGGTGAAAATAGATTACAACGTCACAAAATTTGTTGTGCACACTTTTCTATTAAATGTACATCCAAATATATAATCAAATTTCAATTCTCAGAAATTGGTCAAAATTGAAACTTTGTCATGCAGTTACGATAGACTTGGGCTTGAATGGGGTGAAAATACCCTGGAGCATTGCAAATGTGTGCATGCATACTTGTCTATCAAACAAGCATCAGAATCTATGATGAAATTTCAATTCCTAGAAATTGGTCAAAAGTGAAAATCCATCATGCAGTTTTTCTAGGGTTAGGATTAAAGAGGGTGAAAATAACTTAGAACAATGTGAAAGTTGGTGGGCACACTTGTCTATCAAATAGACATCCAAATTTACAAACACATTTTAATTACAAGAAATTGGTCAAAAGTGAAAAAACGTCGTGCGATTTTGCTAGGGTTTCACTTAAGGGTGTGAAAATAGCTTGAAGCTTCATGAAAGTTGGTCTGCATGTTTCTCTATCAAACATACATCCAAATGTATGATCAAATTTGAATTCCAAGAAATTTGTCAAAAGTTAAACTCCATCATACGGTTTCACTAGGATTAGGCTTAAAAAGGGTGAAAATAGATCAGAACGTCACGAAAGTGTGCGTGCAGTCTTGTCCATCAAAATCTATGATAAAATGTCAATTCCAAGAAATTGGTCAAAAGTGAAACTCGAAACATTGCGAAAGTTGGCATGCACACTTATATATGAAACACACATCCTAATATAGGATCAAATTCCAATTCTGTAAAATTGGTCAAAAGTGAAACTCCATCATATGGTTTCTCTAGGGATGGGATTAAAGTGGGTGAAAATAGATCTAAACATCGTGAAAGTTGGTGTGCACGCTTGTCCATCAAACATGAATCCAAATATTTGATCAAATTCCATCCAAGAAATTATTCAAAAGTGATATCCATCATGCGGTTTCTCTATGGTTGGGCTCACAAAGGGGGTGAAAATAGATTGGAACATCACAAAAGTTGGTGTCCATCAGACATGAATCCAAATCAATGATCAAATGTCAATTTCGAGAAACCCCGTGGTGCGGTTACCGTATACTTGGGCTTAAATGGGGTGACAATAGATATGGACAACAAGAAAGTTGGCATTTACACTTGTCAAATAAACAGGCATCCAAGTCTAGGATCAAATTTCAATTATGAGAAATTGGTCAAAAGTTAAACTTTGTCATGCGGTTTCACTAGACTTGGGCTTAAAGGGGGTGAAAATATCTCATAATTCCACAAATTTTTGTGTGCATGCTTTCCTATCAAACAAGAATCCAAATCTACGATCAAATTTCAATTACAAAAAATTGGTCAAAAGTGAAACTCATTCGTGCGATTTCGCTAGGGATGGGATTAAAGGGGGAGAAAATAGTTCAAAACGTTGTGAACGTTGGTGTGCATGCTTTTCCATCAAATAGGAATCCAAATCTATGATCAAATTTCAATTTCAAGAAATTATTCAAAAGTGAAAAATTCTTCGTGCAGTTTTGCTAAGATTGGGATCCAAGGGGGTGAAAATAGATTGGAACATCTCAAAAGTTGGTGTGCAAGCTTGTCTATCAAATAGACAGCCAAATCTATGATAAAATTTCAATTCTGAGAAATTGGTCAAAAGTGAAACTTCATGGTGCAGTTACCGTAGACCCAATTGGGCTTAGAGGGGGTGAAAATAGCTAGGAACATCGAGAAAGTTGGCATCCACACTTGTCAATGAAACATGATCCCAAATCTACGATCAAATTTCACTTACGACAAATTGGTCAAAAGTCAAACTCCATTGTGTGGTTTCACTAGGGTTGGGATTAAAGGGGGTGAAAATAGATCAGAACGTCACAAAATTTGGTGTACACGCTTGTCTATGAAATGGGCATCCAAATCTATGATCAAATTTCAATTGTAAGAAATTGGTCAAAAGTGAAACTTCGTCGTGCATTTCTTCTAGGGTTTGTCTTAAAGGGGGTGAAAATAGCTCAAAAAGTTGCGAAAGTTTTCATGCATGCTTGTCTATCAAATGGGTATCCAAATCTATGATCAAATTTCAATTACGAGAAATTGGTCAAAAGTGAAACTCTGTCATGCAGTTTCATTAGGGTTGGGCATAAATGTGTTGAAAATAGTTTGAAACATCATGAAAGTTGGGATGCACGCTTGTCTATTAAACATGCATCCAAATTTATGATGAAATTTCAATTCCGAGAAATTGGTCAAAAGTAAAACTTCATTGTGCGATATCACTGTGGTTGGGCTTAATGGGGTGACAATTGCTTGAAGCGTCATGAAATTTACATGCACGCTCGTCTATCAAACAGACATCCAAATCTATGATCAAATTTAAATTTCAAAAAATTGTTCAAAAGTGAAAATCTGTTGTGCGGTTTCGCTAGGGTTGGGCTTATAGGGGTTTAAAATAGCTTGAAACATCGCGAAAATTGGTGTGCACGCTTGTCTATTAAATGGGCATCCAATTCCACGATCAAATTTCAGTTCTGATAACTTGGTCAAAATTGAAATTCTATCGTGCGTTCTCTATAGGGTTGGGATTAAAGGGGGTGGAAATAGCTCATAACGTTGCGAATGTTAGAGTGCAGGATTGTATATCAAACAAGCATCCAAATATACCATTAAATTTCAATTCCAAGAAATTCTTCAAAAGTGAAACTTCGTTGTGGAGTTTCGCTATACAAGGGATTAAAGGGGGTGAAAACAACTCATAACGTCACGAAAGTTGGCATGCATGCTTATATATCAAACAACCATCCATATCTACGATCAAATTTCAATTCTGAGAAATTGGTCAAAATTTAAACTACATCGTGCAAATTCCATAGGTTTTGGCTTAAAGGGGTTGAAAATAACTTGAAAGGTTGCAAAGATTGTTGTGCACGCTTGTCTATGAAACTTGCATCCAAATCTACGATCAAATTTCAATTCCAAGAAATTGGTTAAAAGTGAAACTCTGTTGGGTAGTTTTTCTAGGAGTTGGGCTAAAAGGGGGTCAAAATAGACTAGAGCACTGCGAATGTGTGTGAGCATGCTTGTCTATAAAATGGGCATCCAAATGTACAATAAAATTTCAATTCTGAGAAATTGGTCAAAAGTGAAACTTCATTGTGCGGTTTCACTATAGTTGGGATTAAAGGGGGTGAAAATAGATTAGAATGTCACAAAAGTTGGCGTTTACGCTTGTCTATGAAACAGGCATCCAAATCTATGTTCAAATTTCAATTCGGAGAAATTGGTCAAAAGTGAGACTTTGGCGTGTGTTTACAATAGAATCAGGATTAAAGGATGTGAAAATAGTCTATATCATCGCAAATGTGTGTGTGTGTGTACTTATCTATCAAACAGGGATCTGAATCTACGATCGAAATTCATTCTCGAGAAATCGATCAAAACCGAAACTTCATCATTCAATTTTTCTAGGATTGAGCTTAAAGGGGGTGAAAATAGCTCATGATGTCATATGAGTTGGCCTGCACATTTTTCTATCAAATGAGCATCCAAATGTATGGTCAAATTTCAATTTCAAGAAATTGGTCAAAAGTGAAACTCTATCATGCGATTCCGCTAGGGTGGGGCTTAAAGTGGGTTAAAATAGTCGGAACATCGCAAAAATGTGTGTGCAAGCCATTCCATCAAATAAGCGCCCAAATCTATGATCAACTTTTAATTATGAGAGATTGGTTAAAAGTGAAACTCCTTGATACGGTTTCACTAGACTTTGGATTAAGGAGGGTGAAAATAGCTCATCACTTCACGGAAGTTGGCATGCACACTTATCTATCAAAGGAGAATCCAATTCTATGATCATATTTCAATTCAAGAAATTGGTCACAAGTGAAAGTCCGTCATGGATTTTTGCAAGACTTGGGATTAAAGGGGGTAAAAATAGCTCAGAATGTCGTAAAATTTGGCATGCACGCTTGACTATCAAATGAGAATCTAAATCTACGATCAAGTTCAATTACGAGAAATTGGTCAAAAATGAAACTCTATAGTGGATTTTTGCTACACTTGGGATTAAAGGAGGTGAAAATAGATCAGAACAACATGAAATTTGTCATGCACACTTGTCTATCAAACGAGCATCCAAATCTATGATCAAATTTCAGTTTCGAGAAATTGGTCAAAAGTGAAGCTCTGTCATTCGATTTCACTTTGGTTGGGCTTAAAGGGGTTGAAAGTAGCTCGTAACATCATGAAAGTTGGCTTGCATGATTTTTTATCAAATGGACATTCAAATCTATGAACAAATTTAAATTCCGAGTAATTGTTCAAATGTTAAAATACATCATGCAATTTCTTTAGGGTTGGGTTTAACGGGGGTGAAAATAGCTCAGAACGTCGCAAACGTTTGTGTGTATGTTTGTCTATCAAATGAGCATCCAAATCTATGATCAAATTTCAATTCCGAGAAATTGGTTAAAATTGAAACCCCTGTTGATGTTTTAGAAAAATTGGAGCTGCTTGAACTTTAAAATTTTTATCAAACAATTTCAACACTATTGAAACTTTATATCAGCTACATAATAAACGTTATATCATCCACATAATAAAATTTATATAATCAAACATATGAATCTCATGAATAAGTCATCCACATAAGATAATGAGCCATAAGAGACTAGATATACCAGGGAAAACCCTCCAAACACGGACGATGAAAAACCTAACAATTATTTGCGTATGATAGATAGATTTGCATATAATGGTTTACAACACATAAGAATATTACTCCATAAGATATATCACCCCACCAGTAGAGAAGAGAGATCCAACAAAACCCTTAAAAAAAATTGTATGCAACTATGTATTGAACTTTCCATATGACTAACATATTAATCACAAGCAAAAACACCTAGCATGTAGAAGGGGGCGAATAGAAGGCTTAATAAACATAATGCATTCACTAGGAGTAACATGCAATAGAAATCCTCTTTTGTAATAATTATCACCCTCTTAAACTCCAGTTTCAAACTAACACTTCAATTACTCTTGCATGCACAAGATATGAGCCCTCATTCTTTATTTAGATTTAACTGGATACTAATTGTCTTGAACTGAATGTGAACTAAATGAACTGAAATTAATATTCAACCAAATGTTAGGAGACTAACTGAAAGTCTTTGGTACTTCACAATTAGAGTCACCCATGCCCAAACACTTTGCATGAATCAAGGATATGTTCCTTGTTTAACTGACACATTATTTATTTGCAACTTAGGATTAACTAGGGCCTTCATAATTTGAGTTCAATTGAGGCATACATGTGTTACATTGAAATCTCGTCATGTTGAGCCATGTGTTAATCCTATGCCTCAATCCCTAAAGTTCCCTTGGATGAATGGAATTGAATAGGAGATTCTTTCCTTACCTTTTTTCCCCTCTAAGAAGGTCGGTGCTCTTCCCCTTCATGCTAGGTGCATTGATGGCACTCTTTATCCTAAGAAAAGGTGCGTCGACGCTCTTTCCCTTCATGCTAGGTGCATCGCTGGCACTCTTTCCCCTTATGGAAGGTGCGATGATGCTCTGTCTCCTACTGCTGGGTGCATCAGAGGTGTTTTGAGGGAAAAAAATGAAGCTTGGAGGCCCTTCTCGAAGTTGGCTGAGGTGGAGGACTTTCCCTAGTTTTTAGGTGAGGTGGCATTCAGTTCCCTAACCTACGGGGAAGATTCCTTAGACCCCTCCTCCTAATCCTCAACCTACTTGTTGGCAAGCAACATCCTCCGGAACGATTTGAACACGAAAAATGCAAATTTGTCATTCCATCAATTCTTTTTGAATGACATTATATATCACAACCTTAATCAACACTCATCAATAAATATTTTAGGAGTGCCTTCAGAATCTTTGATTCTGAAGGTACTCCCAATAGAAGTTGATGGATTGATTGATTTAGGGGGATTAACATTAGTGTATATCGAGTTTGAATTTCTTGGACTTAGTTCCTCATTTCTTCTTGATCATTTGTAAAGGTCATAATCCTGAAAGTTAGTAACTCCTAATTTTACAATATCTATCATTCATGCATATTCAAGGTCAGGTGAATTTATTACATCAATGGTTTTTGACTGTTAACCTAAGTAAACTGATACATGATATGATATTTGTTTTTCAATTTATATGTGAGGTCTAACGAGCTATTTTTCATTATAATAATCATATGGATAAAAGTGTATTTCATATAAATTTTCCATTATTATACACTTGTGCTCATTTATGAATTTTGTATCTTTAGATGAGATAAGACTTATGGGATTATGAACCTTTTCGACACCTTGAAGTATAATCAGTGTTAAATTCCATCATAAGTGGCTAAATGATTTTTGAAGGTTTGGTATGGGTTTGGTTACATTTATTAATTTTTTTTTTTACCATTATAATATCAACCATAATTCTAATTTCATCAATTGTTTTTTTTCTTATTAGTCTTGGTATTGTTGATATTCGATGAAGGATTATGTGATTGTAACCATTAGTTTATGCTTTGAAACTATTAGTTTTATTAGGCCATCACATCAATATGAAAAATTCTAATCAATATTGGTGCTATTATGGAAATTGAGGGTTTTGATATCTGCGTTTGCCACCTGTTGATTTGCAATCATGCAAATATCAGGCATAAGTTGTTACCCGCTTGATTTTTCTGCAGACCATTATTGCATGGTAAGTGTTCTACGAGTCCCATTAACTTCTCAAGTCGAAGGTATGATGACCCTGCTTTCCATGACTGGGCATGAAAGTTCATAGTACTTTGGTGAAATAAGGCCGTTTGGAGTGTTGGTTGAGATGTGCAAATTCTGGATAAATCGACTGTGTTTCTTAGTTTGGTTTTTGAAAATACTGAAAGCCTGTGTAATTGCTATCATGGCCCCTATTTCAAGATTTGAGCTCATAGGTGATGAATATTTAGACACCGCTCCTGAATGCCATGATGTGGTGGTAAGGGTAGGATGGTCAGGGTTTCTGCAGAAATTCTCGGGTTTTAACCTGGCCATTTCCAGGGCATTTGCAGCATCATTTGATGGTATCAAAGCACAGGTGGGGGATGTCGAGTTGAAGTTGACAGAAGAGTTTGTTTCTCGGACCATAGGTTTACCACGTGTAGGAGAACGTTGGTATAAGGGAAAACATGTGAAGAACAATGACTGGAAGGAGTTCTTAACTCCAGCTAACCGACAAATGAAATATAAGTCTGGTTTCCCTTCTCGACTACTCAAGAAGAAATGGCGCTCTCTACTCGAAATTATTATCAGGTATGTCACATGTGAAGGTCGACTTTCCCAAACCCAGTTTTATCATCTTCGGCTTTTAATGCTTTTCAAAGGGCGTCTTGTGAACATGTTGTATTATTTCTTAAATAGTTTGCATAAGATGTGTAGCAGGGATTTCTCCTTGCTACAGGGGTAGGAATGGATACCTTCTATATGTAGGATGGAAGGATAGGTTCCTATGTGTGGAAAATGCAGAAAGAAATCAGAATAAATAGAAAGCAAAGACAGAAAGAAAATAATGGCAGTGAGCCCCTCTACAAACACTATTAGGGCTTCTCCTTGGAAACCTCCAAATAATCTATTAAGCAAAAACAAACCTGCAAAACATGTTAATAAACAAACCTGCAAATAAACAAGGGTTAGAAAACAACTAAGCTATAAAAATGCATGAAAAACAACAAGATTATACCTCCTTTGGTGAAATGGGCCACCATGCCCTGGCTGGAAGCAAGCACCTCCCTATCTCACTCAGAAATGGAAGAGGAGCTATGGCTTAATGGGGGAAATGAGTGGAAGAGACAGGGATGTGGGTGGCTTGAGAGGCCAAGGTGTCTCAAGGCATCCACGGGAAGCATAATAGTATGCAAGAGAGGTGTTTTTTAGAGTGACCCCCCACCCTCCTTTTATAGCTTTTTTGGGGACTTTTAGGGTTTTAAGCCCTTGGTTAGGGCTTTAACCCCTTTTTTGGGCTTTTAGCCCCTTCCACCCTAACTTTAGCTCATTTTAGGGTTTTAGCCCCTTTTGGGGGGCGTTAGCTCCTAGGAGAGTATTTTAGGCTCCTTTTTGGGGTTTTTAATCCCTTTTATTCATTCTTAAGGCATTTTGAGGGTGTGGGGGTCTAATGGAGTGATATGAGGGTCATGAAATGGTGTCCTTGGGTCGTGTAGGCCATGGAGAGTTGAGTGAGGGATTTTTTGGGTTAACAGATTGCCCCGTGATGTGTGAGGGCAGGAGCTCATTGTATGGCCGACGGACATCATAGGATTTTCTGCAGAGAGGTGGTGTTTCCGGGGCTGGGGCATGGTGGCTTTTGGTTTTTGTATTAATATGGTTCCCATCAATGGGTGAGATACAAATAATGTGTGACATGTATATGGATGAGGCAGGCATCCCCATGCTCGTGACAATGTCAAAAGAATAATTTGATCTATGCTCTAAAATACAAGAGCCATTCATGTACAATTGATGATACAATAATGGTTGCCTCAAAGTGAGGCTGGATACAATACTGATCTGGTACATTGGACCCATGGCATTCTCATGGAATGCTATATCTTCATGACTGATGGTCTGCTGGATCCAGAACGGTACATAGTTGTATGGACTCACTGATGGAGAGTCAGAGTCTCTGTGGTACAAGTATGCTACATCAATCATAAATCTATATAGAAGCACTGCTGGGGCTTCTGAACACTGTCTCCAACGCAACCCGGAAATCACAAGGGACATAACCTGTTTAGGTCCCTTGAGTGGACTCATCAATGTGCTAGAGTCAGGTGACATCTGAGGTCTTTGACCAAGTACTGTGTGGACCAAAACCCTGTACAAATCTCAATGATGCGATGATGGAGTTGGATTCGAGCACGTGAGAAACAACCATCTGGAGAGGCACTGAGGGCTCCTCTCAAGTGGTCCAAGGAACTCATCAATGAGGTTAATGAAACCAAGATGCAGGGACCTTTGGGTCTATCCTCTGGAATATGTGTGTTGTCGTCAACAGAGGGAGACCTACCCTTAGTCAAGGAAATGGTGTTTCCTTAACCAGAAGCACGAGGGAAATAACCAAAAAGTGTGAGACAATATGTGAACTGACCCACTAAATGGGGGAGGGGGGGGGGGGGGAAAAGAATTGAACAGGGGTAGGGGGAGTGCGGTAGACTCAAACTTCCTTTGTTCAGAGTATGATGGTAGGGAGGACCAGGTAGCAAATGGAACTGACTCATGGGAATGGGATCATAGCTGTAATATCGGGAATGTCACTGCAGATGGGAAATGCTTGGAGGAGGTGGACACTTTTGATATTGATGAGATCCAAGGAAGACACATTGCAGAGCACTCTAAACAAAGGTGACCCAATGTGGGAATGCTGCCAAAGTATTTTCTGTGGGGTGGTGTCTAGGGACACCGTTGTGGTACGATCTCATGGATTTTTGGCGAGCCCAAGAAAGTAAATGCTCGATGGTGCTTTCAATTTTAGAGAGTCTGAAAGCATGAAGAAGACTCCAGTGGGGGATATTTTTCATTGGTAGTCTCCTGTGCCCAAAAAAGGATAAAAGTATACATAGGAGAGCTCGCCCATCCTGTAAGGGATGAGAGACTTCTTTACCGTTGGTAGTCCAATCAGGCCAGAAAAGGTTAAACCTATACTGACTGGATGGTCATTCAGATAATTTTACGAGCATGAATGAAACCAAGTTTGCTCGATAATATTTTCTTGATGAGAAGGCTGGAAAATAGCTTAACGACAACCCATGGTGAGCTTTTTTTGTAAAGTACGGCCCCTCTACCCGAGAAAGCATAAAAGTATGCAGAGGGGAACGGTCTTGGCTTGAATGTGCCAAGGAGGTCCTATTCAATTGATGGTCAACATGGTCCGCAAAAGGAGATAAACAAGACGATGTAGACACCCTTTCCTATAATTTAGCGAGCGGGAAAGGAAGCAGCTGCGCTTGGCTATATTTTCATTGTTCTCGGCTATCTTTTCATTGTTTTAAGGAGTCAGAAAAGAGCTTAAATGAAACTCCAGTGTAGTCAACTAATTGCAGTGGCACAGGTGGTGCCCCATGTCAGGACGGTGGATAGAGGTCCAAAGGTCATCCGCGTAATATGGACGGAGCAGAAGGCTCTCAAACATACCAATACATGCGTGGGATAGATCGCGGCAGAAGCTCGTGATTCGGTGCGGCAGAGGCATGCAAAATGAGGTGGCTCTCGGACATAGGTCAGGAGAGTGTGTGTGTGTGTTGTGGTGGAAAGACTTGACTGCATGCGATGTGAGTGCAAGTCTGGGGGAACTTATATGCCAATTACATGTAAGAAAAAAAAATCATTTTGTGGACAGTGGTCCAGAGGTCCGTGTAAGGTGCGGTGAATAGAAAAGACAACTATGTGTTAAAAATACAAAACAAAACTAAAGAATGGTAAACCTTAACGGGTGGTGGCCTGAAAACTCACATGATTAATGGTCGAGAAGTGTGATACAAGTATAGGTCTGTAGAACTTGCATCATCATGTCATGGCTTCGTAAATCGAGGTGACTTGTGGGAAATGGTCCCAAAATTAATTTATTAAACATGAGACGATGGTCTCATAAAGAGATATAAATTTGAGCCTGGAGGTGTGAGAGGTGTCTCGAACCAGTTCTGGGTGACTTTGAATTAGCAACTAATGGTGTTGCCCCTAGTGCGTTGGTGCACTTAGGAGTTTTTGTGTCGCTATGTATATCCTGTTGAGAAAGCATATGTGGCTTCTCATTTTGTATTGGACATGTTTTGGACATGCGACTTATATATTTATCTATATATATTTTTGATGCAGGTGGATGCGCTTTTATTATGTGAGTCATTTTATGATGATGTGGGATGCAAATGTCTATGTGATGTATTATTACACATGTGTGTGCATTTTTGGACATAGTTATGCATGATGTTATGGTTGTATGTTTCCTATATGCCGTTGTGGATGTGCCAATTTAGAATATCATTAGCCATTTGATTTGCGACACTATTGAGGTTTCTGGGAACATGTGTTAATGTGATGGATTCAAATGCTCTAACCATCTGTTTAGTGTGCAGGTACTTTCTAAAGAGGCAGGGATCACGTACCCGATAGTAGTTGTTCAACTGAGAAACAAGCATTGGGGAGTCTAAGAAGACATTGAGATGGTGAATGCCTAACTGGAGAGCAGCAGCTAAGAGGCCATTGACACCATCATATTCATCCTGGTTGTTGGTTGTGGTGCCCACGCATATTTTGTCGATATGGATCAACTGATGCGATGGGGAGTAGATGACCCATGCAACCGAGGCGAGGTTCGGAGACCATTTGCTTGCTCCATCAGCGAATCCCATATACCGGTTTGAGGTGTGCTAAATCTGAAGCAATGAGAGGAAACGATACATAAGACTCAATTTTGAAAAATTTGTAAAACAACAAATGGAAAGATTATAATACAACTTGAACTGTCGTCACTCAAAGGGGTGACGTTAGAGGGAAAGTCGTTTGGGGTTCCATGGGGTCAGTGGTCATTCCTTTATGCGACACGATGAACCCTAGGAGACGGCTCGTTGGGACACATAAGACACACTTGAAAGGGTCCATGTGCTATGTTTGCTTCTGCGACTGCACAATGAGATTGTCGAAACAAACCAATATGATGTGAATGAGGTCGCGGAAGCATTGTGTCATGGCATGTTGGAAGGTGGCTCCAGCATTTTTCAGGACAAAGGGCATGACTCGATACATGAATGTGCCCCACGGGGTTGTGAATTCCATCTTATAACAGTATTATTTTCGGATTTCGATTTGGTTATAGCCAAAAATACGTCCATGAAGGAAAAGGCCTCATGTCCGGCACATGCATCGATGATTTGATCGATGAAGGGTGTGGGGAAGTTGGCTTTGGGACATGCCCCATTAAGATCGTGGATGTCTGTGTAAACGTGAATGGTACCCTATTTTTTATTCATGGGAACATGATTAGAAACCCAAGTGGTGTAGGCAATGGGGTAGATGAAGCCGGCTATGCGCAGCTTCTCTATCTCGACTTTCACTGCGGCCACTTTGGATGGATGGATTGGCCATTTCTTCTAGTGTACGGGTGCCACATTGGGCCATGTGTCAATGTGGTGTTCCACTATGGAAGGATCTAAGCTGGGCATTTTAGTGTAAGCCTAGGCGAAGATGTCACATAATTCTTGGAAGAGAGATTTGTAGGCATTGACCTCTTTCGGGAAGCAAGATACCCCAGAATGATTTCTTCAACAATCTCAGAATTGGTTGAGATGTCGGTTTTAATGGTTGGTGAAATGTTCACCATGTTGCCGGGAAGGGGTTCTTGAACCAGTCGACCTTCCCATCGATGAAATATTTGGTCTCCATGGAAAACTGGTTAGACTGTGACACAAGTTCTTTAGGGAGGAAGAACGAGCGATGGTGCATGTTGTGCCATGGGTATTTCGGGGCGATCAGAGCTTCAAGTATCTCCTCATCATTGTAGAAGCAATGAAGAGACAAGTCTGTTGGACTGTCGATGGAGGAGGAGATGAGCGGGTCGATGGAACTGGACATCATGTAAATGGACATGGTGTCTGAAGAAGGAGGTGGTGGGTGAAATTCTTTGATCAAGGTGATCTCAGACTCAAGGGAATGTTGACGGAGGTCAGCGAGAGCCATTTGAAATTCGAGGAAGTCTTGGCAATGGTGAGAGTAATGTCCATACAAATCACAGAGGGATAAAGCATGGTTTGTTCTCAATGCCTTGTTTCTTACTACTGGCATGCTTGGAAGCTCAACGACCAGGAGGTTTTCGTTTGTATCCATGGCATCCAAACGCGCACGGATCATTGGGATCTTAGGGAAATTCTGAGTTGGATGTCCCTATTTCTCTTAGATAGCGCAAGGAGGGATCAGCCGAGGTTTTGTGGTAGCTTTGGCATTCTTGCCCCTGGCTCTTTTTGGGTGGGGTGGTGTGGGTGCGGGTGCAGCTATTGGCTTTTGCGAGCCGCGTGGAGGGTGAGAATCGACAGCGATAGGTTGCACTAGAGTTAAGACCACCTGGGGCATTGGTGGTTGAGCTGGTGGATCAAGATACCATACCAGAATTCCCAATGTAAATTTGGGTAGGATTAACGTGGCCATTACCTTCTTGCTCATGACACCAGGTGGGGGAAAGAGGAAGGGAATAGTATGGAATGGAGATGAGCCTAGATAACTCCCTGCTGGTTACACGTGGGGATGCGGTTGTGGTTGCGGCTATGTGTAATGCTACTGTTGCGGGTGATGTTCAGGCTGCTGTTGGTGTTGCAGCTGTGAACGATGTTGTGGTTGTGGTTGGGGTTGCGGCTGCGGTTGTTGTTTGGGTGCAGTGGTGCTTGATGAGACCATGCACAAGTCCTCAGTTTCATTTTGTTTTGGTGGTGGTGACACTAATGGGAAAGGAGCCGTCATGGTGGTATCGGCAAACAACCTAGGGCCCACATTCAACGGTGGGGAGGTTGGTGTGTTTTCAACCATAGTGTTGATTGCAGGGATGACATTAGCGTGTGTATTTGTCCCTTGTGGCTCAATAGTGGTGATGGTAGGGATAACGTTGGCAGGTGTTGTTAACCCTTGCAGATCATGATAAGTGAGTTGATCAACCATCACAATCTTCCCTTCATGGGGGAACATCATGAGACAAAAGATATTTGACATGACAGCTCGCATGGTGTACATATAACTTCTCCCGAGGAGAAGGTTATAGTCTAGTTGGGTGTTGACAACCTCTATGTCAATCAGCATTGTCTTCCCAGCTAATGTGATGGGGATGTGGGGGAGGATTCCTTGGGATTTGGTAGGATGGCCATCATAAGCCCACATAGTTGTGGAGGATGGTTGCAGAATTGGTGATCCAAGTTTCTACCAAACCAGAGTAGACATAACGCATGTGGATGCCCCCTCATCCACTATGCACTGGTGCACAACCAAATTTCAGATGGACATCAGGATTTGAAAGGCGATGGTCGATGGCATGCACGGTTCTCCATTCTCTGTTTCGAATGTGATCAACTTGGAGTCGGAGGGGTCTACTGCCCCAAGGGCGGCTAGTAAGGCTTTCCGCTATGTTGGGCACATTTTAAGTACCTCAAGAGTAGACATGGCAATTAGTGTTTGGGCCAAATCATCCACAATGTTATAGCTGACAACAGCTCTAGCCATGGCATTATTGGCAACTCTGTGTATGGGGGGGGGCGGGAATGGGGGTAACTGAAGAGGTACATTGACCGATTTGGACATGGATGCCACTGATGTGTCAGTGGGTTCGATGTTGGTTCCGTACTGGTTTCGTTTGGTTTGTAAGTTGAATTCTTCAGTCATCATGGCTAGCAGGTGGTGGACACCTGTTTCGGTCGTGGGAGGTGCCCTCGGAGCAATGGGATTGGCTTGGGGAGGGGGTGCAGTTGCCACCAACCCTTGTACTGGTAGCATGTTTTGAAGCACCATAGGAGGAGGTCCTTGTGGTGCTGGGTTGGTTTGGGCTTGGTTTGTCGTGTTGGCGGCCTGTTGGACCTCGTTCTGAATGGCTTGCTTAGCTCAACCCATGAGGGGACACTCGAATGTGTAGTGCCCATAGACTTCATAGAGTGTGCATGGTTGGTTTGTGCACAACGAGGCATTGCGTCTTGGTGCATTTTTTCATGGGGGGTTTTGGGTTGGCTGGTTTGCCGCAGCATTGTTGAGAAGATTTGGTTGTTGACCACCTCCCTGCGGTTGGTTGTTGGCTTGGTTCCGGGGCCGATTATTTCTAGCTTTCCCTTGTTGATTGTTGGGGGTAGGTTGGTTGGGACGGTTTGGTTGTGCGAACACTTGTCCCAACAGAGCGGGTGGAGCAAGGGTGGGGGCTTGAACTGGTTGCACTGGTGGTGCATAGTAGATTTGTGGGGGTGGCGGTGCCACAAATGTGGGCATTTTCCCCACATACTGCTGTGTTGTCCAAGCCATGGCCTGAGCTTGCTGTGGTGGTGCAGGCTATGCATAGGAAGTTGTTGCTCCAGATTGGGACATCATTCTGGCATAGTCCAGAGTTTGGTTCTAGTAAGCAAGACTAGTAGTATTTCTTGGTTGTGGTAGAGCTACAGGTGGTGTTAGATGGTGTTATGGCTGTTGGGAGATCAAGCCTATGATGCCATCTGCAGCATGGGATGCCCTCGGTGCATCCCGGTAGGAGGTACCTGGGTGGGGAACATCTGGAATGATAGTGTACAGGTATCCAGACTGAGCATAGATCAGGTCAAACTGTTGGGCTTTCAGTATGGCCTCTTCTTTGGATTGGGGACATTTGGATGCAATGTCCTTTGCTATGGGTGGGAGTAAGGTCTTGAGGAACCAATCCAAGAAGACCCTGTCGTCAAGTTGGATTTTACACAAGCTATGACATCACTGCCATTCATGGATTTGGTCGGTTATATGTGTCGCAATGCTCTGACGGCAGGATAGCAAGATATCCACCCTTCATCATATCTGACGGGGAGTCAGAAATATTGTAGGAACACGAAAGCTAGGGAATTGAAATCAGGGTACTTGGCTTGTGGTAGCTCAATGTACCATTTGGCCACATCACATGTAAGGGTGCGTTGGAATAGCCTCAGCCTGATGGAATCATCTACGATGTTGTTTGATGAGAACCATAGATGAAATGTCATTATGTGGTTTTGGGGACATTCCCCTGCTTTGCCTTCAAACTTGGGAATGTCTGATGGTAGCTTGGTTGGCATGGGAGGCCAAAAATCTTGGTGGCAGATGGGGTCATTTGTTAACCGAGCCAAATCAGGTAGGTTAAGACAAGCCATGAATGGAATATTTGACCCTAGGTTTATGTGGGTTGGAGTTACGATGGTGGTGGGGTTTGCAGGTGCATAATGCATCTGCACAGCTGGGGGTGCTTGCGATGGCACCATTGTGGATGGTCCAATGTCCCCAAGTGTTGTGGGGGGGACAGTATGGGTGGTTGGGACATTGCCCCCATGTATGATAGTAGGGGAAACATAAGTGGAAGGTCCGTTTCCCCCCTATGTGGCAGGAGGGGCGGTGTATGTGGAGGGGCCACTACCCCCGTGTGTTGCAGATGGGCCAGCTTGACTGGTCACTATGGGTGGTGGCAGCTGACTGATGACAGTTTGCATGACTGTGCTTGGGCCACCTGCAAGGTTGTTGGTGACAAGTTGTGGTGTGGACATGGGTCCACTTGCTATGGCTATGCCAAAAAATGGATTTGGGTTTGCACTAGCCATGGGGCTTGATGGTGCAGTATGGAGGTCTGGTTCAGACTGATATGGGTCTGAATCTAAATCAGAGGTTGTGTGGCCTTCTGATGGTGTGCAAGGTTGTTGAGAGTAGTTTTGATGGTGTCGGTTTAATGTCTCGAATGGTGGTGGTTCGCCTCTTAGGCATGAGGAAGAGCATGGAGGATCAATTGTGTTAGATTTTATGTATGAAACTGGTGGGAATGATGTTTGGACCCTGGTTTCAATGGCTTCCTATTGGTTGATGGTGGTCACATGGCCACCAAGACTGCCAGAAGACAACGCTTGGATTTTTCCTCATAGGTGTTTCTACTCAATCGGTGGGGGTCGTTGCTCATTTCGCTTGGCAATTACTCTCAGCGGCCAGCTACTTTGGGGTTCCCGTGGTACTCCTCACAATGAGTTCTGGGCAGAGCTCAAGTACTTCCCATGGTTGAAGTAGTCAAGGACTTATGTCCTCAAAGACTGCAGATTGTTTGAACTTAGTGTAAATTGATAAATTTTAAGGCTCTCTCAGCGTCATGAACTGAGTTGGGTTGATTACTTGGTATGGTGTATTTTTTTTCTGTCTTTCTAGTATTTGGTAGCTCCAAATGGTTTATGAATTCATCATATTGTGGTAGAGTTCATGTCATTGTGGATGCAAGCATTGAGTAATCATAAATTTGTAAACAGATACATTTTTAACCCTGAATGTTGATGGCCTAACTAGATGACTACCTTACACTGATATTCCTCTTTAACCAAGAGAAGGTGTTGGGATCTCAACACAATGGGACTAAGCCCATCTGTAGATCCACAGGTCACCTCCTGGATGCAAGGTTGGTCAACAGGGAGGACACTTAGCACCATGAGAATCCCTCCTTATCTACCCCCTCTACCTTCCAGGTCATCCAGTTTTAATGGTTTTAGAACAATATTCAATGAACGGCCTAGGACTGTATGATCTTTCCCTTCGTCATATCCGAGAATACCCTGGAAGGTGATGAATGGATAGAGGAGGAAGGGTAAGCAAGACTGTTAATTTTATTGTCAATTTTAGTTAAGCTACATTCATTAACCCATTGAGTATTTAATTTACACTTTGTTGTGTAAATGAAGTTGCAATAAAATGAAATAGAAACAGAAATGAAATGGTTCAGATGGATAGAGGCGGCTGAGACGCACTGACAGTCCCGATAAAAGCAAACAGTGAAGCCCCAAAATGGGTCGCGCACCTATAAAAGTCTTGTTTTTGCAAAGTGTATTCTGCTCAAACCGTGAGGAATTACCTCAAACGGTTGACAACCCACTTCGGAAACGGGCCCTTTTATCCCTAACCATGGGAAGATTTGCAAATGGCTCAACTGTTTGGGCAAAAAATGAGCCTGAACACATGTGAATTTTCAGAAATTTGGTTCAGTCGTTTTTGCACAGTTGAGTGATTTACAAATCATAGAATGGCTAACAGTAACTGGTACTGTGGCCAAATGGACTTGGATTGGCCTTGAGGAGGCTCAATAATAACTAAAAATGTAAATAAATAGCAATATAAGCTACATTTAACAGAAAAATTAACCTAGGGAAAAAAACTGAACAAGAAACTAAAACTTTGAAAACTAACCCAGGATCCTGTGGGATCGACCTCGTATGGTCGCCAGTTCTATAGCAAGGATTTCTCCTTGCTATAGGGGCATGAATGGATACCTTCCATCTATAGGACGGAAGGATAGGTTCTTGCATGTGGAAAATGCAGAAAGAAATCAAAATAAATAGAAAGCAAAGACATAAAGAAAATAATGGCCATGAGCCCCTCTGCAAACACTGTTAGGGCTTTGCCTTGGCATACTGCAAACAATCTATTAATAAAAAACAAACCTGCAAAACATGTTAATAAACAAACCTGCAAATAAACAAGGGTTAGAAAAAAATTAAGCTATAAAAATGCATGAAAAACAACAAGATTATACCTCCTTTGGTGAAATGGGCCACCATACCCTGACTGGAAGGAAGCACCTCCCTATCTCACTCAGCAATGGAAGAGGAGCTATGGATCAATGGGGGAAATGAGTGGAAGAGAGAGGGATGTGGGTGGCTTGAGAGGCCAAGGTTCCTGAAGGCATCCACGGGCAGCATAATAGTATGCAAGAGAGGTGTTTTTGAGAGTGACCCCCCACGCTCCTTTTATAGCTTTTTTGGGGACTTTTAGGGTTGTAAGCCCTTGGTCAGTTCTTTAACCCCTTTTTTGGGATTTTAGCCCCTTCCTCCCTAACTTTAGCTCCTTTTATGGTTTTAGCCCCTTTTTGGGGGCTTTAGCTCCTAGGAGAGTATTTTAGGCTCCTTTTTGGGGTTTTTAAGCCCTTTTCTTCATTCTTAAGCCATTTTGAGGGTGTGGGGGTCTAATGGAGTGATATGAGGGTCGTGAAATGATGTCCTTTGGTGGTGTAGGCCATGGAGAGATGAGTGAGTGATTTTTTGGGTTAACAAGATGAGGGATAAGGAGCAGAGCCTATTTCATCATGGACTGATTAAAATACTTGTTTCTTACCGGCTGGGAGAATTGGGGGATTCTTGGGAATCATTTTTCGCCTGTAATGGGTTTGGGGAAAATGAAGAGTGGCCCCAACGGAGGCCCAAAACCAAGCGAAGACGTATCAAGATAGAATAAAATAGGTCTAAGATAGAAGAATGTGGCTCTCAAGATAATCTTGACAATGAGGTATCTAAATTTGGTTGAACCCTAAGTAGTAGTGACTTTAAGGTCAAGTCTAAAGTGAACCCTGAGACCCCTGTTGATGATTCTCGGCCTCAAACGTGAAAACCAATGATTACAACACCTTGCCCAAATGATGGTCTTCCTCATTCACAACCAACATTAGTAAAAAACCGACTGAAGACCAAGTTAGTAGAGTACTGAGTAATCAGGGTATTTGCCAAACTACTCGTAGCATGACGACCGTGTTCTTTACCAGAAGAGACTTGAGTGTAGTGGATGCCCCTATTATTGAATTGAGTGATTATTCGGAGCCTCGTCCCAATCAAGCTCCAATTGGTCCAACCACCCTTGACCTAAAATATGTATCTGTCTCTGAGACTAATGCTATCCGTGTCCAACAAGTAAATCCTGGGTTTGATGTGGATCAAGAGATTGATCAGAAGCTGTGCATAGAGGAGGAAGATAGAGGGGGATCGAATGTAGGAATGAAGGAACAACTTAATCGAATTTCTTATGCTCAGGTCATCTCATATTTAGAAACTAATTTAAAATAGGATCAGGTTATTAAGGCGTTTGCTATGGAAGAAATTGCAAGCCTGAAAGCCGATTTGACTTCTTGGGTTGAAAAATGGAATCTTTTGAGGGAGAAGAAGCTTATATATAAAGCTCAGGTTAAGAACCTTTTGTCAAGGAATCAAAAATTGATCAAACAAAATAAGATTGCTAATACCAGGACTATTAGATTTAAGGCCAAGTTAGATGAAGCAAGAAGGAACGTGCCGATTCGACTTTCTGTTGAATCAGACCTTAAAATTTGATATTTTTGTTTGCTGTAATGAAGTTCAATTTTGTCTTATGGTTTAAATCTTTGTTAGGCATACAGATGATTTGAAATCGGCTTCTACAAGTTAGTAATGTCCTGTATTTTTTTAGTTTTCGTTCTTGGTGCAAAGTGTTTTTCTTTATTTAATAAGGATATCTACAGAATTGAAATTCCGCAGACATCCTATTTATTTTTTATGTGATTATTATTCTCACTTTGCTAACTGATTTTGTTTAAAAATGCCAGGTATTAAGGAGTAAATGAGATGAAGGTTGATGTTGTGCTATATTTTTGGGTTTTGATTGGCTGGAGTTTACTCATTGGAGGCTTCCTTGAATATGCAACTGTTTGCTATTTTGTTGGTTCTATGCTCCTATTTCTGAGCATCAGAAGTTGATGGATTGCCAAATATAGTGGTGCCTCATCTAGGGGAATAATGATACTGGATTTTATCTAGTAAGTTAGCTATTTTCTTTCACATTATTCCATCCTAGTGGTTATTCAATGACATACCTAGGATCGTGGAATTTCTTTTGCTTTGTATTCGGATAAGAATCCACGCATTACCATAGAAATAGGGTGGTCAGTTAATTAGTAGTTGTTTTGTTCCCTATATAAACAAGTTTCAAACATGGTAAGGGGTTCGATTTCTGAGACATTTGGAGAATTGATATTATACAATTTTATACTTCATTCTGTTGTGTTAGTGTTTTTGGGACTTTTTCTGAAGATCAGTGAATGTTGCAGGACAGTAAAGACCCTAGCTAAGTGTTTAAAATGTTTGTGTTGTGTTACTAATTGTTCTTCTTTGTTATCTTTACTTTCATATATATATATCGTGCTATTATATGTGAAATATACTTTTCTAGATCTCGAATGATTACACTTTCCTGAAATGTAAATGGTTTATTGTTACGTTGAAATGAATGAGCTTTTTCACAATTTCAATTGTCTATAAATCTATGTTAGATAAATTACTAACTTGTAGGTTGACCTTGTTTCATTTACAAGTTAGTACATAATTATATTTGTTATGTTTCGGGACTGTGTATATGTTTGGTTTCATTTGATAATAGGTTTTGATTTCTGTTTGAATTATTTTGTAATGAAATATCATCTTATTGTGAGATAATTTAGATTTAATTCTATTATTGTAGACTTTTTCTAACAGTCCAGAATTATTGATCATCTTATGCTTTAAAACCTCTTGTCAAATTAATAATTCATGCTCTTGGCTGAGATAGGTAGTTTGCATTTAGGTTATCATAGAATAGAATTAGGAGCTACTATTTTCTCCATTTTTTGCTTAAGATAATCTTTAGCATTACCTAGTCGTTAGGTTAAATTTCTCTGATTTGTTAGAAGATTGGGTTAAGCAAATATTTTCCACACACACCTAGAGAGAATCTCTATTTGGAGAGCACATCATACAGGCAGCAGGGCCTTGATCCTGTGAAGGACAATTACTTTAAACACATACAATATTGCATTAAGTCGAGTGTGTGGGCTATGTTTCCATAAGTTTTCCTAGGTCAGTTTTCTTGGCCAACAAATGGCGCTAGAAGGAGGGCATGAGCTTAAAGTGTAATGGCTGATCGATCACATAACGCTTCTACCAGCAATCAACCTACTTCCTCTCTCACAAGTTTTGGAACATTATCCACCTTGGTCTCTTCATCACAACCTGAAATAGTAAATACACCCTTTTTGGATGTGGTTAGGACCATTATTGAAAGAGATCCAACTGTCTCACCAGTTTCCCCGGAAGAGATAAATCAAACCTTAGAGGAATCACGTAGGATTTTAACTAGAGCCTATTCTCGCCAAACAGGGATCCCTCCGATCAATTTTGGATTACCAGGCAGAGCTCATTTTCAAACCTTGGCAGTCACTGTTATACCAAAATCCTGTCACCATCATGTGATAAGACATTTGACATACCTACTTGCCATGAATCCCAGCTTCTGGAGTGGATACTAAATTGTTTTTCATCAATCTTACATGAAAATTCCCAGCATCACGCATACCCCTTTATCCAGGAGCGGTACCCTTGTTTGCACCGCCCATACTCTGTTGCCCATAAGTGGTTCCGCTTCTTATGGCCCTTAGTCCATAAGCAGTTATTACAAGAACCACTCTGTCACTAAAGGAAAAACATGGTACCCTGGGTAAAAAGGGAAAAATAGAAGCTTCTTGAGGCTTCTAGATGATAAGCCTTGAGATATCCTTTATCCATATTATAGTGGGTCAGTTGAGCTTGAGATCCTTCATCCTAGGATCTTGGAGGCCACCTCACCCACAAATCTCTCAACCTACCCTATCCATCTAGCCTTATAAATACAAGCTTTTGGCCATGGTTGAGGGGGAGAACATTGAAGGTATTGTTATGCTGTTGGATTGATCCTTGGCCCAAGATCATTTGGAGAGAGCATAAAGAGCTAGAGTCGGAGCTTTTGGGGATGAGAATTTGGTTTCATGGAGATGCATGTCAACACTAAGGATTGGTTGTAAAATTCTTCATATTTCATTAATGCAAGTTGATTTCTATCCCACATATGTTGTTGTTGTTGTGATTTCGCATATATGTTGCTAGATTCCTTAGTCACTAGCATAGATTAGTAGATCATATTCTGGTTGCTTTGATCTGTTTTGTGTTGAGTTTGATTGCAGGTACACAGGTGGACTATCAAAGCCTTGTATTCCAGATATCTACAATGTCTAGGGAGAGTCTTCAACCTATGTCCTCTATTTGTTCTGGATCTGAACCATTCAGACCAGTGGAACACCTTGCTGTCCGTAGGAGGTGAAATATTCCAGCTAACAAATCTAGCGACTCTGTTGGGGAAAGTCCTATCAGTTGTTCTGATCTTCCTCAATCTGCAACTCTTGTCTGAATCCAGGCTCCATTTTCTTTAACTCTCTTCAGTCAGATCTGCTTTCTGACTTGCATTATTTGGGTTTGAAATTTCTAGATCCGTTCAGATCTAAGTTGTTTCGATATTTTATGCTTTGTTTCCATACTCAATTCATCAGTATTTTCCTTAATCTAGTCTTTTCTGATCTGATCCATTGCTCTTTTTTTGTTTTGGCCATCTACAGGGAACCGCGCCCATGCTATGTATGAGGAGTGGTGCCACCGCTTGAACAAAGTGAGTAGTAAGCGGTGTCACTGCATGTAACCTGTTTTCTAGGAGCGGTGTTGTCTTGGAAACACTCTGTCAAACACCTTCAAAGTGTGGTGCCAGGTAGGCATCATCCCAAAACACTTTTTCCTCATTTTTCTTTGCAAAAATTTGGATTTTGATTGCTTTCAGTTCTGTCATTAGGATTATGTTACTGAATCTGATGTGTGTGGCTTGCTGATTTGATGGTTCAAGACTGATTTGAGTGGAATTTCAAAAATTTGTTTAAGTCTTTTTTATTGTTCATCCACTTCTATGCTTGATTAGTTGTGTTTAAAGAAGGGTTCCTTGTTTTCTGAAAAGTTTGGGGTGTTATTGAAATCTCTTTTCGTTGCATAAAATGAAAGAAGAACACTATATTAGCTTCTAGGTTTCATTTCTTACTTGCATAGTAAACTTATTTTTCCTTCCTTCAAAAAAGAAAAGTTTTGACTGAGACTAGGACATCATCTTTGAGCGTTGGATTTGAGTTTTCTGATTGCCGGCTTTACAAGCTTTCAGAACCTTCATGATCTTCCGTCTCTCATGCATCTAGGAATATCTCGATCAAACTAAAAAAAAATGGTAGTTTTAAGTTAGATTTGCTTACGTTTTTGAGAAAATTGAAAAGATAGAATGCATTTGCATGTAGGTGTGCCTTTTTTTTTTTTTTTTAGGAAAAGAGATCCTCACCCTTCTCATTTTCTTTCGAAAAGAAGAAATCGGTTTTGTAAAAGTGTTTGCTTGTCTTTGATTTGATGTTCATGACTGTTGTTTGCAAGTATTTTTGGTTTTGAAACAAGAAGAAAACACTCTCTTCCCTCCCGTAAGTAGGCATACTGAACAATAAAGTGAACATTTGCACAAGCATACTGCATGGTTTTACTTTTCTGTCAAAACATCATGCATTCACCTAACCATACAAGTTAAAATTAATGGTAGTTGTAGGTTAAAATTTACGTAGTAACTTGAGTGATAGGTTAGAGACGTGTTCGGGCGTTGTTAAGCATAGACACTGCTGTTATTTGTCAGCATTACATTTCGGGACTCGTGCGGTTCTTCCACATACTATCAGTATAGCGAACGGCCTTTCACATACCCTTGAGGTATATACAAAGGCACTTCACGTACTCGATTGTATATCAGAAGGTCCCTTGTGTACGGTTATGCATTAGACAACACTACTACCGATTCGAGCTCCCATGTACCTTGAGTATATCGGGAGACCCCACTAGGGGACCTTATCCATTTGAAAAAAGTCCTTTGGTCGTCTTGTTTCGATCCATACACCAAAAACAGCATTCGGGGAGATTACTACGCATGTACCCTTAAGGTATATTGTGAGTGGCGCCTTCTTGAAAATCCTAGTGAGAGAACTAACTTTTGAACTCCTCCTGTCATTTTAAGTTTGCTTGTTTTGACCTATAGTTTGTGTAGGGAAGTCTTTTGGTGTGTTTTCTATATTTTTAGACCTTAGGTTAGCTAGGCACTGTACAAACTGGCTGAGTTAAGATAGTCTAGAAGAGTACAGGGCTTGCCACATGATTTTATTCCTGGTTCAGGAGAAAATCCTATGGAAGCTATCGACCAAGGAGACGCTACCACCTCCCATGTGGTAGATAATGTGGTTGTGGAAAGTGGAATACGATATTCTTCACACTCACCTCCCTTGGTCCAACAGCCTTCCCAGGAAGATTCATTGTTCCATTCTCCCGTCGAACGACATATTGATGATGTTGCTCACCCGAATTTGGGTCCCAATGCTTCATTTTGGGAAACCCCTATAGGTCAAGCCATTGCTTCGTTTGGCACCTTTGGAATCTCTTCTGAAATTGAAGAAGAACGTAGGCAATACCATTATGCCATTCTCCGCGTGAAGGAGATTGATAGGCAGATAGACGACATCTTAGGTCCAACACTACCAAGGTCCACATCTGTTCCGAGGGGATATCGTTCACTCACCGAATCTATGAGACCCATTGAATCGATTATAGATCATCCATTGACACCCCACAACCTAGTTCAAGATACCACCCCTATCACCTCTCATGTTATGTCTATTCCTAATCTTCCCAGGTCTTCTACACCTGAGATTCAACCCTCAATTCCTGTTTCGTTAGTACCTTCTAATGCCAGGGGGAAACCCCCGACATGATCTACATTATCTGACACCAAAATTGTTGCTAGTCAAAGACAAACCTCTAACATAGAACCATATACAGTTTATGTCCCTCCCACCCATACTAATGTGGTAAATCCCCCATCCAGTTCAAGTCAACCCTTGGGTGCACAACCTGTTATCGTTCAGTCTTCTGGAGGTTATGGTTATCAAATACCTGTAGGTAATCATCCATCTAATCCTACAGGAATGCCTTATGCTGGAATTCCATACCCTAGTAACACTTTTATGCCATGGGGGCAACCCAATTGGTCTTACATGCCAGCTATGGGAGGGATACCTATACATATTGCGGGAGGTGCAGGAGGACCACCTTATGGAGGTCCTCCCCCTGGGGGACCTAATGGTCCCAGAGGATCTGGAAACTTTTCTCCTTATGGTCCTAGTGGTCCTAGTGGTCCTAGAGGACCTAGTGACTTTCCTCCTTCTGGATCTGGAGGGTCTGGTGGCCCTCCACCTAGTGGTTCCAGTGGCTCTGGAGGTTTACCACCTCCTAGGGGCTCCGAAGGGTTTGGTGGTCCACCTCGTGGTGGTCTTGGTGGTTCTAGTGGTCCTGGTGGTCCTAGTGGTCCTAGTGGCCCTGGAGGTCCTCCGCCTAGAGGCCCTGGTGGTCCTAGTGGTCCTAATTCTGGAAATCAACCTCCCGTGGGTGGATCTTCCGGTGGTTCTTCCTCACAAAAACCTATTTATCAGTCTACCTATGGTCCTACTGCTAATTATATGCCATATCAATATTACCAGTATGTGCAACCCAATAAACAGTTACCCTTCCTAGCAACTTTGGACTTGCCTGATTTGTCCAAGTTGATTAATGATCCCATTCGACACAATCCCTCGTGGCCTCCCATTCCGGTAAAGTTACCATTAGATATTCCAAAATTTGATGGAAAGCAGGGTGAATATTCATGGAACCATGTTATGACTTTTCTTTTATGGTGTTCTTCAAACTCTCTCATGGATGATTCCGTTCGGTTACGAATCTTTCAGTGAACTTTGACCGGTATGGCTACGAAGTGGTACATTGAACTCCCACAACATTCATTTGTGGATTTTGGCTCATTGGTAACCATGTTCCTTACACACTTTCAACTCCCTATTCGTTATGAAATGTGCACTGACATTTTAACTTCTCTGCGACAGAACACCTCCACCCACATTTCTCATCATATTCATGAGTGGAGAAGGCGAAGAAGGCTTATTAAGGCCCCTATTCCGGATCATTTGTTAGCTGATTGGTTCACTAAGTCCTTGTTTCCTCCTATTGCCTGAGATGTGGCTATGGGCAGTGCCGTTACCGAAGAGCAGGATATTATTCAGGCTCAGTACCTAGACTCGGTCTATTCCTAGTCTGGAACTCTTTATGACCTGATTCCTCAAGCTCCTCACCCCAGCACTGGCCCTGCCAAGCCACCAGCAGAAGTACCTATTGATGGGGTTGTTTGTTCAATCTAGTCCCCATCCGCAGTGAAACCTGCCAAGAAAACCCAAACTGCTACTCCTTCAACTCCTAAGGTTTCTGCTGAGGTCAATTCTATTCAAAGTACTCAAACCTCGGGTGATAAAAAGAAAGGTAAAAATAGAAATAAAAAACATGGAAACCAACAGGAGACCCCATGACCAACTGATAATGACAACGACAAAGGGAAAAGGAAGGCTAAATATCCCTATCTATTATGTGGTGGTGACCATTTTTTAAAGGAGTGTCCCCATCGAGATGAAATCTCCCAGTTTCTAAAGTCTAATCCTGCACCTGCAGTACTTACAGATCCCTTTCCCTCTCAACAACAATTTGTAGACCACATGTCTAACCAGGGTAACTCTAGTTCATCAGAGGCAATTCGTATAATGTCCTCAGGTACCATCCATCTGCAAAATTGAAGCCAGAATTGTGATAAACCCATAGATAAGAAAGAAGATCAATATTCTTTAAGGAAAACTCCCTCTGCTAGTTCTCCGAAATCCTCGTCTACTATCCCTTTATCTATCGAGAAACCTACTCTCGACATGATTTTGTGCCCACCAAAGAGTACTCTTCAGAAGGCTGTCTTTAATCCCAATGCCCGAGCTGCTCAATTATATAATGTGGTTAAAGATATCGCTCAGGAACCTTGTGCAATGTCTACCCTAGAAGTACTCCAAAGTTTCCCCTCACAGCGCAAGAACTTATTGACAACTTTAGGAGCTATAGACCCAGATAACACTAACTTGATTCATTTCAATGTTGAGAACTATAAACCTAGATTACTGCATAAACTTGCTTTTTAGATCATTATGAAAGTAGTGGGAAAGAAAGTATTTCGAACGGTACTAGATGAAGGAGCTTCGACCTCGGTGTTATCTCTGACTTGTTGGAATGCTCTTGGCTCTATCGAGCTTGTCACATCACCTACGACCCTTAAAGCCTTTGATGGACAGGGTTTTTGACCCCATGGTCTCATATTATCCCTTGTGGTCGAGTTGGGGGGGAAAACCATTTCCATCCAAGTAGAAGTGGTAGATGCCCCTTTAGATTACAACCTCCTTCTAAGAAGGAATTGGTTCTATGCCATGAATGCTGTTGCTTCAATAGTATTTCTAACAGTCCAATTCCTGCATCTAGGGAGAATTGTTACTATTGATCAGCTTGATTTCTGTATGCTGGATGTTACTACCTCCATGGCTAATAACATCCCCATCTTAGGCTAGTCCCCTCCTCCTTACCAGTTGATTGGGGTAGGCATGCTGAAGGACTCATCCCTTATGGGGATTTTTCCATCTACTCCTCCTAGCATGGATACCGCAACAGTACATATGATCGCCTCATTTGATTATGAGCCTAAGGGAAAAAAGGTTGTTGATTCCACCTCATTGAGTCCTCATGAAGCTATGTATGACACCATTCAAACTTTTTTCGATGATCACACTGATGGCCTTCATCTAGTGGCTTCGAATCCTTACCATTTACCGTACTGGTTAGAACCTTCTCTTCCAGTTCTAGACTATCTCTATGAGACTTTTCCTTTCAACGAGTCCATTATGGAGATCATGAATACAGATGAGTCTATTTGGGAGGATCACCATCATAGATCCATGTTCCTCCCCAATACTAGTTTGGGTAGCCATGATTTTGCATCCTTGTTTCCTACTGATATTGTCAACGTTACACAAAGTCCTATATTGTTGCAAGATATAGATTTTGAAGGAAACCTTTGCAACATTACTCAGACAAACCCAATTGACATATCAGCCAAACCTGATGTTATCGAGCACGTTCATGTTGGGAAGAACTGCTCCATCGATGAATCTGAAGCATATAAGGCACATTTTAAGGAATTTCATGATATTTTTGCTTGGACCTATGAAGAGATGTTGGGGATCGACCCTTCCATTATGGTCCATGATATTAAAACTTATCCCACGGCTAAATCTGTTAGGCAAAAAATTAGGCAAGTCCATCCTCGAAAGGTCGCAACTATTAAAGTTGAGATTGAGAAACTTCTGAAAGCTGGTTTTATTTATCCTTTACCTCTGATGGAATGGGTATCAAGCATTGTCCCTGTCAATAAAAAGCAGGGCACCATTAGAGTCTGCATCGAATTTAGGGATTTAAATAAAGCTTGTCCTAAGGACAACTTTCCTACCCCACACATCGATCAGATTATTGACAACTATGCTAGAAGTGTCATCTTTTCATTCATGGATGGCTTCTCCAGCTATAATCAGATTGAGATATTGCCCTCCGATCAGCATAAGACGAAATTCATTTGCCCATGGGGAATCTTTGTGTATAATAAGTTACCTTTCAGCTTGAATAATGTTGGAGCCATGTTCCAGCGTGCAATGTCCTATGCGTTTCATGACATTAAACATATTGTTGAACCATACCATGACGACCTCCCTGCTCATTCACAGCGATGGGAGGACCACCCTAGTCATCTTAGAGACATATTCCTGAGATGTCGTCATTATAATATACGGCTCAATCCACATAAATGTGTTTTTTGCATTGAGACGGGACGTCTGCTTGGATTTTTGGTATCCAAAGATGGCATTCGGATCGATCCTTGGAAGATTGCCGCTATTCTTGATCTACCAGCCCCAACCAACCTCCTTGAACTCTAAATTTTGTAAGGGAAGGCAAAATTTCTCCACCATTTCGTGTGCAATTTTGCAGAGAAAACGCACGGTTATATGCGTCTCCTCAAGAAGAATACTCCATTCTTCTGGGATGACCAGGCCCAACGCGCCTTTGATAATCTTAAGCACGCTCTGACTCACTCACCCATGATACACCCCCGGATTATTCGAAGGACTTTGTCTTGTATATTGATTCCTCTGCTACTACCATCGCCATGGTCTTAGTGCAAGACAATATCCACGGTCAGGAGCATGTGATCTATTACGCCAGTAAGAACCTTATCGATTCTGAAACTTGTTATTAACATATGGAGAAGTTAGCATTGGCCATGGTCATTGCTGTACAAAAGTTCCGTCACTACATTCTGCTTCACACTACCACTGTATTGGCAAACCGGAACCCAATGTACTACAGTATGACTCATCAGGTGCTCGGGGGAAAGTACTCCCGTTGGATCGTCATCCTTCAGGAGTTTGATCTAGAGTTTGCCAAGGCCACATCAAAGAAATAATTGGTTTTTTTAGAGCTCATGTGTGATATTCCCTGTGCTACAATGGAATCTAAGCCCAATGATTCATTTCTGGATGAATTCTTGTTCCTTATTAGCACTACTGATCCTTGGTATGGATATTTGTTGATTTATCTCCAGACCCAGCGTTTTCAACCGCATCTATCTCGCGATGATCGTCACTGTATCCGTCACCACACGAAATACTATCTTATCCTGAATGATACCTTGTATAGACGTGGGGTTGACTCCATTCTTCGATGATGCCTCACCCATGAGGAGGTTGAACACGTGTTGAATGATTTCCATTCTGGAGCATGTGGTGGTCATTTATCTGGGATGAATACAGCCCAAAAAATCCTTCACGCCGGCTATTTCTGGCCTTCTGTCTTCAGAGACTATCATGAGGCTGTTAAGAAATTCCCACCTTGTCAAAAAATTTATCCTAAAAAGCGCACCCATGCTGCTCCGCTACACCCCATCATTGCCATTTGCCCATTTTCCAAATGGGGGATTGACTTCATGCATTGTAAGCCTACCTCAGCCGAGGGGCATGGTTACATCATTGTAGCGGCCGTGGATTATTTCACAAAATGGGCTAAGGCCATGCCTACATATGCAGAAGATGGTAAGACTGCCGCTCTCTTCTTATTCAACCATATCATAGCTAGATTTGGAGTTTTGCAGTCCATCGTTACTGATCATGGATCCCATTTCTGTAATCAGATGGAGGAATTGAGTGCCAAGCTAGGTTTTTGCCATGAAAAATCTATGCCATATTATTTGCAAGCTAATGGTGAGGTAGAGGCCATTAACAAGGTTTTGAAAACTATGCTTTGTTGGATGGTTGGAGATCATAAATCCAATTGGCACCTTGTCCTTTTCTCCACTCTTTGGGCTTATCGGACTTCTGTGAAAACAGCTACTGGTTTCATGCCATTCCATCTTGTCTATGGAATTGAAGCTGTCTTGTCGATCCAATGTCAGATTCCATCTTTACAACTTGCTATCGAACTTCTCCTAGACACTTCTGCAGAGGAAGAGATATTTTTGTACTTGAATAACCTTGATGAGACTTGCAGAGATGCTGCCTTGGCTAATGAGGCACATAAGAAATGCATCAAGGCGCAGTACGATAAATCTGTCCAGCCTCGTGTTTTCAATGAGGGTGACCTAGTATTGACTTATGACCAGAGATATGACAAACTAGGGAAGGGTAAGTTTGAGTCCATGTGGTATGGACCTTTCATTATTTATAAGGTGTTAGAGAAAGGAGCCTATGAGTTAGTTGATTATGATGGAATCCCTTTGGGCCAACCTCACAATGGGTTGCACCTGAAAAGGTACCATGCCTAGGTTTTCTTGGATAGTATCCTGTATATATGTATATTGATTGAATTTCAGTGCGCTTTTAGTATTTTCAAGATGGTTTTGAGTTTTAGTGTCCACATCCGTTTATACCATGTTTTGGTCGTGCAGATGGATTTCTACAGTTTCGCTAATGGTGCTTTCCGCCACACCTTGAATCTAGCCTTGGCTACATGGGCTCTCTATTCCCCAGCTAAATATTTGGTTAGTTTAGGAGCGGTTTGTTTAGGTCCCACTACTAATAACATCGTCGAGTATGAAGCAGTCATCGGTCTTTTGACCGAAGATGCCTCCTAGGATGTTCGTGATCTAGTAGTCTTAATGGACTCACAGCTTGTGGTTCGCCATTTGAACCATGTCTACACCATTAGGAACCCCATACTCCTTCGCTGCTTTCATATGGTGTGTTTGTTAGAAAGAGTATTTGAAAATATTACTTATAGGCATATCCCTAGGGAACATAATGTAGCTACTGATTCATTGGCTAATTACATCCTAGATTGGTATATCACCCATTCATGATGTTAAATCAACCATGGTCCATTGTAAATAAACATTTAAATACACATAAAACTCATAGAAAAGCATTGTCCATTTGAAACATATAAACACCGTGTAAAAGTCTGTATATATATATACAAAATTTTTTTACAAAAAATAGGTCCCAAGACCTCATCTGAAGCACGTAGGCTTTTAGGCAAAACCATCATACAAAATCCTGAAGCTATAAGCTTTCAGTATACATGTCTCATACATTAATGGTGCTCGTGATAGCACATCACTGCTTGAGCCACCCTACGTAGTAGCCTACTAAATCGTCCCGGTACTCCCGATGTAGATCTCTAATATCTAGTCGGGAGATCATCTATGTTAGCATATGGGATGTCTAGAGTCAACCTCTCTAGGTTCTCCTCCATCTCCCTGGTGATATCATCACCCCGTGGTACAAAGCGAGCTTCTGCTCGCCTATCCAATGGATATGCTCCTCCAGGCCTTGCTGCTCCAACATCTACATGAGAACAAACAAGTCTTGTTACTTATCATAAAAAATATAAAACATAAAAAACATAAAAACATTGTCCATTTTAGGGTTTCTTGCTTCTTAACGATGTCACCCCAATTCCCTCCAGGTGGGAGTGGTAGGTTGGGATCTCTTATGAAGTCTGTGCCTGCATAGGCATAGTCCTCAACCATGAGCATGTGATCTCGCAACCATTTGAAGAACGGATCACCGAACTTCACTCTGACCCTACCTGCTCTTGTGCGAGCCATGACCTGGACCCACCTCAGCATACGGGGGTCCCATGCTCTTAGACTCCAAAAAGTCACCTGGGGCCTCATTTGTGGAACCCTCTCAAAGAAGAAGTAGGCTAAGATGGAACCAAATCCGAACTGCTTCAGCTCTCCCTGCCAACATTTAGTCAGCTGATCCTTGAATATTGGAAGCATAGCTTGCACCCAGTTGAACATCGTAGGTGCCATGGCCTCTAGGGCATACATCATATGTGCCCTGGAAGCCTAGTGCACACCCTGAATACCTACCACCCTCTGCATGGTGAACAGAACAATCCATAGAGCCCTGTCTGTCACTACCCTGATGGGGATTTTCTTCCCTGATGTACCTGTTCCTGGTACACAGTTCCGATCTATAAGCTCTCTGGTAGTGATGTCCCTGCCACGAGAACCTGTCAGTGAGATGGGGGAACCCCATCGTGATAGGCCAGTCAGGAAGTAGATATCCTCTACCTCCACTGTAAGTATATGTGCCCCTACCTCGAAATACTACTGTTTTGGATTCCACATTTGCAGTATGTGTTCCACTAATCTCTCGTGGGACACCATGCTTGGGGTCCAAAAAAACTTCATGAGCCCATAGTCCCGGAGTGCAGCAATGAAAACTGCATTTCTTTAGCAGTAGCATCCTTGTTATCGTGTGTTCTTTCCTTCCATATCACCATGTTTTGAGTCACCTAGACCTGCCAAAAACAACAATGGCATGCATTAGGCTCATCCTTGAGTCATTGCAAATAAAAAGAATGAGTATTCTTTTCCCATATCATTTGTTTAATTTATCCATGGTCGGCACCGCCTGTGCCCCATTGGAGACAAGCGGTGGCACCGCCTGTACATTGTATTATTGGCGTGGTTCTAGGGTGGAACCGCATATCCCACAAGGAGTACCCATGGTGCCCGCATTAGGAGTTTTAGGGCTCACCATTTAAGCATAAAACCCCACCAAATCTCAAAATAGAAGCTATGAAATGAAATATGAGGGTCTTAGCTATTACTTCAAACTGACAAGGCTGAAAAAGGACGATGGAAACTCCCGGTATTAGCTGTGGAAGATCTCGCTAGAAAATGCTCCAAGTGCTCTCTGCTAGAGGTAAATAGTGAAATTTTTTAATTTTTTACTATTTACTTGACTTATATAGACATTTTTTGGGTCCGAATTACTACAGTTTTGATATAAAATCATGTTTTAGTCAAAGTCTATTTGTCGTAATCCCTTAATGTTGATTTTGAATGCATTTAACACTTGTTGCTGAGTCTTCTACAGGATAAGGGAACTTTGGTAAAAAGCTTTGGGAAGTTTGTTTATGGATTTTTCGTACTTTCACAAAATGGAAAAGGTCGTTGAGCATTTATTATGACACTTTGTCACGCTTGTTAAAAATCCCGTATCAAAGTTCCAAATCCATTTCAAGTTTCTTTCCAGGCTCGTAAAATACAATGTTGTGTAAAGAAGCGTCATGGAGTCCTCTTTTCACCTCTTTTTTAGACTCCTTAAACATGAAAAGATAGTCGAGTCCATTTCTGAATCTTTCTAGGCTCATAAAAAGTGACATTGTGTAAAGAAACCTCATGGATTTCTCTTTAAACCCTTTTCAGACTCCCTAAATATGAAAAAATTGTCGAGCGATCTTGCCTTCTTCATGCTTGTTAAATTATTTGAAGAGTCATTTGTCCAACGGTAGGTTATCTGTTTTTTGGGTCGGATAGGACTATTTATGAAAAAGGATCACTCAAGCCAATCATGACTGGAAGAGTTCTCTAAGGTATGATTTTACACTTTTTCAGGCCTTAGAGACTAAATCATACGAAAAAGGACCCCTTTGGAGTCTTCTTCCGTATTTGTTCAGACTCTCTAAACATGAATGATACCGAGTTTTCTTTCAGTGGACTCATTAAAATTAAACATTGAGAGACTTGTTTTGGGATTGAACCCCTCCTCTCTCAAGTTTGTAAAACATATGAGTTTGGACTTATCTTCCGACAAGCTATATCGAGTGTTTGTTACCCTCTTTGAACTCATAAAACCAAAAAGAGGCACTCATCAATCATGATGGGGGAAATGGTAAGGGAATCATCTTGCAAATAATGGTATTTGTTTGTCATTACCTTTGAACATGGCACTTGTCTGCACAATCATGTCAGTCAATTGGGTATTCAGGTGATCTTCGTGACGATCCACTTTCATGAGTCATGTCAATCCTTTGAGTCTTTCAAAAGAATGCATTGTCCATTGTCGCATTGTGTATCTGTCCTGTTTAGTCATGCTACCAAGTATTTTTGTCATGCCGTTTGATGTTCAAAGGGGATTTGAAGCAGTCTTACCTATACAGTCTACACAGTCTTTGTGTCAGTATCTTTGAATCAGTCATATGATTACTACATGCACATCATTCCAGAACTATGTTCTAAGTTTTGTGTCGTCGATGTGGGACTCATCATGGCCCTCCTTCGACGAGACTATCCCCATCGCCATCAGCTCATCATCTGGGAAATAGTCTTAGAAACAATGTTTAGTACCTTTAGATCTATATGCCTTAATGACAGATTCTATCGCTCTCGACATAGGTTCACATCATTAACCTTTGATTGATAGAATCAACTGGGTTTTCAATGTCAGGACATCTATTCACACTCAGTAGATTGTACTAGAGTACCTTGGGAATCATTGACATTAATGGTGATCTCCCTCGCACTTGTTAACAGTTCACATCATTGGCCGGTAATCAAGTGGTTTCTACCATGTTCGACTTCAAATCATTGTAATCACATGGATAGAATCGTACTTTGTGGAGGATGAGATGAAGACCCTAGGAATTTGTTTAAAGCGCTCAATGCTTTTCCCCAGGTTGCGATGGAGTTTTGTATATCTAGCATGAATCCACATTTGTATGGTCGTGGCTATTGTTAAATTTCCATATGCTTAGCTAAGACATTAGTATTTCATTTCATTTTCATAAAAAAAATCATATAAACAGGATCACTGAAAGATAGACAAGCACAACCATACAAAAGGAACACAAAGATTTATCCTGGGAAAACCCTAAAGGGAAAAACCTAGCAAAAGCTTCCTCAATATAGATGCCCCAAAAAGATAAAAGATAAAACCAACAAGGAGATCAAAGCCTGATCCTCTTCCTTCTCCAGCTACTTCTCTTCTCCACTAATGCGCTACACAAGTGAGTGTGTGTGTGTCAAATGAGCAGCACTACACCTCTATTTATATTCATCCATTCACTTAAGTTAACTCATTTGACACGTAGGCTCGAGTTACACATGTAGGCTCAAGTAACCACACTGGGGTGCTGATGACCCACCTTTACAATTAGAGGGGACTACCTCATGACTCTTATTAGTTATTCTGATTAGGAGCATCGGGGTACAATGTAATACAAGTGGTTCTCCCAGTAGGATCATCGGGGACCACAGAAAGATACATATAGAATATTCTTTGAAGTTACAATATTTCAACACTCCCCCTTAACGAGAAGGGTATTCTACAGCAACATCAACAACAACAAGAGTAGAGATAGGGGACATCATCAACATCAACAAGGTAACACATCTATAAATCATTGGAAGCTTTTCAACATCATGTAGTCTTCATCTTCAATCTTCAGTCTTCATCATCAGCAACATCTTCAGCATTTTGATCTTTCAATTAGCAACAACATCTTCAGTATTTTGACCTTTCGCTCAGCAACATCTTCAGCACTTTGATTGTTCGACCAGCAACAACATCTTCAAAATTTTGACCTTTCGCTCAGCAATATCTTTAGCACTTTGACTTTTCGATCAGCAACAACATCTTCAGCATTTTGTCCTTTCAATCAGCAATATCTTCAGCATTTTTTTGACTTTTTGATCAGCAACAACATCTTCAGTACTTTGACCTTTTGCTCAGCAATATCTTCAGCACTTTGAATTTTCGATGAGCAGCAACATCTTCAGTACTTTGATCTCTCGATCAACAATATCATCATCAATACTTTTCCCTTTCGATCAGCAACAACATCATCATCATCATATTCTGATCTGTCGATCATAATCATCATCACATTCTGATATTTCGATCAGAAACATCATCATCATACTTTGATCTTTCGAACAGAAACATCATCATCATACTCTGATCTTTCGATCAGAAACATCATCATCATAGTGCGTCATCATCATAATCTGATCTTTAGATCAGTACGTCATCATCATCATACTCTGATCTTTCGATCAGTACGTCATCATCATCATCAGCAACAACCTGCAATCCACAACTCAAAGACAGAAAGTCTTTGGATCATTTTTGGACTTAAAGTCCAGGGATGATACAATCCCACCACATTCTCAACAACCGAAGTTATCGGATTTATTACGGGAGAATAAGTCCCTATCACTTTAGGACTAATTCCAAGGACGATGCAATCCTTACAACATTCTCGACGACCGAAGTCATCAAATACAATTACGGGATAATCACTCCCTATCACTTTAGGACTTGAGTCCAAGGATGATGCAATCCTACCACATTCTCGATGACTGAAGTCACCGGATACAATTACGGGATAATCACTCCCTATCACTTTAGAACTTGAGTCCAAGGATGATGCAATCCTACCACATTCTCAATGACCGAAGTCACCGGATACAATTACAGGATAATCACTCCCTATCACTTTAGGACTTGAGTCCAAGGATGATGCAATCCTACCACATTCTCGACGACCAAAGTCACCGGATACAATTACGGGATAATCACTCCCTATCACTCTAGGACTTACGTCCAAGGATGATGCAATCCCTCTTCATTCTCGAAGACCGAGGTCTCTGGATCTATTATGGACAGATGTCCCAGGATGATACAATCCCTCTTCATTCTCGAAGACCGAGGCCTCCGGATCACTTTAGGGCAAGTGCCCAGGGATGATACAATCCCACCACATTCTCGAGGACCGAGATCACCGGATCTATTATGGACAGATGTCCCGGGATGATACAATCCCACTACAACATCACTACTCCCCCTTTCGAGGAAGGCCTTTTCGAACAACACCAAGCTTGTTTTGAAAGTGTTTGAACTCTACTTGAGGCAGAGGCTTTGTCAGTACATCATCATCTACATCTTCAGTATCTGAATACTGATCTATCACCATCTGTATCTCCAGTATGCGAATACTAAAAGCATCATCATGTATATCTTCAGTATAGAAATACTGAAAGCATCATCATCTCTATATTTAGTATAGAAATACAGAATCACCATCATCTATATCTACAGTATGTAAATACTGAAATATCATCTATATCTTCAGTATGGGAATACTGAAATCATCATCGTCTATATCTTCAGTATGGGAATACTGAAACATCATCATCTCTATATTCAGTATAGAAATACTAAATCACCATCATCTGCATCTACAGTATCATCATCTTCATCTTATCTTGTATGTAGAAATACCGTATTTCTACGTGTTACGTCGGAACACAGAGTTCTTTGTCATCACAACTGTGGTTATCACATAGAATCATTGATGTGTCCATCTTCAGGTCAAAGAGACTTGATATCAGCTTCCAAAGCCATATGGCTTCACAACTTAGTAGAGCAATTTTCTATGTATTCTGCTTCAACTGTGCTAAGAGAAACACTGGACTGTTTCCTGCTAAACCATGAACTCATAGCAGACCTCAAACAAAAGCATATCCATGATGTGCTTTTCCTATCTGAGATACTTCCAACCCAATATGCATCTGTGTAGTCATACAATATATACTCATGGATACCATCATAGTATAGACCAAAGTCTATAGTCCCTTTCAGATATCTCATCACATGTTTTGCAGCTACTAGGTGAACCTGTCTTGGTTGAGCAAGATATTGACTTAAGGTGTTCACAGCAAAACAAATGTCTGGTCTGTTATTTGTTAAGTACATCAATGACTCAATGATCTGTCTATAGTGAGTCACATCCACTAACTCTGATGAGTCATCAGCTAAAAGCTTCAGGTTGGAGTCCATGGGTGTGGCCATGACTTTGCATTCCAACATATTGAATCTCTTCAATATCTCTACCACATACTTTCCCTGGTTGAGAAAGATTCCTTCTGAACTTTTCCATACTTCCAGACCTAGTAAATAATGCATTAACCCAAAGTCTTTCATCTCAAATTCTTCTGCTAGTTTCTTCTTGCTTTCCATGATCTGTTTCTCATTCCCTGTCAAGAATAAGTCATCCACATATAGTAATAGAATGACAAGTACATCTTCTACAACCTTGTAAGGAAGGTTAGGATCGACTTTACTCTTGGCAAAGCCCATGTTCATTAGGAAACTATCTATTCTTCCATACCAAGCTCTGGGAGCTTGCTTCAGGCCATAAAGGGCCTTCTTCAACTTGCATACTTGATTCCATCTGTCTTCAACTTCAAATCCTCGTGATTTTTTTATCATACCATTAAGGAAGGCTTGTCTTTACTTTATCATGGAAGAAACTACCATGATAGTTTTGAAGGAAGTGTACCTTGCTTCCTGGAGTAAGTGTCTCTT
>LPNX010248482.1:490624-574870 GCA_001517045.1 Pseudotsuga menziesii
TTGTGAAATCATCATTTCTTATCCAGATGATAAGATGGATAAGAGGTTCTTTAAGAATTGAGTTCTTCATATTCCTCATCGCTTAAGGGATCTTCTTTGAGAGCTTGATCTTCAATTGCTTCCATCTTTCTTCTTCTCTTCTTATGAGACCAACTTCTTCTTCTTCTCAAAGTCTATTGAAAGTAATTACTTCCTTCTGGAACACATTCTTTGCATGAATGAATCCCATGATTCTGGGAGGCCATTCAAGGTGGCTATCACCACTTCTGCATTCTCCACTTCTTCTTCTACCGCTTCAAGTTGTTCTGCATTCTGGATCTTCACATTCTTCAACTGTTTTCTCAAAGCCATCTTCTAATTTAAGTTCTTATATTCAAATAGCTTGGTAAAGGAATCAAGCATCTTCGGTGTCTTTGGGGAGACACTTGTGGTACAAGTTGATTCATGACTAAATCAGCAATGATCTTCTTGGCCTTGACCAAGTTCTTCTTGTGTAAGGCTTCTAGCCTCATCTCCCTCTGGAACTGGAACTTCTATACTCATGTAGGTGTCCAAACCATTTTCTTCAGAGAGATCATATGCTTCTAGGCTTGGAATTTGTCAACTTCACCAAGCTGATGTGATAGATCACTTTGAAATGAGAACCTCAAATGAAAATAGCAAAGGATTAGATCTTACCGATTTGAGGTGTCCGTCTTGGTTCCGAAGCTCGCTGATCTAGGGTTTGTCACAAAAACCCTAATTTTCAAAAATTGGAATCTTTCAGATCTGAATGGATAGACAGATATCTCTTCAAATGGAGCTGTCCAATGTACTCCTTTTCTGAAAACAGTGGAGGGAAGCTCCCGGAACAGGAAGCCCTAGATTTCCAATTTCTTCTCCAGAAATGCCTGTTACTGTTTCTATGATATCTCCGAAATTACTGATCCTCTATGTCTGAAATTTTGTACTGAGGTAACCTCACATGTCCCTGATCCAAAACCATAGTTTTAATCAGAATTTGTTTCACCATTTGGGATTTATGATCATTTTCCCAAGGTGACTTGTTACAGGACTGTTCAGAATAGTGAAGTTGTACGGCATGCCATGTGTCACTAGTTCATCTTCTGAGTCTGATATTTGGACCACCAAAGTTACAGTATATTTCCTTTCTGAAACGGCTTAAGGAATTCCATTTGGACCTCTGTAGCCCAAGATATTGCAATTCTCCCCAGGTGTCCTGTTTAGGGATGAATTATGGAAGAGGTTTGAACCCTAACTTGGAGAGAACATATCTCCTGGAATACAGCGAATCTGAGGATGAATTTTGGAAACAGTGTTCATCAGGATTTGGTATTCATCCCTAGCAATTTTCAGCTCCCGATCCTTCACCAATATCAGAATATAGCGAATGTACGAAAACGTAGTAGTTTTAGTATTTAGGGTTTTTCTAGCTCAGGGTCAAACTAGAGTTTGACTTTCCCGGAGTTTCACCCAATCAAATTTCTTGATCCAGGTCTCTAATATTCGGTTTTGATGAGGAGAAAAATCCTATGCTAGTCTCACTCAAAAATTCCTCTTCTGTAGAAAGCCCTAATTTCCACATCAAAAACTGAAAATGCTTGGAATCGAATTCCGCTTCGACAGAAAGATGCGCCCTTCAATGGAGAGTCATCCTAGCATACTTTTGCTGATGGATTGTGGAGAGAGACCCAAAAAGTAAGAAGCCCTAGCTTCTACAGCTACACAATGTCTTCTTCTCAGGTTAGCTCTGATACCATGTTAAATTTCCATATGCTTAGCTAAGACATTAGTATTTCATTTCATTTTCATAACAAAAATCATATAAACAGGATCATTGAAAGATAGACAAGCACAACCATACAAAAGGAACAAAAAGATTTATCCTGGAAAAACCCTAAAGGGAAAAACCCATCAAAAGCTTCCTCAATATAGATGCCCCAAAAAGATAAAAGATAAAACCAGCAAGGAGATCAAAGCCTGATCCTCCTCCTTCTCCAGCTACTTCTCTTCTCCACTAATGCGCTACACAAGTGAGAGTGTGTGTGTCAAATGAGGATCACTACACCTCTATTTATATTCATTCGTTCACTTAAGTTAACTCATTTGACACGTAGGCTCGAGTTACACATGTAGGCTCAAGTAAACACACTGGGGTGCCGATGACCCACCTTTACAATTAGATGGGACTACCTCATGACTCTTATTAGTTCTTCCGATTAGGAGCATCAGGGTACAATGTAATACAAGTGGTTCTCCCGGTAGGATCATCGGGGACCACAAAAAGATACATATAGAATATTATTCAAAGATACCTACTTGCTTTGAATCCCAGCTTCTGGAGTGGAAACTAAATGGTTTTTCATCAATCTTACATGAAAATTCCCATCACCACGCATACCCCTTTATCCAGGAGCGGTACCCTTGTTCACACCGTCCATACTCTATTGCCCATAAGTGGTGCCACCACTTATGGCCTTAGTCCATAAGCGGTTATTACCAGAACCGCTCTGTCACTGAAGGAAAAACACAGTACCCTGAGTAAAAAGGGAAAAAGAGAAGCTTCTCGAGGCTTCTAGATGATAAGCCTCGAGATATCCCTTATCCCTACTATAGTGGGTCAGTTGAGCTCGAGATTCCCCATCCTAGGATCTTGGAGGCCACCTCACTCACAAATCTCTCAACCTACCCTATCCATCTAGCCTTATAAATACAAGCTTTTGGCCATGGTTGAGGGGGAGAACATTGAAGGTATTGTTATGCTGTTGGATTAATCCTTGGCCCGAGATCATTTGGAGAGACAATAGAGAGCTAGATTCAGAGATTTTGGGGATGAGAATTTGGTTTCATGGAGATGCATGTCAACACTAAGGATTGGTTGTAAAATTATTCATATTTCATTAATGCAAGTTGATTTCTATCCCACATATGTTGTTGTTGTTGTTGTGATTCCGCATATATGTTGCTAGATTCCTTAGTCACTAGCATAGATTAGTAGATCATATTCTAGTTGCTTTGATCTATTTTGTGTTGAGCTTGATTGCAGGTACACAAGTGGACTATCAAAGCCTTGTATTATAGATATCTACAACGTCTAGGGAGAATATTCAACCTTTGTCCTCTATTTGTTCTGGATCTGAACCATTCAGACCAGTGGAACACCTTGCTGTCCGCAGGAGGTGAAATATTCCAGTTAACAGTGACCGAGTTAGTTGTTGATTCGATTGGAGAAGAGCCTCTTGAAACATTGAGAGGGTCTCCTAATTATCATCTTAGTGACCTTTTGAGAGGAGTAGCTGATTCTAACACCTCTCGACGACTGGTGTCTGCAGGTGGATCTGACCTACCCCCTTCACCTCCTGAATCACCACTTGATAGCCCCCGTGACCATAACAACGAGTCTTCGTTAGATCCAGAATCTGATCCAGACATGGGTGATCGTGACCAAGGTAATCCTAATGTTGATAGAGAATGGTTATGACGTGGTGCTATTGATGTACCTGGACTACAGCATAACCTACCGAAACATCCTGATAAACTGCTACCTAAGTTTGACCCAGATGATAAGGGCTTGGCCAAAAATCACATTGACAAATTCATCTTGGCTGTTCAGACTATGAATGTTCAGCATGAGGATGTGGTATGTCGACTATTCCCTTTAACTTTCAAAAGAAAAGTTACAGTTTGGTATTTTTCCCTAACGCAAGGATCTATAACTAGTTGGGGTGATTTTAGTCAGGCATTCTTAAACAAGTTTGGTGAAGACAAAACCCCTGCTGTGTTAGCACTAGAATTGACTAGAATCAAGATGGAAAACAAGGAAAGAATAAAAGATTTCAATCAACGTTTCCTTACTCTCTTGAATAGAATACCAGTAGCCTCTTAACCTCTAGAGGATATTATAATTGAGAATTATGCTTCGACGTTACATAAATCTCTTGGTATGTTTGTGAAATAAGTTGGTAAGATCACATTGGTTGAAACCTTCAAAGAAGAAATAAAGGTCGAAAAGAATTCATTGACATTTGAACCAGAAAATAATGGCAAAACCGATAGTCCTTTTCGTAAATGAAATGAAACCGCAATAAGAGCTAACACAGATAAAATAGATACTCCTGCTTTTGATGTAGAAAAATTACAACAAGCAATCAGGTCTCTCACAAATGAAGTGGTGATATTGAAACGGAATAATGGGGAAGGTACTTCAAATAGAGGAAATTTTAAAACCCCATATCGGCCATATACATCACTAAATGCCAGGAAAAATACTCTGCTTGACATATCAACCAATGAGGAAGTTTTTAACACTATAAGGGTTGTCTATGCCTTACCTGAAACTTCACCTGATCAAAAGTTGGAAGAGGATCGTGAACCCGAGCAGCCTAAAACCGAAGAGAAAACTCTTGAGGATCCTCTCCCATTTAATTGCCATTTCTGGGATAGCTCAGCCAAAGAGGAAGAGTGTAACGATCATTCTGTCTTTGTCAACCAACACACCCATAATACAAGGAGTAAAGGGCCTGTGGATTCACAATCATCGCCTGTACCTAGGAACAGTCCTCAACCTACAAATCAACATCCTATGACTCAAAGTATGGATCTTCCGTATGACATCATAGAGGATCTCAATAAACAGAGGGAAATCATCAGCATGTTTGATTTATTAAAAATTTACCCTATGCCTGGAGGTTCAATACTCTCAAATTTACCAACTTTATCAAATACCAATTCTAGAAGAAATCAGCCATCTGTACCTTCAGTAAATAACATCGATCCTTCAACTAGTAAATTAGTAGCTGGTTTTAATGGAAATATCAAAACAACCGCTGATAAAGATACACTGATAGGTAAGAACTCCAAATCTACAACTCCCCCCTTCCTACTAACGTTTGAAATATTCAATAGGAATGTCCATAATTGTATGATCGATTCTAGAGCTTCATCAAACGTTATGCCCTATTTGGTCTGCAAGAAACTGAATGCTAAGCCCACATCCTGGGAAATTCGAATCAGCCAACTAGACCGATCTAAGGTGAAAATTGTAGGAGAATTAAAAGGAGTAATCATCAGAATATCCACTAATCCACAGCTCTTCCAGATTATTGATGTAGTGGTAGCATACATACCTGACGTTTATGGGTTTTTCTTAAGTCGTGACTAGTCTCAAGCTTTAAAAGGATATTTTTCGACCGATTGGTCACACTTATGGTTACCTAAAAACGGGCGACCAAATCAGATTAGGATTGATAGAGAGAGATACATGAAACATACAGTGACTGAGATAAACTCTCCCAATGAACCAGTCTTGTTTAGTGATTCCATTTTAGGGAACTATGGGTACGATTCAGATTTGGGGAGTTTCCTTGCACTTAAATCTGCATTTGCTGATTCTGTAAAAAAATTAGAAATTTTACATTGTGATTTTTAGGAAGCTTCTCCCAGTTTGATTAACACAATAAATAATGTAAATGATGTAATTAGTCTTGTTGATAAACCTTGGCATTTTTACTTTGATGGTTCTTGATCTAAGGAAGGTGCAGGAGTAGGTTGCATGCTCTTAGATCTCGCAGGAAACAAATTTATGCTATCTTGTAGGCTGGAATTTCTCTGCACAAATAACACAGCCAAATATGAGGCCCTTATCCAGGGACTCAAGAAGGCGTTGGACTTAAATTTTAAGGTTCTAGTTGCATTCGGCGATTTTGAAATAATTGTTCGGCAAGTCCGCAATTCCATTCATTTCTTATCTAATCATTTGCAAAGTTATCAAAAAGAGGTATGGAACCTAATTTCAGCATTTGATTCCTTTAATATCGATTCTATTCCTTTTTTTCAAAATCAGGAAGTTGACCTCTTGGAAAATGTAGCCTCGCGGCTCATTCCCTTAGAAAATTTTTCTCCCAATGTTTTTTCTATTGAACTATTATTTAGACCGTCGATCCCCGATAACATCACTAACTGGCGTGTATTTAATGATGATTCATAGATCATTTCCTTCTTAACAGGAGAAGATGATTTTAAAGAATCAACAATTAACGAAATCACACATGATGAAGATCTGCACAATTTCTCAATAATCCATCCACCTCATCCTGTTGACCAATATTTTGAGCTGGTAAATTCGATCCCTAAGTCGGTTCTTAGACTCAAATTTTTTTATGACCTACATGATAAGTTTAAAGGAGTGCCTAATTGCAAGACGAACAGTTCAAACATGCGTTATGAAATCATAAATTTAGGCATGGAAGCAAATCCTCAAAATATCAATTTAGGATCAGACTGTATCTAGAATGAAAAATCAGCCTTTCTGAAACTGTTTAGTGAATTCAAGGATATATTTGCATGATCATACGATGATCTAAAGACTTTCGATACACAGATCATTCAACACGTAATCCCTATGAAATCCCAGTCGAAACCATTCCAGCAGAAACTAAGAAAAATGCACTCTACCTTAGAACCAGCGGTAAAGAAAGAATTGAATAAACTGCTTACCACCCAGATTATATTTCCTATACGTCACATGCAGTGGGTGGCAAACCTTGTTCCTGTTAGAAAAAAAATAGAGATATTAGGTTATGTGTAGATTTCTGAAACTTAAACCGATCATCAGAAAAGGACAACTATCCCATTCCACCCATGGAACAAATCCTCTAGAAGGTATCAGGTGCTTAGATGCTGTCTTTATTAGATGGTTTTTCTGGGTACAATCAGGTTCTAGTTTCTCCTACAGACCAGCTGAAAACTACTTTTAGAACCCCTTGGGGAACCTATGCCTATAGGAAGATGCCTTTCAGATTGATAAACACTGGGGCTACATTCCAAAGGGAAATGGACGCTACTTTTAGAGGTCTGATAAATCACTCTTGTCATTGTCTATTTAGATGATGTCACTATGTTTTCCAAAAACAGATCTGATCACATTTCACACTTATGCAAAGTGCTTGAACATTGCAGGAAGTTCAGTATTTCCCTTAACCCTAAAAAGACAATATTTGCATTAATCGAGGGAATTTTGCTAGGATTTGTAGTGTCAAAGGAAGGGATTATGATTGATCCAAAAAGAACTAAAGCTATCTCTAGGATTCCTTTCCCTTCTACTAATAAATCCATGCAATCCTTCACGGGAAAGATAAATTTCGTGAGAAGGTTTGTTCCCATTTTTTCTGAAATTGTGCACCCATTTCAGAATATGATTAAGAAAGACAGTAGTTTTTTGTGGGGGGGTAGAGAGAAAGAGTCATTTATCAGAATTAGAGAATCCATAGCTGAGGCACCCGCACTCATGATCCCTGACTTTAGGAAAGACTTTATTCTCTATACTTTCGCATCCGACATATCTTACACAACTATTCTTACTCAGAAGAACCGGCAAGGGGATGAAGTACCTATCTCCTTCATGAGATCGAATTGAAAAGGAGCTAAGCTGAACTAACACGAAGTGGATAAACAAGATTTTGTTGTGTTCAAAGCAGTAAAACATTTTCGGCCTTATCTCCTTAAATCGAAAACCAAGGTAATTGTTCCATTCTCTGTTGTGAGAAATTTGTTAGTACAAAAAAGACTTGGAGAAAAAAGGGCACATTGGATGGCTGCTCTGTAGGAGTATGACCTCGAGATTAAACCCTCTCAAGTTGTAAGAGGTTTGGGGTTGTGTAAATTGGCAGCTGAATCAGCACATCTGCCTGCTGACCAAAATGGCATACCTTTAGATGATACCTTACTGCAAAAGGAACTCTGTTTTATCCTAGATATTGCTAGTTCATGGTATAATAATATTCAAAATTATCTTGAAACTGGCAGTGCTCCAGACCATTTAGAGCCAAAGAACAAAAGAGCTGTAAGATTAAAATCAGCACCGTTCCAGTTGGTAAATAATGTACTTTTCAGGAAAAATGCAGATGGAGTTTTGCTTCGTTGTCTAGAAAAAGAGGAATCTGATTTATTTTTAACACAACTGCATGACGGACCTGCTGGTGGTCACTTCGGTGGTGATACTACTGCTCATAAATTTTTAAGAGCAGGTTATTTTTGGCCAACTTTATTCAAATATGCCCATTATTTCGTAAGAAGGTGCCAAGATTGTCAGACTATAGCTGGCAGAGTAAAAAAACCAACATTTCCTTTACATCTTGTGGTGGTGGATAGGCCTTTCCAGTAGTGGGGAATCAATATCGTTGGACCAATAAATCCCTCCTCCTCTCTTAAACATAAGTACAATATAATCCTGATTCCGAGAAATTCACCAAAAGTGAAACTTTGTAGTGTAGTTTCTCTAGGGTTAGGATTAAAGGGGGTGAAATTAGTTTGGAACATCATGGATGTGTGCATGCATGCTTCTCTATGAAATGGGCACCCTAATCTATGATCAAATTTCAATTATGAGAAATTGATCAAAAGCTAAAGTTTGTTGTGCGATTGCTCAAGGGTTGGGCTTAAATTGGGAGAAAATAGCTCAAAATGTTGTGAAAGTTGGCATGCACACTTGTATATCAAATGGGCATCCAAATCTAGGATCAAAATTTAATTACGAGAAATTTGTAAAACCTGATACACCATTGTGCCATTTCAATAGAGTTGGGTTTAAAGGGGGTGAAAATAGATCAGAACATCACGAAATTTGGTGTGCACACTTGTCTATTAAACGTGCATCCAAATCTATGATAAAATTTCAATTCATAGAAATTGGTGAAAAGTGAAACTTCCCCATGCGATTTCACTATAGTTGGGATTAAAGGGGGTGAAAATTGCTCCAAATGACACAAAATTTGGCCAAACGCTTGTCTATAAAATGAACATCCAAATCTATGAACAAATTTCAATTATGAGAAATTGTTTAAATGTGAGAATCCATCATGCAGTTTTGCTACGGTTGGGATTAAAGGGGACAAAAATAGATCAGATTGTTGCAAAAGTTTGCGTGCACGCTTGTCTATCAAACATGCATCCAAATCTATGATCAAATTTCAATTCTGAGAAATTGGTCAAAAGTGAAACTTTGTGATGCGGTTTCCATAGACTTGGTATTAAAGGGGGTGAAAATATCTAGGAATGTTGATAAAGTTGGTTTGCATGCTTTTCAATCAAACATACATCGAAATCTACGATCAAATTTCAATTACGAGAAATTGGTGAAAAGTGAAACTTCGTTGTGCGATTTCACTAGACTTGAGCTTAAAGGGGCTGAAAATAGCTCAGATTGCCATGAATATGTGCATGCATGCTTGTCTATCAAAGAGGCACCCAAATCTATGATTAAATTTTAATTATGAGAAATTGGCCAAAATTGAAAATCCGTCGTGTAGTTTCGCTAGGGTAGGGTTTAAAGGGGGTGAAAATATACTGGAACGTTCCAAAAGTTGGTGTGCATTCTTGTGTATGAAACATGCATCCAAATATATGATCAAATTTTAATTATGAGAAACTGGTCAAAATTGAAACTCCATCGTGCAATTTCACCAAGGTTGGGATTAAAGGGGGTGAAAATAGCTCAAAACATTGTGAAAGTTGGCATGCACGCTTACCTATCAAATGCAGATCCAAATCTGTGATCAAATTTGAATTTTGAGAAACTGTTCAAACGTGAAAATGCGTCGTGCAGTTTTACTAAGGTTGGGATTAAAGAGGGAGAAAGTAGCTCGTGATGTCACAAAAGTTAGCGTGCATGGTTGTATATCAAACAGGAATCCAAATCTACAATTAAATTTCAATTCCAAGATTCATCAAAAGTGAAACTATGTTGTGCAGTTTCGCTAGAAATGCACTTAATGGGGGTGAAAACAGCTCATAACGTCGCAGAAGTCGGCATGCATGCTTTTCTATGAAGCAAACATACAAATATACGACGAAATTTCAATTTAGAGAAATTGGTATAAAGTTATACTACATTGTACGATTTCCCTAGGGTTGGGCTTAAAGGGGTTGAAGATAGATCCAAACGACGCCAAGTTGGATTGCAAGCTTGTCTATGAAACTTGCATCAAATTATATGATCAATTACAATTCTAAGAAATTGGTGAAAATTTAAACTCTATCATGTGGTTTATCCAGGGGTTGGATTAAAGGGGGTTAAAATAGATCAAAACGTCGTGAATGTGCGCATGCACACTTGCCAATAAAACGGGCACCCAAAGCTATGATCAAATTTCAATGATGAGAAATTGGTCAAAAGTGAAACTCAGTTGTATAGTTTCTCTAGAGTTGGGCTTAAAGGGGGTGGAAATAGATTACAATGTCAAAAAATTTGTTGTGCACACTTTTCTATGAAATGTGCATCCAAATATATAATCAAATTTCAATTCTTAGAAATTGGTCAAAATTGAAACTTTGTTGTGCGGTTACGGTAGACTTGGGCTTAAATGGGGTGAACATAGCCCGGAGCATCAAAAATGTGTGCAAGCATACTTGTCTATAAAAAAAGCATCCAAATCTATGATCAAATTTCAATTCCTAGAAATTGGTCAAACGCGAAAATCCATCATGCAGTTTCACTAGGGTTGGGATTAAAGAGGGTGAAAATAACTCAGAACATTGTGAAAGTTGGCGGGCACGCTTGTCTATCAAACGAACATCCAAATCTATGAACACATTTTAATTACGAGAAATTGGTCAAAAGTGAAACTTTGTCATGTGATTTTGCTAGGGTTTCACTTAAAGGGTGTGAAAATAGCTTGAAGCTTCATGAAAGTTGGTATGCAAGTTTGTCTATCAAACATGTAGGCGAATGTATGATCAAATTTCAATTACGAGAAATTCGTCAAAATTTAAACTCTGTCATACGGTTCCACTAGGCTTAGGCTTAAACAGGGTGAAAATAGATCAGAACGTTGTGAAAGTGTGCGTGCACTCTTGTTCATCAAGAGAACATCCAAATCTACGACAAAATGTCAATTCCAAGAAATTGGTCAAAAGTGAAACTTTGCCATGTGGTTTCTCTAGAATTAGGCTTAAAGGAGGTGAAAATAGCTCGAAACATTGTGAAAGTTGGCATTCAACGCGCATCCTAATATAGGATCAAATTCCAATTCTGTGAAATTGGTCAAAAACCAAAACTCCATCATACGGTTTCGCTAGGGTGGGGATTAAAGGGGGTGAAAATAGATCGAAACGTCTTGAAAGTTGGTGTGCACGCTTGTCCATCAAATAGGAATCCAAATCTTTGATCAAATTTCATCCAAGAAATTGTTCAAAAGTGAAAATCCATCATGTGGTTTTGCTATGGTTGGGATCACAAAGGGGGTGAAAATAGATTGGAACATCGCAAAAGTTGGCATCCATCAAACATGCATCCAAATCAATGATCAAAATTCAATTCCGAGAAATTGGTCAAAAGTGAAACCCCGTGGTGCAGTTACCGTAGACTTGGGCTTAAAGGGAGTGAAAATAGATATGGACAATGAGAAAGTTGGCATTTACACTTGTCAAATAAACGGGCATCCAAATCTAGGATCAAATTTCAGTTACGAGAAATTGGTCAAAAGATAAACTTTGTCACGTGGTTTCACTAGAATTGGGCTTAAACGGGGTGAAAATATCTCATAATTCCATGAATGTTTGCGTGCACGCTTTCCTATCAAACAAGAATCCAAATCTACGATCAAATTTCAATTACAAGAAATTGGTCAAAAGTGAAACTCATTCGTGTTAGATTTTTATCATTTAATCAATATGATTTAGGATCTTATCTGAGAGAATAACATGCACAGCAATAATCACAAGAGATGAGAGACACAAATAATTTTCCTTAGGGAAACAATAAAGGAGAAAACCCTGCAACTTCCTCAGAGATAGAATGAGCACCAATAGTAAAAGTAAAACCCAAAGATACAAAGATGATCTCCAACAGTTGTTCTCTCTCTCTCTCTTGTGCGAGCTACTTCTCTCTCACTCATGCTCTACTGTTGAGTGAGTGTGTGTTTCAAATAGAGATTCTCACTCTCTATTTATACGTGTTTTCCACTTGAATTTTACTCTTACAGGGCCGACCTCAATAGGAGATTCCAATAACCCTAATATGACTCAACTATGGGGACTATGGCCCCGACTTACAATGGAGGGTTAACCTCAATGAATTTACATGAATTTATTATATTAACGACTCTCTCGATCGGAGAAACAAACAGCTCCATTGGGGTACAATGAAATACAATATAAAATATACAAGTGAATACATTCTGAAGTTACAAATACATTAACATTCCCTCTTAACTAGGAAGGTATTCTCTTGACACAGTTCATCATCACAACTATTCAAAGTTGGATCATCATATTCACTGATCCCACTATCTCAAGCAAATGGTGCTATCTCTAAATTCTACTCGTCATAGGAAGTAGGCTACAGATCCAACCCTTTTTCATGTTGGATGCAGGTCTCAACACTTATATCCGACCATGGGAGGCCCAGCCTACCACCATGTCGAAAAGGCCCAATGCTTACATTTGACGATGGGAGGCCCAACCTACCACCATGTCAAAAAGCTCCAGCACTTACATATGACCATGGGAGGCCCAGCCTACCACCATGTCATAAATGACCAACACTTACATCCAACCATGGGAGGCCCAACACTTACATCCGACCATGGGAAGCCCATCATGCCACCATGTCAGAAAGGCCCAACACTTACATCTGACCATGGGATTCCCAGCATACCACCATGTCAGAAATTTTATGCACTTACATCTAACCATGGGAGGCCCAAACTGCCACCATGTCAGAAGGGCTAAACACTTACATCCGACCATGGGAGGCCCATCCTACCACCATGTCGGAAAGGCTCTACACTTACATCTGACCATGGGAGGCCCAGCTTGCTAGAATGTCAAAAGGGCTCAGCACTTACATTTAACCATGGGAGGCCCAACCTGCCACCATGTCAGAAGGGATCCGCACTTACATCTGACCATGGGAGGCCCAGCCTTCCACCATGTCAGAAGGGCTCTCGAACTCATCACTTCCCCGTAGAAGGAACCTTTTTATGAAGAACACCAAGCTTCTCTCTGAAGTACTGAAACTTCACTATGGATAATGGCTTGGTCAACACATCAGCTACCTGCTCATCCATCGCAACATACTAGGTCTTCACTACTCCTCTTTGCACCATATCCCTGATATAGTGATACTGGATCTCGATATGCTTCGACTTGTCATGGAACACCGGGTTCTCTGACAACTTCACAAAACTCTGGTTGTCACAATATATATAAGTAGCATCCAACTAAAGATCAAACGGGTCATATAGTAACTTCCTTAGCCACACTGCTTCACAACTAACTGAACAAGCTGTGACATACTCTGCTTCGGTTGCACTTAGTGCCATGCAAGACTACTTCTTGCTAAACCAAGAGATCACACCTGATCCCATACTAAAGCAACACACCGAAGTGCTCTTCCTATCAATGGAACTTCTTGCCCAATCTGAATCCACATAACCCTCCAGGTTAATCTTCTGACTACCCTCATACTTGAGCCCATAGTCAACTGTACCCTTCAGGTACCTCAGAATATGCTTTGCAGCAATCAGCTGAACATGTCTCGGATCCGTTAGGAACTGGCTCCATGTGTTCACAACAAATCAAATATATGGTCTCGTATTCGTCAGGTACATCAATGACCTAATCATCTGATGATACATCCTAGCATCAACTGAATTTGATGAAGCATCACTCAATAGATTAAAGTTTGATGCCATTGGTGTGGTTATGGCCTTGCATTCCATCATCCCGAACCTCTTCAGGATCTCCACTACATACTTCCCTTGTCCCAAGGAGATTCCATACACATTCTGCTACGCTTCCATGCCTAGAAGGTAGTGCATCATACCCAAGTATTTCATCTCGAACTCAGAAGCAAGCTTCCTCTTTGTGTTAGCAATCAACCCATCCTCACCTGTTACAAACAGGTCATCTACATACAGTAGGAGTATCACTGTGTTTCCTTCCTCAACCTTGTAGTAAAGGTTGGAATCCTCTTTACTCTTGGTAAAGCCCAAGCTAGTCAAGAAGCTGTCGATCCTACTGTACCACGTCCTGGGTGCCTGTTTCAAACCGTACAGGGCCTTCTTCAATCTGCACACATGAGTCTCCCTATCATGTGTCTCAAATCCGAGTGGCTGCTCCACATACACTTCCTCTTCTACTACACCATTCAAAAACGCGGTCTTGACATCCATTTGGTGTATCTTCCATTTCATCACTGCAACTAAAGCAAGTACTAATTTGAATATTAGTTGAAGATATCTAGTCATCTTTAAGCTGTCTTAAGAAGTCTGTGGTTTTCTCCTTTATTTTTGTGAATACATCTGGTCACTTACCCAGGGTAGTACTCTTGAACTAAGGTAAATATGAAAGCGGTTAATCAGGAAATAGGAGGTCTCATCATGAGCTGGTCTGTTTATGATCATAGGTTCTATTGGAATGACGTTGTCAAAAGTTGGTCACCAAGTCAATGACAGCGACTCTTAGTCGAATAAACTGAGAGACAGGAAGTCTCATCACGAGCTGGCCTGATCAGTTTCTAGTAGGATTGGTGAATAAGGCTATCATCATTTGGTCACCAAGATAAGATAGTATTCCTAATTAATTATTTTCATATTTATTCCCGTGTATATGATTTTTATATATTAAAAAAAAAAAAAAAATACATTTGATGATTAAAAGTGAATACTGTCTGCTACTTTGTTTGAATGAGAGGAAAATCAGTTGATGTTATAGAGAAGCTACATCTATACTGTTATTGGCTAACCTGTCTTCACTCTTATAGATTTACATTGGAATTAAGTTATTCTACTCTACACCTGCCTAAGGTTTAAATGGACTAGGAATACCCAGATAACAGCTATACGATTGTTGTGGGAAATCTGTTGAGGTCTCGTTATATGTTTAGATTGGTTTGGATATGGAATCACTTAAGCAGATGTTTGATATTTTAAAGACATCCTATTTGATTATCTGAAGTGTGGATGTTGTTTTCATAGAGGTAACTGGTTCGGTCCCAGCATGTCGCCAATTGTTGGCAAGCAACACCCTCCGGAACAATTTGAACATGAAAATTGAAAATTTGTCATTCCATCAATTCTTTTTGAATGACATTATATATAACAACCTTAATCAACACTCATCAATAAATATTTTAGGAGTTCCTTCAGAATCTTTGATTCTGAAGGTACTCCCAATAGAAGTTGGTGGATTGATTGATTTAGGGGGATTAACATTAGTTTATATCAAGTTTGAATTTCTTGGCCTTAGTTCCTCATTTCTTCTTGATCATTTGTAAAGGTCATAATCCTGAAAGTTAGTAACTCCTAATTTTACAATATCTATCATTCATGCATATTCAAGGTCAGGTGAATTTATTACATGAATGGTTTTTGACTGTTAACCTAAGTAAGCTAATACATGATATGATATTTGTTTTTCAATTTATATGTGAGGTCTAACGAGCTCTTTTTCATCATAATAATCATACGGATAAAAGTGTATTTCATATAAATTTCCCATTATTATACACTTGTCCTCATTTACGAATTTTGTATCTTTAGATGAGATAAGACTCATGGGATTATATCCCTTTTCGACACCTTGAAGTATAGTCAGTGTTAGATTCCATCATAAGTGGCTAAAATTATCTTCGAAGGTTTGGTACGGGTTTGGTTACATTTATTAATTTTTTTTTTACCATTATAATATGAACCATAATTCTAATTTCATCAAATGTTTTTTTTTTCTGATTAGTGTTGATATTCGATGATGAAGGATTATGTGATTGTAACCATTATCATATGCTTTGAAACTATTAGTTTTATTAGGACATCATATCGGTATGAAACATGTTAATGAGTATTGGTACTATTACAGAAATTAAGGGTTTTGATATCTGCGTTTTCCACCTGTTGATTTGCAATAATGCAAATATCACGCATAAGCTGTTACCCGCTTGATTTTTCTGCAGACCATTATTGCATGGTAAGTGTTCTGCGAGTCCCATTAACTTGTCAAGTCAAAGGTATGATGACCCTATGTTCCATGACTGGGCATGAAAGTTCACAGTACTTTGGTGAAATAAGGCCATTTGGAGTGTTGGTTGAGATGTGCGAATTCTGGATAAATCGACTGTGTTTCTCAGTTTGGTTTTTGAAAATACTGAAAGCCTGTGTAATTGCTATCATGGTCCCTGTTTCGAGATTTGAGCTCATGGGTGATGAATATTTAGATGCTGCTCCTGAATGCCGTGAGGTGGTGGTAAGGGTAGGATGGTTAGGGTTTATGCAGAAATTCTTGGGTTTTAACCTAGCCATTTCCAGGGCATTTGCAACATCATTTGATGGTATCAAAGCATAGGTGGGGGATGTCGAGTTGAAGTTGAAGGAAGAGTTTTTTTCTCGAACCATAGGTTTTCCACGGGTAGGAGAATGTTGGTATAAGGGAAGACATGTGAAGAATGATGACTGGAAGGAGTTCTTAACTCCAGCTAACTGAAAACTGAAATATAAGTTTGGTTTCCCTTCTCGACTACTGAAGAAGAAAGGGTGCTCTCTTCTCAAACTTATATCAAGTATGTCACATGTGAAGGTCGAATTTCCCAAACCTAGTTTTATCATCTTCATCTTTTAATCGTTTTCAAAGGGCATCCTGTGAACATGCCGTATTATTTCTTAAATAGTTTGCATAAGATGGCTTGTACCTATCAGATTAATGTGGGGGATGAGGATTGGAGCCTATTTCATCATGGACTAATTAAAATACTTGTTTCTTACCGGCAGGGAGAATTGGGGAATTCTTGGGAATCATTTCTCGCCCGTAAAGGGTTTGGGGAAAATGAAGAGTGGCCCCGATGGAGGACCAAAACCAGATGAAGATGTATCAAGACAAAAGAAACTGGGCCTAGGTTAGAAGAATGTGGCTCTCAAGATAATCTTGACAATGAGGTATCTGAATCTGGTTAAACCCTAAGTAGTAGTGAATTTAAGGTCTAGTCTAAAGTGAAGCTTGAGACCCCTATTGATAATTCTCAGTCTCGAACGAGAAAACCGGTGCTTACAACACCTTTCCCAAATGATGGTCTTCGTCATTCATAGACCAACATTAGTAAAAAATTGGCTGAAGGTCAAGTTAGTAGAGTACTGAGTAATAAGGTTATTCGTCGAACTACTCATAGCATGACTGTCACATTCTTTCCTAGAAGATACTTGAGTGTAGGGGATGCCCTTGCTATTGAATTGAGTGATTCTTTGAAGCCTTGTCCCAATCAAGCTCCAATTGGTCCAACCATCCTTGAACTGAAATATGTATCTGTCTCTGAGACTAATGCTGTCCGTGTCCAACAAGTAAATCCTGGGTTTGATGTGGATCAAGAGCTTGATTAGAAGCCGTGCACAGAGGAGGAAGACAGAGGGGGGTTGAATGTAGGAATGAAGGAACAACTTAATCGAATTTCTTATACTCAGGTCATCTCATCTTTAGAAACTAATTTAAAATAGGCTTAGGTTATTAAGGCATTTTCTATGGAAGAAATTGCAAGCCTGAAATCCGATTTGGCTTCCTGGGTTGAAAAATGGAATCTTTTGAGGGAGAAGAAGCTTAGATATAAAGCTCAGGTTAAGAAAATTTTGTCAAGGAATCAAAAATTGATCAAACAAAATAAGATTGATAATACCAGGGATGTTAGATTTAAGGCCAAGTTAGATGATGCAAGAAGGAATGTGCCGATTCGACTTTCTGTTGAATCGGCCCTTAAAATTTGATATTTTTCTATGCTGTAATGAAGTTCAATTTTGTATTATGGTTTAAATATTTGTTAGGCATACAGACAATTTGAAATCGGCTTCTACAGGTTAGTAATGTCGTGTATTTTTTCAGTTTTCTTTCTTGGTGCAAAGTGTTTTTCTTTATGTAATAAGGATATCTGCAGAATTGAAATTCTGCAAACATCCTATTTATTTTTTATGTGATTATTATTCACACTTTGATAACTAATTATATTTAAAAATGCCAGGTATTAAGGAGTAAATGAGATGAAGGTTGATGCTGTGTTGTATTTTTGGGTTTTGATTGGCTGGATTTTACTCATTGGAGGCTGCCTTGAATTTGCAACTGTTTACTATTTTGCTGGTTCTATGCTCTTGTTTTTGATCATCAAAAGTTGATGGATTGCCAAATATATTGGTGCCTCATCTACGGGAATAATGATACTAGATTTTATTGAGTAAGTTAGCTATTTTCTTTCACATTATTCCATCCTAGTGGTTATTCAAGGACATACCTAGGATCATGGCATTGCCTTTGCTTTGTATTCATATAAGAATCCACGTATTACCATAGAAATAGGGTGGTCAGTTAATTAGTAGTTGTTTTGTTCCCTATATAAACAAGTTTCAAATATGGATAAGGGGTTTGATTTCTGATACATTTGGAGAATTGATATTATACCGTTTTATACTTCATTCTATACTGTTGGTGTTTTTGGAACTTTTTCTGAAGATCACCGAATGTTGCAGGACAGTAAAGACCCTAGCTAAGTCTTTAAAATGTTTGTGTTGTGTTACTGATTGTTCTCATTTGTTATCTTTACTTTCATATATATATATATATATATATATATATCGTGCTATTATATGTGAAATGTCCTTTTATGGATCTCGAATGATTACACTTGCCTGAAATGTAAATGGTTTATTGTTACATTGAAATGAATGACCTTTTTCACAATTTCAATTGTCTATAAATCTATGTTAGATAAATTACTAACTTGCAGGTTGACCTTGTTTCGTTTACAAGTTAGTACATGATTATTTTTGTTATGTTTTGTTTCGTTTGATAATAGGTTTTGATTTCTGTTTGAATTATTTTGTAATGAAATATCATCTTATTGTGAGATAATTCAGATTTAATTTTGTTATTGTAGACTTTTTCTAACAGTCCAGAATTATTGATCATCTTATGCTTTAAAACCTCTTGTCAAATTAATAATTCATGCTATTGGCTGAGATAGGTAGTTTGCATTTAGGTTATCATAGAATAGAATTAGGAGCTACTACTTTCTGCATTTTTTGCTTAAGATAATCTTTAGCATTAGCTAGTCATTAGGTTAAATTTCTCTGATTTGTTAGAAGATTGGGTTAAGAAAATATTTTCCACACACACCTAGAGAGATTATCTATTTTGAGAGCACATCATACAGGTAGCAGGGCCTTGATCCTATGAAGGACAGTTACTTTAAACACATACAAGATTGCATTAATTCGAGTGTGTGGGCTATCTTTCCATAAGTTGGCCTAGGTCAGTTTTCTCGACCAACACTACTCTATCCCTTTAGCCTTATAAATTGAACCCTCTCTCCATGGTGAAGGGAGGAAGGACTATGGTACTCTTATGCTAGTGGAATTTCTAGGTGATCCCTATCATCCTTTTGGGAGGAAATATCTCATCCTTTGGGAGGATTACTATATTTCTTTGGAGGCTTGGCCTGAATTGTTGGATAGAATATTGTAGCGTTAAGGATAGGTTGTGATGTTATTTATTATGTAATTCTATGTATCTCCTTGATTACATTAATCAAAATACATTTCCATAAACATTGATGTGTTGATAATGTTTAGAGATTTCTTCCTTAACTGTTAGCTTAGATCAATTCATGTTTAGATATGCATGTACTTTTTTCTTGTTTCCACTTTCTCTACATGGTTTTGAAACTCAATATCTGCAGGCTCTGGATCTTGGACCAACAAAGAGAGAAGAGGATTTGTAGATCTCAGGTAGGTGATCTATATATTGACTTGCATTTCTATTTGATCTAGGAAAGCAAGATGTATTGCGTATTTGATTTGTTCTATATCCACTTGGACTAGGGAGATCTGGCTTGAGTATGCTTGAGTAGATTTATCCGATAACAAATTTGGCGACCATACTAGGGATGCACATATATCTGATTTCTTTTGTTTTTTATTTCATATTTGTTTATCAATCTTTTTATAGCCTCTAGAGACCCTCCCTGCTTTGGATTTTGTCTTTGAAGAGTATCTTGCATCCTCTTGATTCTCTTTGGATCACTATCAGACCTTCTTCCCTTCTTCCATAAGAGATATAATGTTTACCCTGCTTGTTTCTCCATCGATCCACTTGGGCAGTGTAGACATAGCGGTGACGCTCTTTTCCCTAAGAGACAGTGTGCCGTTGGTACCTCTTTTCCAAAGTTGTAAGTGCACATGCCACCGGTGCTCTTGTGCAGTGTAGTAGGTGCGTTGACACTCTTGTGTAGTGTTGTAAGTGTGCCTGTACCTCCCCGATGCTCTTGCGCAGTGTAGGAAGGTGCGCCTGTCCTTAGAAACTTAGAGATTAGCTCAAATTTATTTCTTTTTTGGGTTTTGGTTTGATGTATTGTGGTGTTTAGGCTACATATGGTATTCATACAACCCCTAGACCCAACATTATCTCTGTTTGGAGTTGATTTTGCTGATTTTGGGATCCTTTACTATTCAAGAGAATGACTTGGTTGTGGTAGGAAATTTTAATCCTCCACATGTTAGTTCTTCCTTGCCATTCCTAAACAATTTCCAGACCTCTTCAGATTTGTTTGGGTAGTCAGATATGATTCATTGAGGTTTGGTTGCATTTTGGTTGTTTTGGATCAATTCTTGATTGTTTTGGAGTTGTTTGGGTGCTTGTCATCTTCCTTTTGATTTTTGAATGAATGGAGTGTTGTATATATTCTCTCATTCTCTATTTGTAGATATGAAAAGAGTTTAGTTATCAGGTTTCAATTTGATATATGCATTTAAAAATTGAAGTGCTTCTTTACTTTGTTTTGTGCATTGTTAAGATTTGTTGCATCTTTGATTCCATTTGTGCTTTTTGGATTATTATTGCAGAAAGTTAGAATTGTTGCACTCTAGGAAAGAATTATTCTTTTCTTTATTGTTCAGATTCATGTTTGTTTGAAGAGAAAACCCAAATACTTTACATGAATCAAGGAGATGTTCCTTTTTTAACTGGCACATTCTTTATTTACAACTTAGGCTTAACTAAGGCCTTAATAATTTGAGTTCACTTTAGGCATACATATGCAATTCAAATTCATTCTCTTTCTCCATGCTATATCTCATTACAATTAATTAAATACAACATGGTCCATATGTGTATCAATTAATTAACCATCATCATATCATACTCAGAAGAATTATTTCATACTGATGATCATATGTATTCCCATAAATTGGTTAAAAGTCAAACTCTGTCATTTGGTTTCTCTAAACTTTGGCTTAAAGGGATTGAAAATAGATCTGAACATCAAGAAAGTTGGCGTGCACGCTTTTCTATCAAATGGGTATCCAAATAAACGATCAAATTTCAATTCCAAGAAATTTGTCAAAAGTTAAACTCCATTGTGCGGTTTAGATAGGGTTTGGATTATAGGGGGTGAAAATAGCTTTAAATGTTTTGAAAGTTGATGTGCGTGCATGTCTATCAAACAAGCACCCAAATCTACAATCAAATTTTAATTCTAATATATTGGTCAAAAGTAAAACTCTATCCTGCGGTTTCGGTAGACTTGGCCATAAAGGGGGTGAAAATAGCTAGAAACATCAAAAACGTTGGCCTGCACGCTTTCCTATCAAACGAGCATCCAAATCTACGATCAAATTTCAATTAAAAATATTGGTAAAAGGTGAAATATCCTCATGTAGTTTCGCTAGAATTCAACTTAAAGAGGGTGAAAATAGCTTGAAATGGTGTAGAAGTCATTGTACACGTATGCCTATCAAACGAGCATCTAAATCTATGATCAAATTTCAATTCCTTGAAATTGGTCAAAAGTGAAACTGTGCCATGCGGTTTTGCTAGGGTTGGACTTAAAGGGGGTAAATATAGTTTGGAATCTTGCGAAACTTGGCATCCATGCTTGTCTATGAAATGGGTATCCAAATCTACGATCAAATTTCATTTCTAATAAATTGGTCAAAAGTAAAACTCTGTCGTGCAGTTTCTCTAGGGTTGGGCTTAAAGGGAATGAAAATAGTTTCAAACATCATGAAGATTTGCGCACATGCTTTCCTATCAAACATAAATCCCAATCTATGATCAAAATTCAATTCCTAGAAATTGGTCAAAAGTGAAACTCTATCACGTGGTTATGATAGGGTTTTAATTAAAGGCAGTTAAAGTAGATTAGAATGTTGTGAAACTTGGCATGCACGCTTGTCTATCAAACATGCATCCAAAGCTACGGTCAAATTTCAATTACGATAAATTGGTCAAAAGTAAAACTTCGTTGTGTGGTTTCTCTAGGGTTGGTCTTAAAGGGGGTGAAAATAGCTTGGAATGTCGCAAAAGTTGGCTTGCTAGCTTGTCTATCAAACGGGCATCTAAATCTATAATCAAATTTCAATTATGAGAAATTGGTCAAAAGTTAAACTCCGTCATGGGAATTTGTTGTGGTTGGGATTCAAGGTGTGAAAATAGCTCGAAACGTCTTGATAGTTGGCATGCACACTCTTCTATCAAACATGCATCAAAATCTATGAACAAATTTCAATTTCGATAAATTGGTCAAAAGTGAAAGTATGTCTTGTGGTTTTGGTAGACTTGGCCTTAAAGGGGGTGAAAATAGCTTGGAACGTTGCAAAAGTTGGCATGCACTCTTATCTATAAAACAAGCATCCAAATCTACAATTAAATTTTAATTCCAAGAATTTGGTCAAAATTGAAACTCTGTCGTATAGTTTCTCTAGAATTGGGCTTCAAGGGGATGAAAATGGATCATAGTGGACATCCAAATCTATGATCAAATTTCAATTACAAGAAATTAGTCAAAATGTTAACTATGTTGCGTGGTTTCAATAGGGTTGGGCTTAAAGGGGGTTGAAATAGCATGTAATGTCGCAAAATGTTGGCGTGCATGCTTGTCTATGATCATATTTCAATTATGAGAAATTGGTCAAAAGTGAAACTATGTCATGCGGTTTCTATAGACTTGGGTTAAAGGGTGTCAAAATAGATTGGAAGTTGCAAAAGTTGGCATGCATGATTGTTTATCAAATGAGCATCCAAATCTACGATCAAATTTCAATTATGATAAACTGGTTAAAATTGAAACTCCAAAGTGCGGTCTCGTTAGGGTTGGGATTAAAGGGGGTGAAAATTGCTTGTAATGTCCCAAAATTTGGCGTGCACGCTTTTTTATCAAACGAGGATCCACATCTATAATCATATTTCAATTCTGAGAATTTGGTTAAAATTAAACCATGTCATGCGGTTTTAATAGGGTTGAGCTTGAAGGGGTTAAAATTAGCATGAAACATCATAAAAGTTGGCATGCGCACTTGTCTATCAAACAGGGATCCAAATCTACAATCAAATTTCAAATCCGAGAAATTGATTAAAATTTAAACTACGTTGTGCGGTTTTAATAGGGTTGAGTTTGAAGGGGTTAAAAATAGCTCGAAACATCATAAAATTTGGTGTTCATGCTCATCTACGAAACTTGCATCCAAATCTATGATCAAATTTCAATTCTGAGAAATTGGTCAAAAGTGAGTCTCCATCGTTCAATTTCATTAGGGTTGGGCTTAAGGGGGGTAAAATAACTTGAAACTTTGTGAAATTTGGCGTGCATGCTTATCTATCAAATGAACACCCAAATTTATGATCAAATTTAAATTACGATAAATTGGTCAAAATGAAACTCCATCATGCGATTTCAATCTATGATAAAATTTCAATTCATAGAAATTGGTGAAAAGTGAAACTTCCTCGTGCGATTTCACTATAGTTGGGATTAAAGGGGGTGAAAATCGCTCCAAATGACAAAAAATTTGACCAAACGCTTGTCTATAAAATGAACATCCAAATCTATGAACAAATTTCAATTATGAGAAATTGTTTAAATGTGAGAATCCATCATGCATTTTTTCTACGGTTGGGATTAAAGGGGACAAAAATAGATCAGACTGTTGCAAAATTTTGCATGCACGCTTGTATATCAAACATGCATCCAAATCTATGATCAAATTTCAATTCTGAGAAATTGGTCAAAAGTGAAACTCTATGATGCGGTTTCCATAGAATTGGGATTAAAGGGGGTGAAAATATCTAGGAACATTGATAAATTTGGTTTGCATGCTTTTCAATCAAACATACATCCAAATCTACGATCAAATTTCAATTACGAGAAATTGGTGAAAAGTGAAACATCGTTGTGCGATTTCACTAGACTTGAGCTTAAAGGGGCGGAAAATAGCTTAGATTGCCATGAATATGTGCATGCATGCTTGTCTATCAAAGAGGAACCCAAATCTATTATTAAATTTTAATTATGAGAAATTGGCCAAAATTGAAAATCCGTCATGTAGTTTCGCTAGGGTAGGGTTTAAAGGGGGTGAAAATATACTGAAACGTTCCAAAAGTTGGTGTGCATTCTTGTGTATGAAACATGCATCCAAATATATGATCAAATTTTAATTATGAGAAACTGGTCAAAATTGAAACTCCATCGTGCAATTTCACCAAGGTTGGGATTAAAGGGGGTGAAAATAGCTCAAATCATTGTGAAAGTTGGCATGCACGCTTACCTATCAAATGTAGATCCAAATCTGTGATCAAATTTGAATTTTGAGAAACTGTTCAAACGTGAAAATGCATCGTGCAGTTTTACTAAGGTTGGGATTAAAGGGGGGTAAAGTAGCTCGTAGTGTCACAAAAGTTATCGTGCATGGTTGTATATCAAACAGGAATCCAAATCTACAATTAAATTTCAATTCCAAGATTCATCAAAAGTGAAACTATGTCGTGTAGTTTCGCTAGAAATGCACTTAATGGGGGTGAAAATAGCTCATAACGTCGCGGAAGTTGGCATGCATGCTTGTCTATGAAGCAAAAATACAAATATACAACCAAATTTCAATTTAGATAAATTGGTATAAAGTTATACTACACTGTGTGATTTCCCTAGGGTTGGGCTTAAAGGGGTTGAAAATAGATCCAAACGACACCAAGTTGGATTGCAAGCTTGTCTATGAAACTTGCATCAAATTATATGATCAATTACAATTATGAGAAATTGGTGAAAATTTAAACTCTATCGTGTGGTTTCTCCAGGGGTTGGATTAAAGGGGGTTAAAATAGATCAAAACATCGTGAATGTGCACATGCATGCTTGCCAATAAAACAGGCACCCAAAGCTATGATCAAATTTCAATGATGAGAAATTGGTCAAAAGTGAAACTCGGTTGTATAGTTTCTCTAGAGTTGGGCTTAAAGGGGGTGGAAATAGATTACAATGTCACAAAATTTTTTGTGCTCACTTTTCTATGAAATGTGCATCCAAATATATAATCAAATTTCAATTCTTAGAAATTGGACAAAATTGAAACTTTGTTGTGCAGTTACGGTATACTTGGGCTTAAATGGGCTGAACATAGCCCGGAGCATCAAAAATGTGTGCAAGCATACTTGTCTATAAAAAAAGAATCCAAATCTATGATCAAATTTCAATTCCTAGAAATTGGTCAAACGCGAAAATCCATCATGCAGTCTCACTAGGGTTGGGATTAAAGAGGGTGAAAATAACTCAGAACATTGCGAAAGTTGGCGGGCACGCTTGTCGATCAAACGAACATCCAAATCTATGAACACATTTTAATTACGAGAAATTGGTCAAAAGTGAAACTTTGTCATGTGATTTTGCTAGGGTTTCACTTAAAGGGTGTGAAAATAGCTTGAAGCTTCATGAAATTTGGTCTGCATGTTTGTCTATCAAACATGCAGGCGAATGTATGATCAAATTTCAATTACAAGAAATTCGTCAAAATTTAAACTCTGTCATATGGTTTCACTAGGCTTAGGCTTAAACAGGGTGAAAATAGATCAAAACATTGCGAAAGTGTGCGTGCACTCTTGTTCATCAAGAGAACATCCAAGTCTATGAAAAAATGTCAATTCCAAGAAATTGGTCAAAAGTGAAACTTTGCCATGTGGTTTAACTAGAATTGGGCTTAAAGGAGGTGAAAATAGCTCGAAACATTGTGAAAGTTGGCATGCAACACACATCCTAATATAGGATCAAATTCCAATTCTGTGAAATTGGTCAAAACCAAAACTCCATCATACAGTTTTGCTAGGGTTGGGATTAAAGGGGGTGAAAATAGATCGAAACGTCGTGAAAGTTGGTGTGCACGCTTGTCCATCAAATGGGAATCCAAATCTTTGATCAAATTTCATCCAAGAAATTGTTCAAAAGTGAAAATCCATCATGTGGTTTTACTATGGTTGGGATCAAAAAGGGGTTGAAAATAGATTGGAACATCGCAAAAGTTGGCATCCATCAAACATGCATCCAAATTAATGATCAAAATTCAATTCTGAGAAATTGGTCAAAAGTGAAACCCCGTGGTGCAGTTACCGTAGACTTCGGCTTAAAGGGAGTGAAAATATATATGGAAAATGAGAAATTTGGCATTTATACTTGTCAAATAAACGGGCATCCAAATCTAGGATCAAATTTCAGTTACGAGAAATTGGTCAAAAGATAAACTTTGTCACGTGGTTTCACTAGAATTGGGCTTAAACGGGGTGAAAATATCTCATAATTCCATGAATGTTTGCGTGCACGCTTTCCTATCAAACAAGAATCGAAATCTACTATCAAATTTCAATTACAAGAAATTGGTCAAAAGTGAAACTCATTCATGTTATATTTTTATCATTTAATCAATATGATTTAGGATCTTATCTGAGAGAATAACATGCACAGCAATAATCACAAGAGATGAGAGACACAAATATTTCTCCTTGGGGAAACCATAAAGGAGAAAACCCTGCAACTTCCTCAGAGATAGAATGAGCACCAATAATAAAAGTAAAACCCAAAGATACAAAGATGATCTCCAATAGTTGTTCTCTCTCTCTCTCTCTTGTGTGAGCTACTTCTCTCTCACTCATGCTTTACTGTTGAGTGAGTGTGTGTTTCAAATAGAGATTCTCATTCTCTATTTATACTTGTTTTCCACTTGAATTTTACTCTTACAGGGCCGACCTCAATAGGAGAGTCCAATAACCCTAATATGACTCAACTATGGGGACTATTGCCCCGACTTACAATGGAGGGTTAAACTCAATGAATTTACATGAATTTATTATATTAACGACTCTCTCTATCGGAGGAACAAACATCTCCATCAGGGTACAATGAAATACAATATAAAATATACAAGTGAATACATTCTGAAGTTACAAATACATCAACATTCCCTCTTAACTAGGAAGGTATTCTCTTGACACAGTTCATCATCACAACTATTCAAGGTTGGATCATCATCTTCACTGATCCCACTATCGCAAGCAAATGGTGCTATCTCTAAATTCTACTCGTCATAGGAAGTAGGCTACAGAGCCAACCCTTTTTCATGTTGGATGGAGGTCTCAACACTTATATCTGACCATGGGAGGCCCAGCCTACCACCATGTCGGAAAGGCCCAATGCTTACATTTGACCATGGGAAGCCCAACCTACCACCATGTTAAAAAGCTCCAACACTTACATTTGACCATGGGAGGCCCAGCCTACCACCATGTCATAAATGACCAACACTTACATCCAACCATAGGAGGCCCAGCACTTACATCTGACCATGGGAGGCCCATCATGCCACCATGTCAGGAAGGCCCAACAGTTACATCTGACCATGGGAGGCCCATTGTACCACCATGTTAGAAATTTTATGCACTTACATATAACCATGGGAGGCCCAGCCTGCCACCATGTTAGAAGGGCTAAACACTTACATCCGACCATGGGAGGCCCATCCTGCCACCATGTCGGAAAGGCTCTACACTTACATTTGACCATGGGAGGCCCAGCTTGCTACAATGTCAAAAGGGCTCAGCACTTACATTTGACCATGGGAGGCCCAACCTGCCACCATGTCAGAAGGGCTCCGCACTTACATCTGACCATGGGAGGCCTAGCCTTCCACCATGTCAGAAGGGCTCTTGAACTCATCACTTCCCCTTAGAATAAATCTTTTTATGAAGAACACAAAGCTTCTCTCTGAAGTACTCAAACTTCACTATGGATAATGGGTTGGTCAACACATCAGCTATCTACTCATCCATCACAACATACTAGATCTTCACTACTCCACTTTGCACCATATCCCTGATATAGTGATACTGGATCTCGATATGCTTCGACTTGTCATGGAACACCGGGTTCTCCGACAACTTCACAAAACTCTGGTTGTCACAATATATCAAGTAGCATCCAACTAGAGATCAAACAGGTCATATAGTAGCTTCCTTAGCCACACTGTTTCACAACTAACCGAACAAGCTGTGACATACTCTACTTCGGTTGCACTTAGTGCCACGCAAGACTACTTCTTGCTAAACCAAGAGATCACACCTGATCCCATACTAAAGAAACACACCGAAGTTCTCTTCTTATCAATGGAACTTCTTGCCCAATCTGAATCCACATAACCCTCCAGGTTAATCTTCTGACTACCCTCATACTTGAGCCCATAGTCAACTGTACCCTTTAGGTACCTCAGAATATGCTTTGCAGCAATTAGGTGAACATGTCTCAGATCCATTAGGAACTGGCTCAATGTGTTCACAACAAATAAAATATATGGTCTCTTATTCGTCAGGTACATCGATGACCTAATCATCTGATGATACATCATAGCATCAACTGACTTTGATAAAGCATCACTCAATAGCTTAAAGTTTGATGCCATGGGTGTGGTTATGGCCTTGTAGTCCATCATCCCAAACCTCTTCAGGATCTCCACTACATACTTCCCTTGTCCCAAGGAGATTCCATCCACATTCTGCCACACCTCCATGCCTAGAAAGTAGTGCATCATACCCAAGTATTTCATCTCGAACTCAAAAGCAAGCTTCCTCTTTGTGTTAGCAATCAACCCATCCTCACCTGTTACAAATAGGTCATCTACATACAGTAGGAGTATCACTGTGTTTCCTTCCTCAACCTTGTAGTAAAGGTTGGAATCCTCTTTACTCTTGGTAAAGCCCAGGCTAGTCAGGAAGTTGTTGATCCTACTGTACCACGTCCTGGGTGCCTGTTTCAAACCGTACAGGGCCTTCTTCAATTTGCAGACATGAGTCTCCCTGTCATGTGTCTCAAATCCGAGTGGCTTCTCCACATACACTTCCTCTTCTACTACACCATTCAAAAACGCGGTCTTGAGATCCATTTGGTGTATCTTCCATTTCATCACTGCAACTAGAGCAAGTACTGATTTGAATATTAGTTGAAGATATCTAGTCATATTTAAGTTGTCTTAAAGTCTGTGGTTTTCTCCTTCATTTTTGTGAATACATCTGGGCACTTACCCAGGGTAGTACTCTTGAACTAAGGTAAATATGAAAGAGGTTAATCAAGAAATAGGAGGTCTCATCACGAGCTGGTATGTTTATGATCATAGGTTCTATTGGAATGATGTTGTCAAAATTTGGTCACCAAGCCAATGACAGCGACTCTTAGTCGAATAATCTGAGAGACAGGAAGTCTCATCACGAGATGGCCTGATCAGTTTCTAGTAGGATTAGTGAATAAGGCTATCATCATTTGGTCACCAAGATAAGATAGTATTCCTAATTAATTCTTTTCATATTCATTCCCGTGTATATGATTTGTATATATTAAAAAATAAATAAATAAATAAATTTAATGATCAAAAGTGAATACTGTCTGCTACTTTGTTTGAATGAGAGGAAAATCAGCTAATGTTCTAGAGAAGCTACATCTATACTGTTATTGGCTAACCTGTCTTCACTCTTATAGATTTACATTGGAATTAAGTTATTCTACTCTATACCTGCCTAAGGTTGAAATGGACTAGGAATACCCAGATAACAACTATACGATTGTTGTGGGAAATCTGTCGAGGTCTGGTTATATTTTTAGATTGGTTTGGATATGGAATCACTTAAGCAAATGTTTGATATTTTAAAGACATCGTATTTGATTATCTGAAGTGTGGATGTTGTTTTTGTAGAGATAACTGGTTCGGTCCCAGCATGTCGCCAATTGTTGGCAAGCAACACCCTCTAGAACAATTTGAACACGAAAATTGCAAATTTGTCATTCCATCAATTCTTTTTGAACGACATTATATATCACAACCTTAATCAACACTCATCAATAAATATTTTAGGAGTTCCTTCAGAATCTTTGATTCTAAAGGTACTCCCAATAGAAGTTGGTGGATTGATTGATTTAGGGGGATTAACATCAGTTTATATCAAGTTTGAATTTCTTGGCCTTAGTTCCTCATTTCTTCTTGATCATTTGTAAAGGTCATAATCCTGAAAGTTAGTAACTCCTAATTTTACAATATCTATCATTCATGTATATTCAAGGTCAGGTGAATTTATTACATGAATGGTTTTTTACTGTTAACCTAAGTAAGCTAATACATGATATGATATTTGTTTTTCAATTTATATGTGAGGTCTAACGAGCTCTTTTTCATCATAATAATCATAGGGATAAAAGTGTATTTCATATAAATTTCCCATTATTATACACTTGTCCTCATTTAGGAATTTTGTATCTTTAGATGAGATAAGACTCATGGGATTATATCCCTTTTCGACACCTTGAAGTATAGTCAGTGTTAGATTCCATCATAAGTGGCTAAAATTATTTTCGAAGGTTTGGTATGGGTTTGGTTACATTTATTAATTGTTTTTTTTTTTTATTAGTCTTAGTATTGTTGATATTCGATGATGAAGGATTATGTGATTGTAACCATTGTCATATGCTTTGAAACTATTAGTTTTATTAGGCCATCATATCAGTATGAAAAATGTTAATCAGTATTGGTGCTATTACGGAAATTAAGGGTTTTGATATTTGCGTTTTCCACCTGTTGATTTGCAATCATGCAAATATCACGCATAAGTTGTTACCCGCTTGATTTTTCTGCAGACCATTATTGCATGGTAAGTGTTCTGCGAGTCCCATTAACTTGTCAAGTCGAAGGTACGATGGCCCTGTGTTCCATGAATGGGCATGAAAGTTCACAGTACTTTGGTGAGATAAGGCCATTTGGAGTGTTGGTTGAGATGTGTGAATTCTGGATAAATCGACTGTGTTTCTCAGTTTGGTTTTTGAAAATACTGAAATCCTGTGTAATTGCTATCATGTTCCCTGTTTCAAGATTTGAGCTCATGGGTGATGAATATTTAGACGCCTCTCCTGAATGCCGTGAGGTGGTGGTAAGAGTAGGATGGTTAGGGTTTCTGCAGAAATTCTTGGGTTTTAACCTGGCCATTTCCAGGGCATTTGCAACATCATTTGATGGTATCAAAGCACAGGTGGGGGATGTTGAGTTGAATTTGAAGGAAGAGTTTGTTTCTCGAACCATAGGTTTACCACGGGTAGGAGAACGTTGGTATAAGGGAAAAAATGTGAAGAACGATGACTAGAAGGAGTTCTTAACTCCAGCTATCTGACAACTGAAATATAAGTCTGGTTTCCCTTCTCGACTACTGAAGAAGAAAGGGTGCTCTCTACTCGAACTTATTATCGGGTATGTCGCATGTGAAGGTCGACTTTCCCAAACCTAGTTTTATCATCTTCTGCTTTTAATGGTTTTCAAAGGGCATCCTGTGAACATGCCGTATTATTTCTTAAATAGTTTGCATAAGATGGCTTGTACCTATCAGATTAATGTGGGGGATGAGTATTGGAGCCTATTTCATCATAGATTGGTTAAAATACTTGTTTCTTACCGGTAGGGAGAATTGGGGGATTCTTGGGAATCATTACTCGCCTGTAAAGGGTTTGGGGAAAATGAAGAGTGGCCCCGACGGAGGCCCAAAACTAGGCGAAGATGTATCAAGACAAAAGAAACTGGGCCTAGGTTAGAAGAATGTGGCTCTCAAGATAATATTAACAATGAGGTATCCGAATCTGGTTAAACCCTAAGTAGTAGTGACTTTAAGGTCCAGTCTAAAGTGAAGCCTGAGACCCCTGTTGATAATTCTCAGCCTCAAACGAGAAAACCAGTGCTTACAACACCTTGCCCAAATGATGGTCTTCCTCATTCATAGACCAACATTAGTAAAAAAATGGATGAAGACCAAGTTAGTAGAGTACTGAGTAATCAGGTTATTCGCCGAACTACTCATAGCATGACGGTTGCATTCTTTGCCAGAAGATACTTGAGTGTAGGGGATGCCCCTGCTATTGACTTGAGTGATTATTCGAAGCATTGTCCCAATCAAGCTCCAATTGGTCCAACCATCCTTGAACTAAAATATGTATATGTCTCTGAGACTAATGTTGTCCATTTCTAACAAGTAAATCCTAGGTTTGATGTGGATCAAGAGATTGATTAGAAGCTGTGCACAGTGGAGAAAGACAGAGGGGGGTTGAATGTAGGAACGAAGGAAGAACTTAATCGAACTTCTTATGCTCAGGTCATCTCATCTTTAGAAACTGATTTAAAATAGGCTTAGGTTATTAAGGCATTTTCTATGGAAGAAATTACAAGCTTGAAAGCCGATTTGACTTCCTGGGTTGAAAAATGGAATCTTTTGACGGAGAAGAATATTAGATATAAAGCTCAGGTTAAGAAACTTTTGTCAAGGAATAAAAAATTGATCAAACAAAATAAGATTGATAATACCAAGGCTGTTAGATTTAAGGCCAAGTTAGATGAAGCAAGAAGGAACGTGCCAATTCGACTTTCTGTTGAATCAGCCCTTAAAATTTGATATTTTTGTTTGCTGTAATGAAGTTCAATTTTGTCTTATGGTTTAAATCTTTGTTAGGCATACAGAAATTTGAAATCGGCTTATACAGGTTAGCAATGTTGTGTATTTTTTCAGTTTTCGTTCTTGGTGCAAAGTGTTTTTCTTTATTTAATAAGGATATCTGCGGAATTGAAATTCTGCAAACATCTTATTTATTTTTTATGTGATTATTATTCACACTTTGATAACTGATTCTGTTTAAAAATGCCAGGTATTAAGGAGTAAATGAGATGAAGGTTGATGCTGTGTTGTATTTTTGGGTTTTGATTGGTTGGAGTTTACTCATTGGAGGCTGCCTTGAATTTGCAACTATTTTCTATTTTGCTGGTTCTATGCTCCTGTTTCTGAGCATCAAAATTTGATGGATTGCCGAATATATTGGTGCCTCATCTAGGGGAATAATGATACTGGATTTTATCGAGTAAGTTAGCTATTTTATTTCACATTATTCCATCCTAGTGGTTATTCAATGACATACCTAGGATCATGGCATTTCCTTTTCTTTGTATTCAGATAAGAATCCACGTATCACCATAGAAATAGGGTGGTCAGTTAATTAGTAGTTGTTTTGTTCCCTATATAAACAAGTTTCAAACATGGATAAGGGGTTTGATTTTTGAGACATTTGGAGAATTGATATTATACTGTTTTATATTTCATTCTATAGTGTTGGTGTTTTTGGAACTTTTTCTAAAGATCACCGAATGTTGCAGGATAGTAAAGACCCTAGCTAAGTCTTTAAAATGTTTGTGCTGTGTTACTGATTGTTCTCCTTTGTTATATTTACTTTCATATATATATCATGCTATTATATGTGAAATGTCCTTTTATGGATCTCAAATGATTACACTTTCCTGAAATGTAAATGGTTTTTGTTACATTGAAATGAATGAGCTTTTTCACAATTTCAATTGTCTATAAATCTATGTTAGATAAATTACTAACTTGCAGGTTGACCTTGTTTCGTTTACAAGTTAGTACATGATTATTTTTGTTATGTTTCAAGACTATGTATATGTTTTTTTTCATTTGATAATAGGTTTTGATTTCTGTTTGAATTATTTTGTAATGAAATATCATCTTATTGTGAGATAATTCAGATTTAATTCTATTATTGTAGACTTTTTCTAACAGTCCAGAATTATTGATCATCTTATGCTTTAAAACCTCTTGTCAAATTAATAATTCATGCTATTGGCCGAGATAGGTAGTTTGCATTTAGGTTATCATAGAATAGAATTAGGAGCTACTACTTTCTGCATTTTTTGCTTAAGATAATCTTTAGCATTAGCTAGTCGTTAGGTTAAATTTCTCGGATTTATTAGAAGATTGGGTTAAGCAAATATTTTCCACACACACCTAGAGAGACTCTATTTGGAGAGCACATCATACAGGTAGCAGGGCCTTGATCCTATGAAGGACAGTTACTTTAAACACATACAATATTGCATTAATTTGAGTGTGTGGGTTGTCTTTCCATAAGTTGGCCTAGGTCAGTTTTCTCGGCCAACACTACTCTATCCCTTTAGCCTTACAAATTGAACCCTCTCTCCATGGTGAAGGGAGGAAGGACTATGGTACTCTTATGCTAGTGGAATTTCTAGGTGATCCCTATCATCCTTTTGGGAGGAAAGATCTCATCCTTTGGGAGGATTACTATATTTATTTGGAGGCTTGGCCTGGATTGTTGGATAGAATATTGTAGTGTTAAGGCTAGGTTGTGATGTTATTTCTTATGTAATTCTATGTATCTCCTTGATTACATTAATAAAAATATATTTCCATAAACATTGATGTGTTGATAATGTTTAGAGATTTCTTCCTTAACTGTTAGCTTAGATCAATTCATGTTTAGATATGCATGTACCTTTTTCTTGTTTCCACTTGCTCTACAGGGTTTTGAAACTCAATATTTGAAGGCTCTGGAGCTTGGACCAACAAAGAGAGAAGAGGATTTGCAGATCTCAGGTAGGTGATCTATATATTGACTTGCATTTCTATTTGATCTAGGAAAGCAAGATGTATTGCGTATTTGATTTGTTCTACATCCACTTGGACTAGGGAGATCTGGCTTGAGTATGCCTGAGTAGATTTATCCGATAACAAATTTGGCGACCATACTAGGGATGCACATATATCTAATTTATTTTGTTTTTGATTTCATATCTGTTTATCAATCTTTTTTCTAGCCTCTAGAGACCCTCCCTCCTTTGGATTTTGTCTTTGAAGAGTATCTTGCATCCTCTTGATGCTCTTTGGATCACTATCAGACCTTCTTCCCTTCTTCCATAAGAGATCTAACATTTACCCTACTTGTTTCTCCACCGATCCACTTGGGCTGTGTAGACAGAGCGGTGACGCTCTTTTCCTTAAGAGACAGTGTGCTGCTGGTACCTCTTTTCCAAAGTTGTAAGTGCACATGCCACCGATGCTCTTGTGTAGTGTAGTAGGTGCGTTGACACTCTTTTGCAGTGTTGTAAGTGTGCCTACACCTCCCCGATGCTCTTGCGAAGTGTAGGAAGGTGCGCCTGCCCTTCGAAACTTAGAGATCAGCTCAAATTTCATTCTTTTTTTGTTTTGGTTTGATGTATTGTGGTGTTTAGGCTGCATATGATAGTCATACACCCCCTAGACCCAACATTATCTCTATTTGGAGTTGATTTTGCTGATTTTGGGATCCTTTACTAGTCAAGAGAATGACTTGGTTGCGGTAGACAATTTTAATCCTACACATGTTAGTTCTTCCTTGCCATTCCTAAACAATTTCCAGACCTCTTCAGATTTGTTTGGGTAGTCAGATATGATTCATTAAGTTTTGTTTGCATTTTGGTTGTTTTGGATGAATTCTTGATTGTTTTGGAGTTGTTTGGGTGCTTGTCATCTTCCTTTTGATTTCTGAATGAATGGAGTGTTGTATATATTCTTTCATTCTCTATTTGTAGATATGAAAAGAGTTTAGTTATCAGGTTTCAATTTGATATATGCATTTAAAAATCGAAGTGCTTCTTTACTTTGTTTTGTGCATTGTTAAGATTTGTTGCATCTTTGATTCCATTTGTGCTTTTTGGATTATTATTGCAGAAAGTTAGAATTGTTTCACTCTAGGAAAGAATTATTCTTTAATTTATTATTCAGATTCATGCTTGTTTGAAGAGAAAACCCAAATACTTTACATGAATCAAGGAGATGTTCCTTTTTTAATTGGCACATTCTTTATTTACAACTTAGGCTTAACTGAGGCCTTAATAATTTGAGTTCACTTTAGGCATACAAATGCAATTCGAATTCATTCTCTTTCTCCATGCTATATCTCATTAGAATTAATTAAATACAACATGGTCCATATGTGTATTAATTAATTAACCATCATCATATCATACTCAGAAGAATTATTGCATACTGATGATCATATGTATTCCCATAAATTGGTCAAAAGTCAAACTTTGTCATTTGGTTTCTCTAAACTTTGGATTAAAGGGATTGAAAATAGATCTCAACGTCAAGAAAGTTGGTGTGCACGCTTTTCTATCAAATGGGTATCCAAATAAACGATCAAATTTCAATTCCAAGAAATTGGTCAAAAGTTAAACTCCATTGTGCGGTTTAGCTAGGGTTTGGGTTATAGGGGGTGAAAATAGATTTAAATGTTTTGAAATTTGGTGTGTGTGCATGTCTATCAAACAAGCACCCAAATCTACAATCAAATTTTAATTCTAATATATTAGTCAAAAGTAAAACTCTATCTTACGGTTTCGGTAGACTTGGCCATAAAGGGGGTGAAAATAGCTCGAAACATAAAAAACGTTGGCCTGCACGGTTTCCTATCAAACGAGCATCCAAATCAACGATCGAATTTCAATTAAAAATATTGGTAAAAAGTGAAAATTCCTCGTGTAGTTTCGCTAGAATTCGACTTAAAGAGGGTGAAAATAGATTGAAATGGTGTAGAAGTCATTGTACACGTATGCCTATCAAACGAGCATCTAAATCTATGATCAAATTTCAATTCCTTGAAATTGGTCAAAAGTGAAACTGTGGCATGTGGTTTTGCTAGTGTTGGACTTAAAGGGGGTAAATATAGTTTGGAATCTTGCGAAACTTGGCATCCACGCTTGTCTATGAAATGGGTATCCAAATCTACGATCAAATTTCATTACTGATAAATTGGTCAAAAGTAAAACTCTGTCGTGCAGTTTCTGTAGGGTTGGGCTTAAAGGGAATGAAAATAGTTTTGAACATCATGAAGATTTGCGCACATGCTTTCCTATCAAAAATAAATCCCAATCTATGATCAAAATTCAATTCCTAGAAATTGGTCAAAAGTGAAACTCTATCACTCGGTTCTGATAGGGCTTTAATTAAAGGCAGTTAAAGTAGATTAGAATGTTGTGAAACTTGGCATGCACGCTTGTCTATCAAACATGCATCCAAAGCAACGGTCAAATTTCAATTACGATAAATTGGTCAAAAGTAAAAATTCGTTGTGCGGTTTCTGTAGGGTTGGTCTTAAAGGGGGTGAAAATAGCTTGGAATGTCGCAAAAGTTGGCTTTCCAACTTGTCTATCAAATGGGCATCCAAATCTATAATCAAATTTCAATTATGAGAAATTGGTCAAAAGTTGAACTCCTTCATGCGAATTTGTTGTGGTTGGGATTCAAGGTGTGAAAATAGCTCGAAACGTCCTGATAATTGGCATGCACACTCTTCTATCACACAGGCAACAAAATCTATGAACAAATTTCAATTTCGATAAATTGGTCAAAAGTGAAAGTATGTCGTGTGGTTTTGGTAGACTTGGCCTTAAAGGGGGTGAAAATAGCTTGCAACGTTGCAAAATTTGGCATCCACTCTTATCTACCAAACGATCATCCAAATCTACAATTAAATTTTAATTCCAAGAATTTGGTCAAAAGTGAAACTCTGTCGTGTAGTTTCTCTAGAATTGGGCTTCAAGGGGATGAAAATGGATCATAGCGGACATCCAAATCTATGATCAAATTTCAATTACAAGAAATTAGTCAAAATGTTGACTATGTTGCATGGTTTCAATAGGGTTGGGCTTAAAGGGGGTTGAAATAGCATGTAACGTTGCAAAATGTTGGCATGCATGCTTGTCTATGATCATATTTCAATTATGAGAAATTGGTCAAAAGTGAAACTATGTCATGCGGTTTCTCTACACTTGGGTTAAAGGGTGTCAAAATAGATTGGAAGTTTCAAAAGTTGGCATGCATGATTGTTTATCAAATGAGCATCCAAATCTACGATCAAATTTCAATTATGATAAACTGGTTAAAACTGAAACTCCGAAGTGCGGTCTCGTTAGGGTTGGGATTAAAGGGGGTGAAAATTGCTCGTAACGTCGCAAAATTTGGTGTGCACGCTTGTTTATCAAACGAGGATCCAAATCTATAATCATATTTCAATTCTAAGAAATTGGTTAAAATTAAACCATGTCATGCGGTTTTAATAGGGTTGAGCTTGAAGGGGTTAAAAATAGCATGAAACGTCATAAAAGTTGGCATGCGCACTTGTCTATCAAACAGGGATCCAAATCTACAATCAAATTTCAAATCCGGGAAATTGATTAAAATTTAAACTACGTTGTGCGGTTTTAATAGGGTTGAGTTTGAAGGGGTTAAAAATAGCTCCAAACATCATAAAATTTGGTGTTCACGCTCATCTATGAAACTTGCATCCAAATCTACGATCAAATTTCAATTCTGAGAAATTGGTCAAAAGTGAATCTCCATCGTTCAATTTCGTTAGGGTTGGGCTCAAGGGGGGTAAAATAACTCGAAACTTTGTGAAATTTAGCGTGCATGCTTATCTATCAAATGAACACCCAAATTTATGATCAAATGTAAATTACGATAAATTGGTCAAAATGAAACTGCATCATGCGATTTTTGCTATGGTTGGGATTAAAGGGGGTTAAAATAGCTCAAAATATCGTGAAAGTGTTGATGTATGCTTGTCTATCAAATGGGAATCCAAATCTACGATCAAATTTCAATTTCAAGAAATTGGTCAAAAGTGAAACGTCGTGAAAGTTGGCATGCATGCTTGTCTATAAAACATGCACCCAAATGTATGATCAAATTTCAATTCTGAGAAATTGGTCAAAAGTGAAACTTCGTCGTGCAATTTTTCTAGACTTGGGATTAAAGGGGGTGAAAATTGCTCGAAACATCACGAAATTTGGCTTGCATGATTTTCTATTAAACATGCATCACGTCTATGATCAAATCCTGATTCCGAGAAATTCACCAAAAGTGAAGCTTTGTAGTGTAGTTTCTCTAGGGTTAGGCTTAAAGGGGGTGAAATTAGTTTGGAACATCATGGATGTGTGCATGCACACTTCTCTACGAAACGGGCATCCTAATTTATGATCAAATTTCAGGTATGAGAAATTGATCAAAAGCTAAAGTTTGTTGTGTGATTGCTCAAGGGTTGGGCTTAAATTGGGAGAAAATAGCTCATAATGTTGTGAAAGTTGGCATGCACACCTATATAAAATGGGCATCCAAATCTAGGATCAAATTTTAATTACGAGAAATTTGTAAAAACTGATACACCATTGTGCCATTTCACTAGAGTTGGGTTTAAAGGGGGTGAAAATAGATCAGAACATCATGGAATTTGGTTTGCACACTTGTCTATTAAACGTGCATCCAAATCTATGATAAAATTTCAATTCATAGAAATTGGTGAAAAGTGAAACTTCTCCGTGCGATTTCACTATAGTTGGGATTAAAGGGGGTGAAAATCGCTCCAAATGACGAAAAATTTGGCCAACATGATTTTCTATAAAATGAACATCCAAATCTATGAACAAATTTCAATTATGAGAAATTGTTTAAATGTGAGAATCCATCATGTAGTTTTGCTACGATTGGGATTAAAGGGGACAGAAATAGATCAGACTGTTGCAAAAGTTTGTGTGCACGCTTGTCAATCAAACATGCATCCAAATCTATGATCAAATTTCAATTCTGAGAAATTGGTCAAAAGTGAAACTTTGTGATGCAGTTTCCATAGACTTGGGATTAAAGGGGGTGAAAATATCTAGGAACGTTGATAAAGTTGGTTTTCATGCTTTTCAATCAAACATACATCCAAATCTACGATCAAATTTCAATTACGAGAAATTGGTGAAAAGTGAAACTTCGTTGTGTGATTTCACTAGACTTGAACTTAGAGGGGCTGAAAATAGCTCAGATTTCCATGAATATGTGCATGCATGCTTGTCTAACAAAGAGGCACCCAAATCTACGATTAAATTTTAATTATGAGAAATTGGCCAAAATTGAAAATCCATCGTGTAGTTTCGCTAGGGTAGGGTTTAAAGGGGGTGAAAATATACTGGAACATTCCAAAAGTTGGTGTGCATTCTTGTGTATGAAACATGCATCCAAATATATGATCAAATTTTAATTATGAGAAACTGGTTGCAATTGAAACTCCATCGTGCAATTTAACCAAGGTTGGGATTAAAGGGGGTGAAAATAGCTCAAAACATTGTGAAAGTTGGCATGCACGCTTACCTATCAAATGCAGATCCAAATCTGTGATCAAATTTGAATTTTGAGAAACTGTTCAAACGTGAAAATGCGTTGTGCATTTTTACTAAGGTTGGGATTAAAGGGGGACAAAGTAGCTCGTAATGTCACAAAATTTAGCGTGCATGGTTGTATATCAAACAGGAATCCAAATCTACAATTAAATTTCAATTCCAAGATTCATCAAAAGTGAAACTATGTCATGCAGTTTCGCTAGAAATGCACTTAATGGGGGTGAAAATAGCTCATAATGTCGCGGAAGTTGGCATGCATGCTTTTCTATGAAGAAAACATACAAATATACGACCAAATTTCAATTTAGAGAAATTGGTATAAAATTATACTACATTGTGCGATTTCCCTAGGGTTGGGCTTAAAGGGGTTGAAAATAGATCCAAACGACACCAGGTTGTATTGCAAGCTTGTTTATGAAACTTGCATCAAATTATATGATCAATTACAATTCTGGGAAATTGGTGAAAATTTAAACTCTATCGTGTGGTTTCTCCAGGGGTTGGATTAAAGGGGGTTAAAATAGATCAAAACGTTGTGAATGTGCGCATGCACGCTTGCCAATAAAACGGGCACCCAAAGCTATGATCAAATTTCAATGATGAGAAATTGGTCAAAAGTGAAACTCGGTTGTATAGTTTCTCTAGAGTTGGGCTTAAAGGGGGTGGAAATAGATTACAATGTCACAAAATTTGTTGTGCACACTTTTCTATGAAATGTGCATCCAAATATATAATCAAATTTCAATTCTTAGAAATTGGTCAAAATTGAAACTTTGTTGTGCGGTTACGGTAGACTTGGGCTTAAATGGGGTGAACATTGGCCGGAGCATCAAAAATGTGTGCAAGCATACTTGTGTATAAAAAAAGCATCCAAATCTATGATCAAATTTCAATTCCTAGAAATTGGTCAAACGTGAAAATCCATCATGCAGTTTCACTAGGGTTGGGATTAAAGAGGGTGAAAATAACTCAGAACATTGCGAAAGTTGGCGAGCATGCTTGTCTATCAAACGAACATCCAAATATATGAACAAATTTTAATTACGAGAAATTGGTCAAAAGTGAAACTTTGTCATGTGATTTTGCTAGGGTTTCACTTAAAGGGTGTGAAAATAGCTTGAAGCTTCATGAAAGTTGGTCTGCATGTTTGTCTATCAAACATGCAGGCAAATGTATGATCAAACTTCAATTACAAGAAATTCGTCAAAATTTAAACTCTGTCATACGGTTTCACTAGGCTTAGGCTTAAACAGGGTGAAAATAGATCAGAACGTTGCGAAAGTGTGCGTGCACTCTTTTTCATCAAGAGAACATCCAAATCTACGACAAAATGTCAATTCCAAGAAATTGGTCAAAAGTGAAACTTTTCCATGTGATTTTGCTAGAATTGGGCTTAAAGGAGGTGAAAATAGCTCGAAACATTGTGAAAGTTGTCATGCAATGCGTATCCTAATATAGGATCAAATTCCAATTCTGTGAAATTGGTCAAAACCAAAACTCCATCATACGATTTCTCTAGGCTTGGGATTAAAGGGGGTGAAAATAGATTGAAACGTCGTGAAAGTTGGTGTGCACGCTTGTCCATCAAATAGGAATCCAAATATTTGATCAAATTTCATCCAAGAAATTGTTCAAAAGTAAAAATCCATCATGCGGTTTTGCTATGTTTGGTATCACAAAGGGGGTGAAAATAGATTGGAACATCGCAAAAGTTGGCATCCATCAAACATGCATCCAAATCAATGATCAAAATTCAATTCCGAGAAATTGGTCAAAAGTGAAACCCCGTGGTGCAGTTACCGTAGACTTGGGCTTAAAGGGAGTGAAAATATATATGGACAATGAGAAAGTTGGCATTTACACTTGTCAAATAAACGGGCATCCAAATCTAGGATCAAATTTTAGTTACGAGAAATTGGTCAAAAGATAGACTTTGTCACATGGTTTCACTAGAATTGGGCTTAAAGGGGTTGAAAATATCCCATAATTCCATGAATGTTTGCGTGCACGCTTTCCTATCAAACAAGAATCCAAATATACGATCAAATTTCAATTACAATAAATTGGTCAAAAGTGAAACTCATTCGTGTTAGATTTTTATCATTTAATCAATATGATTTAGGATCTTATCTGAGAGAATAACATGCACAGCAATAATCGCAAGAGATGAGAGACACAAATCATTTTCCTTGGGGAAACCATAAAGGAGAAAACCCTGCAACTCCCTCAGAGATAGAATGAGCACCAATAGTAAAAGTAAAACCCAAAGATACAAAGATGATCTCCAACAGTTGTTCTCTCTCTCTCTTGTGTGAGCTACTTCTCTCTCACTCATGCTCTACTGTTGAGTGAGTGTGTGTTTCAAATAGAGATTCTCACTCTCTATTTATACTTGTTTTCCACTTGAATTTTACTCTTACAGGGCCGACCTCAATAGGAGAGTCCAATAACCCTAATATGACTCAACTATGGGGACTATTTCCCTGACTTACAATGGAGGGTTAACCTCAATGAATTTACATGAATTTATTATATTAACGACTCTCTCGATCGGAGGAACAAACATCTCCATCGGGGTACAATGAAATACAATATAAAATATACAAGTGAATACATTCTGAAGTTACAAATACATCAACATTCCCTCTTAACTAGGAAGGTATTCTCTTGACACGGTTCATCATCACAATTATTCAAGGTTGGATCATCATCTTCACTGATCCCACTATCTCAAGCAAATGGTGCTATCTCTAAATTATACTCGTCATAGGAAGTAGGCTACAGAGCCAACCCTTTTTCATGTTGTATGCAGGTCTCAACACTTATATCCAACCATGGGAGGCCCAGCCTACCACCATGTCGGAAAGGCCTAATGCTTACATTTGACCATGGGAGGCCCAACCTACCACCATGTTAAAAAGTTCCACCACTTAGATCTGACCATGGGAGGCCCAGCCTAACACCATATCATAAATGACCAACACTTACATCCAACTATGGGAGGCCCAGCACTTACATCTGACCATGGGAGTCCCATCATGCCACCATGTCAGAAAGGCCCAACACTTACAACTGACCATGGAAGGCCCAGCGTGCCACCATGTCATAAATGTTATGCACTTACATCTAACCATGGGAGGCCCATCCTGCCACCATGTCAGAAGGGCTAAACACTTACATCCGACCATGGGAGGCCCATCCTGCCACCATGTCAGAAAGGCTCTACACTTACATCTGACCATGAGAGGCCCAGCTTGCTACAATGTCAAAAGGGCTCAGCACTTACATTTGACCATGGGAGGCCCAACCTGCCACCATGTCAGAAGGGCTCCGCACTTACATCTGACCATGGGAGGCCCAGCCTTCCACCATGTCAGAAGGGCTCTCGAACTCATCACTTCCCCTTAGAAGGAACCTTTTTATGAAGAACACCAAGCTTCTCTCTGAAGTACTCAAACTTCACTATGCATAATGGCTTGGTCAACACATCAGCTATATGCTCATCCATCGTAACATACTAGATATTCACTACTCCTCTTTGCACCATATCCCTGATATAGCGATACTGGATCTCGATATGCTTCGACTTGTCATGGAACACCGAGTTCTCCGACAACTTCACAAAACTCTCGTTGTCACAATATATACAAGTAGAATCCAACTAGAGATCAAACGGGTCATATAGTAGCTTCCTTAGCCACACTACTTCACAACTAACCGAACAAGCTGTGACATACTCTGCTTCAGTTGCACTTAGTGCCATGCAAGACTACTTCTTGCTAAACCAAGAGATCACACCTGATCCCATACTAAAGCAACACACCGAAGTGCTCTTCCTATCAATGGAACTTCTTACCCAATCTGAATCCACATAACCCTCTAGGTTATTCTTTTGACTACCCTCATACTTGAGCCCATAGTCAACTGTACCCTTGAGGTACCTCAGAATATGCTTTGCAACAATTAGGTGAACATGTCTTGGATCTGTTAGGAATTGGTTCAATGTGTTCACAACAAATCAAATATATGGTATCTTATTCATCAGGTACATCAATGACCTAATCATCTGATGATACATCGTAGCATCAACTGAATTTGATGAAGCATCACTCAATAGCTTAAAGTTTGATGCCATCGGTGTGGTTATGGCCTTGCAGTCCATCATCCCGAACCTCTTTAGGATTTCCACTACATACTTCCCTTGTCCCAAGGATATTCCATCTGCATTCTGCCACACCTCCATGCCTAGAAAGTAGTGCATCATACCCAAGTCTTTCATCTCGAACTCAGAAGCAAGCTTCCTCTTTGTGTTAGCAATCAACCCATCCTCACCTGTTACAAACAGGTCATCTACATATAGTAGGAGTATCACTGTGTTTCCTTCCTTAGCCTTGTAGTAAAGGTTGGAATCCTCTTTACTCTTGGTAAAGCCCAAGCTAGTCAGGAAGCTACCAATCTTACTGTACCACGTCCTGGGTGCCTGTTTCAAACCGTACGAGGTCTTCTTCAATCTGCACACATGAGTCTCCCAATCATGTGTCTCAAATCCGAGTGGCTGCTCAACATACACTTCCTCTTCTACTACACCATTCAAAAACACGGTCTTGACATCAATTTGGTGTATCTTCCATTTCATCACTGCAACTAGAGCAAGTACTGATTTGATGGAAGTGTATTTGGCTACAGGTGCAAAAGTTTCTTCATAATCTATCCGTTCCTTATGGGAGAATCCATGTGCAACAAATCTTTCTTTATATTTCTCTATGCTTCCATCTGCATCATACTTGAGCTTGTAAATCCACTTGGAAGTCACTTGAGACTTCCCTTCTGGTCTTGGGACCACATCCCAGACATTATTCTTCAAGATCGACTGGTACTCCTCGATCATAGAATCCTTCCATTGTTTGTTTTATGTCGCTTCTTCATAGTTGGAAGGTTCTTTATCAATAATGTCACACAGTAGGGCTACATAATTGGAGTAGGACCTAGTTATCTTCCTTTGTCTATGAATTTCTTTTGAAGCCCCATATCTATCTGCACCTTGGATAACCTCTTGTATCCCTGCTAGTTTCCTCTTGTAAGGATTCTTCTCTTGGGGTGGATCTATAGGTTCTTGAGGTTTTTCCATTTCTCTATCTTCTTCTGGAGTTGCTTCATTCATAATTGTATCTCGAATCTTGTGTACTTATGTTTCTTCAAGTTCCGCAATAGGTCTTTTCTGGATTTTTTGTAAGCCAAGTCTTCTTCAAATTTCACATCCCTGATGATGTCGATCTTGTTGAATCCTAGGAAATATATTGTGTAATCCTTCGGGCTTTCACTATATCCCACAAAAATGCCCTTCTTTCCTGAAGGATCTAACTTTGTCCTCTTTTCTTTAGGAATGTGTATGTACACCAGACAACCAAATATTATGAGATGACTGACTTCTGATTTTATTACTGGAGAAGACTTCTTCTGGTGTCTTGTTCACAAGTACTTTATGTGGAGTACAATTCTGTACATACACATCTATCCTAGTAGCTTATGCCCATAGATGCATAGGAATATCTTCATCATGAATCATTTCCCTTGTTTCTTCCATAATCGTTTTATTCTTCCTTTCTGCAACTCCATTCTATTGTGGATTATATGGAGTGGTAAACTCCCTCTTAATCCTTGAATCTCTACATAATTCCTTGAATTCATATGATGTGAATTCCCCGCCATTGTCTGATCAAAAGGTCTTGATTTTCTTCTCTGTGTGGTTCTTAATCAAGCCTTTGAATTCCTTGAACTTACAAAATACTTCATCCTTACTTTTCAAGAAATATATCCATGTCTTCCTAGAAAAACCATCAATAAAATAAACAAAATATTCATACCCACTTAATGATTTGGATGGCATTAGAGCGCATACATCAGAGTGAATAATTTCCAAGATTCATTTTGCTTTTCTCTTGCTACTTGGAAATGTCTTCTTTGTGTTCTTTCCCTTTGCACATCCTTTGCAAACGCCTTCATTCTTTTCCCGTATTTCTGGAAGACCTTCAACAACTTTGCTTGCAAGTGGTAGTGCCCTATAGTGCACATGTGCAAGCCTTCTATGCCAAATTTCACTTGGATCTATTGAGTCATGGAACAAATCTTGTTCTGGTTGGCCCTTTAATTTGTATAAGCCTCCCTCTTTCTCTCCAATCACTATTGCATCATCTATAGTCTTTCCCTTTGGCCACATAAGGACTTGGACATCTACAAATGAAACCCTCATGCATTTTGCATCCAATGTAGATATGGAGAGAAGATTCTTCTTTAGTCCTGGTACAAACAATTCATCATTCATCTTCATAGACTTTCCACAGTATAGCCTACTGAAAGTGATTAAATTTATTCTAGCACAAATCCCTTGAATGAAGGAGTCCCATGGCCTAGGGAGACCATTCAAGGTGGTCATCACAATTTCTCCATTCTCTACTTCTTCTTCCATTGCTTCAAGTTGTTCTTTTATTTGAGATACCCTTGTAAAGTATGACTGTATGGTATCTGCATTCTGGATCTTCACATTCTTCAATTGATTTATATTCTTCCCTTCAAATAGCTTGGCCAAGGAATCAAACATCTCTTTAGGTGTCTTTAAGGAAGACACTTGTGGTATAAGGTGATCCTTGTTAGAATCAACAATAATCCTCTTGGCCTTGAACAATTTCTTCTTGTGTAAGGCTTTAGCCTCATCTCCCTATGGAAATGGAACCTCTCCACTTATGTAGGTGTCCAATTCATTTTCTTCAAGAACCAGTGACATCCTATACTTCCATGCTCGGAAGATTTCAGCTCCTTCAATATTTTTATCAATATTGGTGTGATGAGGCATATTTAATGAGAACCTCAAATGGAAATACATAAGATTTAGATATTACCAATTTTAGATGTCGGAACTAGATCTGGAGCTGATATTTTGTAGTGCTGATTTTCTGGTCCAGGGTCAAATTAGGGTTTGAATTTCCCAAAGTTCTACCCAACCAAAAAATTTGATCTTGGTCTCTAAATTTCGATTTTGAGGAGGAGAGAAATCCTATGCTGGGCTCACTAAAAAATTACACTTTTGTGAAAATCCCTAATTTCCTGCAGTAGTGATAGGTCAAAAACTGAAAAATGCTCGGAATCAGATTCTGCTTCAACAGAAAGATGCCCCCTTCAATAGAGATTTATCCTAGACTCCTTTAGCTTATGATCTATGGAGAGAGACTCAAAAAGTAAGAATCCATAGCTTCTGCAGCTGCACAGTTTCTTCTTCTCAGGTTTGCTCTAATACCATGTTAGATTTTTATCATTTAATCAATATGATCTAGGATCTTACCTGAGAGAATAACATGCACAACAATAATCACAAAATACAAGAGACACAAATAATTTTCCTCGGGGAAACCATAAAGGAGAAAACCACACAACTTCCTCAGAGATAGAATGAGCACCAAAAGTAAAACCCAAAGATACAAAGATGATCTCCGACAACTTTTCTCTCTCTCTCTTGTGTGAGATACCTATCTCTTACTCATGCGCTACTGTTCAGTGAGTGTGTGTTTCAAATAGAGAGTCTCACTCTCTATTTATACTTGTTTTCCACTTGACTTTTACTCTTATAGGGCCGACCTCACTAGGAGAGTCTAATAACCCTAATATGACTCAACTGTGGGGACGATTGCCCCAAATTACAACGGAGGGTTAACCTCAATGAATTTACATGACTTTATTATATTAATGAATCTCTTGATCGGAGGAACAGACATTTCTGTTGGGGTACAATGGAATACAATATAAAATATACAAGTGAATACATTCTGAAGTTACAAATACATCAACAATTCGTGCGATTTCGCTAGGGATGGGATTAAAGGGGGTGAAAATAGATCGAAACGTCGTGAACGTTGGTGTGCACATTTCCCCATCAAATAGGAATCCAAATCTATGATTAAATTTCAATTCCGAGAAATTATTCAAAAGTGAAAATCCATCATGCATTTTCTCTAGGGTTGGGATCCAAGGGGGCGAAAATAGCTTGGAACATCGCAAAGTTGGCATGCAGGCTTGTCTATTAAAAGGGCATCCAAATCAATGATAAAATTTCAATTCCAATAAATTGGTCAAAAGTGAAACTTTGTGGTGCGGTTACCATAGACCCAATTGGGATTAAAGGGGGTGAAAATAGCTAGGAACATTGAGAAAGTTGGCATCCACACTTGTCAATGAAACATGAATCCAAATCTATGATAAAATTTCAATTACAACAAATTAGTCAAAAGTGAAACTCTTGTTTCCCGTCGATGTGAACAATGTCAGCTGAGAATATTTCGAATGACTATCTCCCGATAGAAGGGAGAGGTGTGACCTTGGGGGAAAGAAAAGAGTCAGGTGTTGTCACTTGATCCCGACTCCTCCATTTAGGCAAACTCCTAGCGAATCCAAAGGGGGTAGTCCCTAAAGATTTTCTAAGGCTAAAGGTTTTTCAATATTTTTTTTTATTTTAAGTGTATGATGCGGATGGCTGTTGTTTAGGAGTTTTTGATAAACACTTACAAAAAAAAGAACCAAGTGAACACATGTGAGTAAAATGGAAATGAATAATATATTGACAATTACACAGCTGAAACAAATCATTCATGATATGAATCAATATATAATTTAAATGATGCAATGCTTTAGATATATAATAAGCAAGTTAAACTGAAGACCAGTTCCAAATAGGGTGCAAGAGATTTTTTTGCGAGTGCTTCTTGGTAAGTTTTAATGTAAGTTTTTAAAGGTGAATTGATTATTACAGGGAAAGGGGATCTCCAAGATATACCTTGCGGTACTGTAGATATGTTTGGAATTTAAGATTTGGTGGCTTTGTACAACGACATGTTGGCTTCCAAAGTCCCAAGGGTATGTTCAACACTACACCAACCAGGGATGTAGCTGCACAATGCACCCGAGATCTAAGTACAGTGGTTCCAGCATCTCCAGGCAAAATTTTCCCACACAAAATCAAACTGAAGGGTCAAATTCTTATATTTGTTGGGTGGTTTATTTTATTAGGGTGACTTGGATTTAAATGTGAGAATTGGAAAAGTCTACGGCTGCTTCTAGGTATCCCAACTAGGTAGAGCATACACAGCGTAGCACAAATATTTATTCCAATTTTAATTAGATGTGAATACTGTAACAAACCTCTGACAGAGAGCACTCTTGATTTGCCTTATGGCGAGATTCAAGATATTTATATGAAAGTTAAAATAGTACAGTTAAGCTAAAACAATAAAGAAAGACTCTTCGACAGAGAGCGCTCTTGACTTGCTTTTCAATGAAGTTTAAGAGACTTTGGGTTCATTTTATTAAACAAGTTAGAAAATGAGAGAAATAAAATACTACTAATGCAAGATATATATTGGCCAAACTTATGCGTCACTTTTATTATCAACCTCCACTAATTGGAAAAGCCTTTGGGTGGAGGTGAGAGCATAATTCGTGGTGACGAAGAATGGTTTTATGTCTAAATTAATTTTGCAGAAATAAAACAATGAATTAAACAGTGAAATGTGAAAGAAGTATACACCTTGCCCTTAAAACATGAGTGTGTGAAGTGGTGGGGTTAGAAAAATCAATCTCTCGAAAAATGACACAAGACGAAAATCCCCCCAGGGGGGATGAGATGTGGGTGCTAGTTACCCCATTTCTCTCGTTTAATTTTTTACAACTTTTTATGATGAATATGGAGTGTTGCTTAGTCCAATAAACTTGGATTTAAGAGCTTACAACAATGCATAATGGAACTATGACCAAGTGCTGGAGATTTTTGAGATGATTGGGGGAAAACTAGAGTGATCTATAGGTGGTAGATGAAACCTCTCATAATGTATATCACTCCCACCTCTTTCTGTGACACATATACAACAAGAGGTGAGCTCTATCATGGCTAAATGTGCCCCTCTAAGGAGAAATTCGCCCCCTCATGGATTTGATTGGAATAGAATTGATTTGATCTTGATTTGGTCTCCAATTATCCCCAACATCATCCTTAGTTAACTTAGAACATGTCTGGGACAAGTTCCCACTGATTTAGGGATGTGTTTTTTCTCCATATTTTCTTTTTTTTTCTAATTTTTTATTCAATTTTTTCCCTTTTTGGAGAGAATTTCACTTAAGTGATAAATAATCACTTAAAACTTAGGATAAGTGTGTCTAGGGGTTAAATGAGTGATTTGGCTTGGAAAAAAAGTCTTTATTTTCCAAAATCCACCCCTAGGCCACTTAATTATTACAATTTTAAAATTTTCAATTAAACCACACGCAAAATGGTTTAATTAATTGAAAATTTTAATTATTTCTCTATAGTAAAAAAATTAAAAATTAAAAATCGGAGGACGTTTGGGATTTTTTTTTGAAAAATGTTTTAATGCATCTAGGCACCTAGGAAATGGCCATAGAACATACCAATAGTTTCTAGTAGGTTCATGTTTTAATGTTGGACTCTAATAACCCCCCTAAGGCCTAACCACCAAATTTGGGCATTCCAGCTTTGGAGGTAGCAGGAGAAAAACTCATCGATTATAAATCGACCAAAGGAAAATAAATAATCAACAAGGGAAAAAACTCATTGGAATACGCTATTTGATTGTTAAGTATAAGGGAACCGAGCTACTTAAGACCTCCCTACTAGCACACTTTATTACAACCCTAAGGGGAATGGTCATTTTAACAAAAAATTAAAAATGGCTAGCCAAACTGAACTTTTGAACTTTGGAGATGAACATTCATCATGTTCAACAACTGATGGCTCAATAGGAATCCATTAAGTGCAGAATTAGTGGATAACATTCTGGCTCCAACTGTGGGACGTGTGCTCGATCTAGTCTCTTAGGAAAGGAGAGTATACAAGAACACTAGAATCTCCGGTTTATATATCCTATAAAAACATCTCAATTTGAAAAGAAAACCTCAGTAGCACAAGTTTTATGAAAAAGAGCCAATGATCCAAAAATTTCTTTATTCAAACGAATTACAAAACTTAACTAAAAATTATTTATTCCTAAGTACAGAAAGAAAATGCTAAAAGTAAATGCTCACTTTAAGGAGCCTATTTTCCTACTCTAAGCATGATATAAAAAGGTTAGGTGTAATAAAAAACACAATGTAGCCACCTAATCATTTTATTAATGTAAAAAGGGTTTTCCTTGTCTTTGGTTACCAGCCAAAACAAGAATGTTTTATTCAGAAAATGAAAACCCACATGATGATCCAGAATGGGCGAGATGGATGGGAAATCATAGGCATGAATAATGTCATCAAGATTCTTCCAAAACTAGTAGGTTCCTATGCAGGATGCTTCTATCCATGACTAGATAAGACTGATATACAAATTAGGATTATGAGGCATATCATCATACTCATCAAAAGGGATTATCCACTGATAACTCTATGTGTAAGCCCCAAACTGCTCCAAATCATAAGGAACATCTATGTGTGAAGATGATGGTTGAGGAAAAACTTCAGCTAGTTGCACCCCATCTAATTCTTCATTGCATTGCTTCTCCAAGTCCTTATTACAGATGCTCAAATACAACTTTGACTGACCATATGAAAACTCTGACTGCTCTTCTTTACAACTTTAATAAGTCTTAGAATAAGCACTCCCCTTGTTGGATTCATCATAGATTGGACTTCCACAAATTTATGAACAAACACTCCCCTCGCTAGACTTATCATAAATGGGATTCTCAAAAAGATCATCCCCATGTATGTCAGATATGGGAGAGTGTTCATCACTGGTACCAAGTCTGTGGCTATCTTCATCCTCCTTATGATTGTAACCATCCTCTTCAAAAATCTAGGTTTCAAAGATATCATAAGGGTCCCAACTTTCCAAATATTTGTCATCAGGTGGAGAGCATGGAGGATTGTCATCACACAAAACTTCAAAGATTGGATCTTCTAGTAAAGTCTCGTAGTCATCATCCATGTCAAATGTAAGGGACTCTTCATCGATTGTATAATTCTCCTAACTGTACTCTCTTTCTTGAATCCAGGTTTCTGTGGGGACATGATAGAGTTGTCCTACTGTGTTAATGTACTCAGGCTCACTTGAAAACTGTTCACTATCATTTGACTCTAGAATACCATTCTCTGAGATTTGACGGGCCATGTAACAAGTGGATTCTTCGTGAAGGGCTTCACAGGCTTTGCAATAAGGAATGATTTCCTCAACCATATTGATAGGATCTAGTTGATTAGGGGGCCTTCTATCTTGTAGGGATTTTTTCGGAACCCAATTTCCCTTAGGAGGAAAATTGTTCTGACTAGTTCGAGCCCTTTCTATGTTTATCACCCGATTTTTCATCTTCACATAATCATCTTGTAAAGCCTCCATCCCATCATTCATTTCCTTTATTTTATTTTCATAAGTCTCCTGCATGTGGCTGGTAGAATCCTTAGCTCTAACCTCTTGTGCTTAGGAGGGATAATGGCCCTTGTGTACCCATGAATGCTTGACTTACCAGAATATTTCATATTCCTGTCAAATTTAGTGGCCATTTCTTGGGCTATCAATAGGGTGGTAGGGTTTTTATCTCTGACTTGATATTGCATTTCTCCACTAAGAGCTTCAATATAATAGAGTAAGATGGACTGAGTAGTAGGCTTGTAGTCAGTATGGATGGCATTCGTCAGATCTATGAATTTCTTGTTGAATTCATCCATGGTTTCATTCTCACCTCTTTTCATGGTAGTTAAAGAAACTAACTGATGGCAAGGCTCTTTCTTTTCACCAAAATTGTTGGTGAAAGCATTTTTGAAGGTTGCAAGGGTTTCAAAGGAGTTATCTAGAAAATTGTTGAACCAGACACCAACATCTCCATCCAAGAAAAGAGAAAACAACTTCATATACACATCTTCGTGTTTATGAGTAGGATCACTGATATAAGCACTAATACATATGGAGAAGTTCTTAAGATGAAGACTTGCATTGATGGCATCAATGCCAGTGAACATGGGGAGTTTTTCTACAGCTTTTCCTGGTAGATTGTGAGGTTGACCTGCTATCTGAGTGATGTTAAGGGGACATAAATACTCACCAATTATTATTTTTGACAAAAAGGTTATGGATGTCCAAAATAGACTCATATCCAAGATTCTCAAGGATTCTATGAGAAACTAACCTATTTAGTATCCTCCTATAAACATGTTAAGGTTCAAGGATGAAATTAAGTAGGCCTACAAAGTTTCTTCTTGTTGAATACCTTGGTGTGATTATTGACAGTGGAGTCGCCAGATGGATTTAAGTATAAAATAATAGGTGTTCAAACTAAAATCTATCAAAGGAAAAAACTAAGAAAAAACTAAGGAAAAAGGTTGTTTAGGAACAAAAGATTTGTCTCTGGAAACGGCGCCAAAAATGTTTACTTCCGATGTGCATACCGTCAGCCAAGAATCTTTCGAATGGATGTCTCTCGACAGAAGGGAGAGGTGCAGACCTTGGGGAAAAGAAAACAGTCAGGTGTTGTCACCTGATCCCAAGTCCTCTGTTTAGGCAAACTCCTAACAAATCTAAGGGGGGTAGTCCCTAAAGAGTTCCTAAGGCTCAATTTTTTAAACATGTTTTTTCTTTTAAGTGTATGATGCAGATGAGTGTTGTTTAGAATTTTTTGATAAACACTTACAAAAAATAGAACTAAGTGAATAGGTGGGAGTAAAATGGAAATGAATAATCTTTTGACAATTACACAGCTAAAACAAAGCATTCATGATATGAATCAATAGATAATTTAAATAGTGCAATGCTTTAGACAGATAATAAGCAATTTAAATTGAAGACCAATGCCAAATAGGGTGCAAGAGATTATTTTGTGAGTGCTTCTTGGTAAGTTTTAATGTAAGTTTTAAAGGTGAGTTGATTATTACAGGGAAAGGGGATCTCCAAGATATACCTTGCGGTATTGGAGATATGTCCAGAATTTAGGATTTGGTGGCTCCATACAAGGACATGCTAGCTGCCAAAGTCCCTAGGGTGTGTTCAACACTACACCAACCAGGGATGTAGCTTAACGGTGCCCCCAAGATCTAGGTACAGTGGTTCCAACGTCCCCAGTCGAAATTTTCCCACACAAAATCTAACCGAAGTGATGGATTTTCACTTATCTTTGTTGGGTGGTTTCTTTTATTAGGGTGACTTGGATTAAAATGTGAGAATTGGAAAAGCCTATGGCTGCTTCTGGGTATCCCAACTGGGTAGAGAATACACATTGTAGCACAAATATTTATTTTGATTTTAATTAGATGTGAAGACTATAACAACCCTCCACAAAGAGCACTCTTGATATGCCTTATGGTGAGATTCAAGATATTTATATGAAAGTTAAAACAATACAGTTAAGCTAAAACAAGAAAGAAAGACTCTCCGACAGAGAGTGTTCTTGACTTGATTTTCAGTGAAGTTCAAGAGACTTTGGGTTCATTTTATTAAACAAGTTACAAAACGAGAGAAATAAAATACTACTAATGCAAGATATATATTGGAAAAACTTATGCGTCACTTTTCTTATCAACATCCACTAATCGACAAAGCCTTTGGGTGGAGGTGAGAGCATAATTTGTGGCGACAAAGAATGGTTTTATGTCTAAATTACTTTTGCAAAAATAAAACAATGAATTAAACAGTGAAATGTGAAAGAAGTATACACTATGCACTTAAAAAATGAGTGTGTGAAGTGGTGGGGTTTAGAAAATAAATCTCATGAAAAATAAAACAAAATCCAAATCCACACAGGGGGGATGGGATTTGGTTGTTGGTTATCCCACTTCTCTCGTTTAATTTTTTACAACTTTTTATGATGAAGGTGGAGTGTTTCTTAGTCCAATAAACTTGGATCTAAGAGCTTACAACAATGCATAATGGAACTATGATCAAGTCACGTGTCCACCAGATTGTTCTGAGACCTCCTTGATGGTATTGGTCAATCCAAAACTCCACTTTTGCGTGCAGACCTGCTAAAAACCAGTGAATATGAAATGCTAGAAAACTGTGGGAAAGACAATGCAAAAATAAATTAAAAAATGAAAAAAATTATACTTAGAAAAATTTTCGATTTTTTTAAGTAAAAGCACGATTTTTATAAGCTTAGATATAATCAAATGATGAAGTTATTTGATGACATATCAGATCTAAATACTTAAAGAAAGATATATTCCAAGTAATAAGCATGCACGACAAATCTATTTCTTAAGCATAATAGAAAAGGTAACCGAGAGAGAGAGATATTTTGAGTTTTTTATCGAAAGAAGAAGTAACAACTACTCCAGTTTGAATCTCTTGGAAAAACTTGGAATTTTGAATGTGATACCACAAGTGTTTTTCTCTAGATCCAAAAAACAGAGATGCAACTGAGCTCAAACTTTTACTCAAAATTGTGATCTGCAAACAAAGCTATCACACATATCAACAAACATATTCACGGTTAGAAACCAAAAAAGCATGAACTATAACTTAATAAAACATGCCTTATTAAATCACTAAGAGTAAAGAGTAAGTAAATAAATTTACAACTGCAAATATTTACTCTACGTGCTCTAAGATAACCTTCTAAGCCTGATTAATTATGAAAGAACAAAGCATGACATAAATGCAACCATATCACCTCATCCACCAAAAGTATGCACCCACATAATCACATTCATAAGCCTCCAAAGCCTTTAACTTTATTCAAATAGTAACAACATAGTACATGAGTATAGGTTCCTTTCTTCCGTCTGGAATGAGGAAGAAGGCCTCGCTTAAATAGGAAAAATGAGAGAAAACCCCAAGGGGCATGAATTCACCAAGTGTTGGAGATTTTTGAGATGATTGGTGGAAAACTAGAGTGAACTAGAGGTGGTAAATGACACCTCTCATAAGGTAGGTCACCCCCGCCTCTTTTTGTGACGCATATACAACAAGAGGTGAGCTCTATCATGGCTAAATGTGCCCCTCTAAGGAGAAATTCGCCCCCTCATGGATTTGTTTGGAATATACTTGATTTGATCTTGATTTGGTCTCCAATTAGCCCCAACATAATCCTTAGTTAACTTGGAACATGTCTGGGACAAGTTCTCATTGATTTAGGGATGTGTTTTTTCTCCATATTTTCCCTTTTTCTAATTTTTTATTCACTTTTTTTCCTTTTTGGAGAGAATTTCACTTAAGTGATAAATAATCAATTAAAACTTAGGATAAGTGTGTCTAGGGGTTAAATGAGTGTTTTGGCCTAGAAAACAAGTCTTTATTTTCCAAAATCCACCCAAAGACCACTTTATTATTACAATTTGAAAATTTTCAATTAAACCATAGGAAAAATGGTTTAATTAATTGAAAATTTTAATTATTTCTCTATAGTCAAAAAATTAAAAATTAAAAATCTGAGGACATCTGGGAATTTTTTTTTTGGACAATATTTTAATGCATCCCATGACTTAATAAATTACCATAGAACATACCAATAGTGTCTAGTACGTTCATATTTTAATGTTGGACTCTAATAATCCCCCAAGACCTAACCGCCAAATTTGGGCATTCCACCTTTGGAGGTAGCAGGAGAAAAACTCATCGATTATAACTCGGCTAAAGGCAACGAAATAATCGACAAGGGAAACAATCCTTGGAATACCCTAATTGATTTTTAAGTCTAAGGGAAACGAGCCACTCAAGACCCCCCTACTAGCACACTTCATTACAACTCCAAGGAGCATGGTCATTATAACAAAAAATTAAAAATGGCTAGCCAAAATTGCCTAACTGAAGCACACTGAACTTCTGAACTCTGGAGATGAACATTCATCATGCTCAACAACTGGCGGTGCAATAGGAATCCACTAAGTGCAGAATTAGTGGATAACAAATCCATTGTGTGGTTTCACTAGGGTTGGTATTAAAGGGGGTCAAAATAGATCGAAACGTAAAAAAAATTGGTGTACACGTCTAAGAAATGGGCATCCAAATATATGATCAAATTTCAATTGTAAGAAATTGGTCAAAAATTGAAACTTCGTCGTGCAGTTCTACTAGGGTTTGGATTAAAGGAGGTGAAAATAGCTCAAAAAGTTGCAAAAGTTTGCATGCATGCTTGTCTATCAAACGGGTATCCAAATCTATGATCAAATTTGAATTATGAGAAATTGGTCAAAAGTGAAACTCTATTGTGTAGTTTCATCAGGGTTGGGTGCAAAATGGGTTGAAAATAGTTTGAAACATCACAAAAGTTGGGATGCACGCTTGTCTATCAAACATGCACCCAAATTTATGATGAAATTTCAATTATGAGAAATTGGTCAAAAGTGAAACTTTGTCATGCGATATCACTGTGGTTGGGATTAAATGGGGTGATAATAGATTGAAATGTCACGAAATTTTCATGCACACTCGTCTATCAAATAGACAACCAAATCTATGATCAAATTTCAATTCCGAAAAATTGTTCAAAAGTGGAAATTCGTTGTGTGGTTTCATTAGGGTTGGGATTATAGGGGTTGAAAATAACTTGAAACATCATGAAAATTGGTGTGCACGCTTGTATATGAAATGGGCATCCAATTTTATGATCAAATTTCAGTTTTGAGAACTTGGTCAAAATTAAAACTCCATCGTGCGCTCTTGCTAGGGTTGGGCTTAAAGGGGGAGGAAATAGCTCATAACATTGTGAAAGTTAGCATGCAGGATTGTATATCAAACGAGCATCCAAATCTACAATTAAGTTTCAATTCCAAGAAATTCGTCAAAAGTGAAACTTTGTTGTGGAGTTTCGCTATACAAGGGATTAAAGGGGGTGAAAATAACTCATAACTTCACGAAAGTTGGCATGCACGCTTATATATCAAACAACCATCCATATCTATAATCAAATTTCAATTATGAGAAATTGGTCAAAATTTAAACTACATCATGCAATTTCTTTCGGGTTGGGCTTAAAGGGGTTGAAAACAACTTGAAATGTTGCAAAGATGGCATGCACACTTCTCTATGAAACTTGCATCCAAATCTATGATCAAATTTCAATTCAAAGAAATTGGTCAAAAGTGAAACTCTGTTGGGTTTTTTTTAGGAGTTGGGCTAAAAGGGGGTCAAAATAGACCAGAGTGTTGCGAATGTGTGTGAGCATGATTATCTAGAAAATGTGCATCCAAATATACAATAAAATTTCACTTCCACGAAATTGGTCAAAATTGAAACTTCATTGTGCGGTTTCATTAGAGTTAGTCTTAAAGGGGGTGAAAATAGATCAGAACGTTGCAAAATTTGGTGTTTACGCTTGTCTATGAAACAAGCATCCAAATTTATATTCAAATTTCAATTCTGAGAAATTGGTCAAAAGTGAAACTTGTTGTGCGGTTACAATAGAATCGGGATTAAAAGACGTGAAAATAGTCTGGATCATCTCAAATGTGTGTGTGCATAGTTATCTATCAAACAGACATCCAAATCTACGATCGAATTTCATTTTCGAGAAATTGGTCAAAACTGAAACTTTGTCATTCAATTTTGCTAGGATTGAGCTTAAAGGGGGTGAAAATAGCTCATAACGTCATATAAGTTGGTCTGCACGTTTTTCTATCAAACGAGCATCCAAATGTATGGTCAAATTTCAATTTTGAGAAATTGGAGAAAAGCGAAACTTTGTCATGCGATTTCACTAGGGTGGGGCTTAAAGTGGGTTAAAATTGTTCGGAAAGTCGCAAAAATGTGCAGGCATGCTTTCCCATCAAATAAGCATCCAAATCTACGATCAACTTTCAATTCTAAGAGATTGGTTAAAAGTGAAACTCCTTTTTCCGATTTCACTAGACTTTGGATTAAAGAGGGTGAAAATAGCTCGTCGCGTCATGAAAGTTGGCATGCACACTTCTCTATCAAACGAGAATCCAATTCTATGATCATATTTCAATTCAAGAAATTGGTCAAAAGTGAAACTCCATCGTGGAGTTTTGCAAATACTTGGGATTAAAGGGGGTGAAAATAGCTCGGAATGTCATAAAAGTTGGCGTGCACACTTGCCTATCAAACGGGAATCCAAATCTATGATCAAATTTCAATTACAAGAAATTGGTCAAAAGTGAAACTCCATAGTGGGTTTTTGATACACTTGGGATTAAAGGAGGTGTAAATAGATCAAAAAATCGTGAAATTTGTCATGCACAGTCGTCTATTAAACATGCATCCAAATCTACAATCAAATTTCAATTCCGAGAAATTGGTCGAAGGTGAAAATCCGTAGTGTGGTTTCATTAGGGTTAGGATTAAAATGGGTGAAAATAGCTCTAAATGTTTCTAAATTAGCGTGCATGCTTGTCTATAAAAAATGCATCCATATCAACAATCAAATTTCAAATCTGAGAAATTGGTCAAAAGTGAAACTCTGTCATGCAGTTTCTCTAGGGTTGGGCTTAAAGGGGGTGAATATAGATCAGAACATTGTGAATGTGCGTGTGACACTTGTCTATGGATGGGCATCCAAATATATGATCACATTCAATTATGAGAAATTCGTCAAAAGTGAAACTCTATAGTGTGATTTCTCTAGGGTTGGTCTTAAACAAGGTGAAAATAACTCAGAACTTTGCGAAAGTTGGCGTGCACACTTTTCTATCAAATGAGCATCCAAATCTACTATCATATTTCAATTACGATAAATTGGTAAAAATTGAAATTCCGTTGTGTGGTTTCTCTAGGGTTGGGTTTAAACAGGGTGAAAATAGCTTGAAACATCACAAACATTGTTATGTATTCTTGTTTATCAAACGAGCATCCAAATCTATGATCAAATTTCAATTTGGAGAAATTAGTCAAAAGTGAAGCTCCGTCGTTAGATTTCATTGTGGTCAGGCTTAAAGGGGTTGAAAGTAGCTCGGAACATCATGAAAGTTGTATTGCACGCTTTTTTATCAAATGAACATTCAAATTTATGAACAAATTTCAATTCTGAGTAATTGTTCAAGTGTGAAAATACATCATGCAATTTCTCTAGGGTTGGGTTTAAAGGAGGTGAAAATAGCTCAGGACGTCACAAAAGTTTGTGTGAACGTTTTTCTATCAAACGAGCACCCAAATCTATGATCAAATTTCAATTCCAAGAAATTGGTTAAAAGTGAAACTCCTGTTGATGTTTTAGCAAAATTGGAGTTGCTTGAACTTTAAAAATTTTATCAAACAATTTCAACACTAATGAAACTTTATAACAGCCACATAATAAAATTTATATCATCCACATATGAATCTCATGAATAAATCATCCACATAAAATAATGAACCATTAGAGACACGATATACCAGGGAAAACCCTCAAAGCATGGAGGATGAAAAACCAAACAATTATTTGCGTATGATAGATAGATTTGCAGAGAATCATTTTACAACACATAAGCATATTACTCAATAAGATATATTACTCCATAGTGCAGTTTCATTAGGGTTGGGATTAAAATGGGTGAAAATAGCTCGAAATGTCACTAAATTTAGCGTGCATGCTTGTCTATAAAAAGGGCATCCAAATCAATGATCAAATTTCAAATTTGAGAAATTGGTCACCCCAACAGATATATCACCCCATAAGTAGAGAAGAGATATCCATAAGATATATCAACCCAGCAGTAGAGAAGAGAGATCCAACGCAACCCTTAAAAAACAACTGTATGCAACTATGTATTGAACTTTCCATAAGCCTAACATATTAATAACAAGGAAAAACACCTAGCACGTAGAAGGGGGCGAATAGGAGGCTTAATAAACATGGTGCATTCACTAGGAATAACATGCACTAGAAATCCTCTCATGTAATCATTAGCGCCCTCTTAAGTTCCAGTTTCAAACTAACACTTCAATTACTCTTGCATGCACAAGATATGTGCCCTCATTCCTTATTTAGATTTAACTGGATGCTAACTGACTTGAAATGAATGTGAACTGAATGAACTGAACTTAATATCCAACTGAATGTTAGGAGACTAACTAAAAGTCTCTGGTACTTCACAATTAGAGTCACCCATGCCCAAACACTTTGCATGAATCAAGGATATGTTCTTTGTTTAACTGACACATTCTTTATTTGCAAATTAGGATTAATTGATGCCTTCACAATTTGAGTTCACTTGAGGCATACATGTGTTACACCAAAATCTAGTCATGTTGACCCATGTGTTAACCCTATGCCTCAATATCTAAAGTCCCCTTGGTTGAATGCCATTGAATAGGAGGTTATTTTGTGGTTATTTACTTACCCTTTTCCCCTCTAAGAAGGTCAGTGCTCTTCCCCTTCATTCTAGGTGCACCGATGGCATTCTTTCTCCTAAGAAAAGGTGCGCCGATGCTCTTTCTCTTCATGCTAGGTGTGCTGGTGTCACTCTTTCCCCTTATGCAAGGTGTGTCGATGCTCTGTCTCCTACTGCTAGGTATGTCGTAGGTGTTATGAGGGAAAGAATTAAGCTTGAGGCCCTTTTCGAAGGTGGATGAGGTGGAGGACTTTCCCTAGTTTCTAGGTTAGGTGGCATTCGGTTCCCAAACCTATGGGGAATATTCGTTAGCCCCCTCCTCCTAATCCTCAACCTAATCTATTCCTTTAGCCTTATAAATTGAACCCTCTTTCCATGGTGAAGGGAGGAAGGACTATGGTAATCTTATGCTGGTGGAATTTCTAGGTGATCCCTATCATCCTTTGGGAGGCAAGATCTCATCCTCTGGGAGGCTTACTATCTTTGTTTGGAGGCTTGGCTTGTATTTTTTGATGGAATGTTGCAGCGTTAAGGCTAGGTTGTGATGTTACTTCTTATGTAATTCTATGTATCTCCTTGATTACATTAATACAAATCTCTTTCCATAAACATTATTGTGTTGATCATGTTTAGAGATTTCTTCCTTAACTATTAGCTTAGATCAATTCATGTTTAGATACACATGTACTGTTTGCTTGTTTCCACTTGCTCTACAGGGTTTTGTAGCTCAAGATCTGAAGGCTTTGGAGCTTGGATCAACAAAGAGAGAAGATTATTTGCAGATCTTAGGTAGGTGATCTATTTGTTGACTTGCATTTATATTTTATCTATGAAAGTAGGATGTATTGTGTATTTGATTTGTTCTAGATCCACTTGGACTAGGGAGATCTGGCTTGAGTTATCTTGAGTAGCCTTATCTAATAACAAATTTGGAGACCATACTAGGGATGTGCATAGATATGATTTCTTTTGTTTTTTATTTCATATATGTTTATCAATCCTTTTGCTAGCCTCTAGAGACCCTCGCTCCTTTGGATTTTGTATTTGAAGAGTGTGCACCCCTGGTACCTCTTTTACAGATTTGTAAGTGCACATGCCACTAGTGCTATTATACAGTGTAGTAGGTGTACAGACACTCTTGTGCAGTGTTGTAAGTGCACATGCCCCTCCTTGATGCTCTTGTGCAGTGTTGTAAGTGCGCCTGTCCCTTCCAGGCACTCTAGTGTGGTGTAGGAAGGTGCGTCTGCCCTTTGAAACTTAGATATCAACTCAAATTTCCTTCTTTTTTGGGTTTTGGTTTGATTGATTGTGCTGTTTAGGATGCATATGATAGTCATACACCCACTAGACCCAGCATTATCTCTGTTTAGAGTTGATTTTGTTGATTTTGGGATGCTTTACTAATCAAGAGAATGACTTGGTTGTGGTAGGCAATTTTAATCCTCCACCTGTTAGTTCTTCCTTGCCATTCCTAATCACATTTCCCGACCTCTTCATATCTGTTTGGGTAGTCAGATATGATCTCCAAAACCTTCCTCCCCTCAATCATTGAGTTTTGGTTGCATTTTGGTTGTTTTGGAGAATTTCTTGATTATTTTGGAGTTTTTTGGGTGCTTGTCATCTTCCTTTTGATTTATGAATGAATGGAGTGTTGTAGATATTCTCTCATTTTCTATTTGTAGATCTGAAAACAATTTAGTTACCAGGTTTCAATTTGATATATGCATTTAAAAATTGAAGTGCTTCTTTACTTTGTTTTGCGCATTGTAAATATTTGTTGCCTCTTTGATTCCATTTGTGCTTTTTGTTTTATTATTGTAGAAAGTTAGAATTGTTGCACTCTAGGAAATAATTATTCTTTTATTTATTGTTCAGATTCATGTTTGTTTGAAGAGAAAACCCAAACACTTTACATGAATCAAGGAGATGTTCCTTCTTTAACTGGCACATTCTTTATTTACAACTTAGGATTAACCAAGGCCTTAATAATTTGAGTTCACTTGAGGCATACATGTGCAATTTGAATTCATTCTCTTTCTCCTTGATATATCTCATTATGATTAATTAAATACAGCATGGTCCATATGTGTATTAATTAATTAACCATATTATCATATCACAATCAAAAGAATTATTCCATACTGATGATCATATGTATTATCCACGGTCATATAGTCATATGCTAAAGTAATTATGTCTAGCGGTAGCTAATCCCTAAAGGAGACTTATAGCACCTAGTGACCATGAATAGCAATGCATCACATAGTATATCCGCATGACATGATACAACCCAGGTGAAAATCCTTTGTGCGGTTTTTCTACACTTTGGATTAAAGCATGAGAAAATGGCTTCTAACATCACTAAAGTTGGAAAGCATTTTTCTCTATCAAATGAGCATCCAATTCTATTATCAAATTTCAATTATGATAAATTGGTAAAAAGTGAAACTCCATAGTGGTTTTGCTAGACTTAGGATTAAAGTGGGTGAAAATAGATTGGAACACCATGAAAGTTGGCGTGCACACTTGTTCTATCAAACTGGCATCCAAATCTATGAATAAATTTCAATTCCAATAAATTGGTCAAAATTCAAACTCCATCGTTTGGTTTCTCTAAAATTTGGCTTAAAGGGCTTGAAAATAGCTCTGAACATCATGAAAGTTGGCGTGCACGCTTTTCTATCAAATGGGTATCCAAATATATGATCAAATTTCAATTCAAATAAATTGGTCAAAAGTTAAATGCCATTGTGGAGTTTACCTAGGGTTGGGATTATATAGGGTGAAAATAGATTGAAATGTTTCAAAATTTGGTGTGCACGCTTGTCTATCAAACAAGCACCGAAATCTACGATCAAATTATAATTCTAAGAAATTGGTCAAAAGTGAAACTCCATCTTGCGGTTTCAGTAGACTTGGCCTTAAAGGGGGTGAAAATAGCTCGAAACATTGCAAAAGTTGGCCTACATGCTTGTCTATCAAACGAGCATCCAAATCTATGATCAAATTTCAATTACAAATATTGGTAAAAAGTGAAAATTCCTCATGCAGTTTCGCTAGAATTCGACTTAAAGAGGGTGAAAATAGATTGAAATTTTGTGAAAGTCAGTGTACACATATGTCTATCAAACGAGCATCTAAATCTAAGATCAAATTTCAATACCTTGAAATTAGTCAAAAGTGAAACTGCACTAGGCTGTTTTGCTAGGGTTGGGATTAAAGGGGGTAAATATAGCTTGGAATGTCGCGAAACTTGGCGTCCACGCTTGTCTATGAAATGGGTATCCAAATCTACGATCAAATTTCATTTCTGATAAATTGGTCAAAATTTAAACTCCGTCATGTAGTTTCTATAGGGTTGCACTTAAAGGGAGTGGAAATAGTTTTGAACATCACAAAGATTTGTGCACATGCTTTCCTATCAGACATAAATCCAAATCTATGATCAAAATTCAATTCCTAGAAATTGGTCAAAAGTGAAACTCTATCATGTGGTTTCAGTAGGATTTTAATTAAAGGGGGTTAAAATAGCTTAGAACGTTGTGAAACTTGGCATGCATTCTTCTCTATCAAACATGCATCCAAATCTGTGATCAAATTTCAATTATGATAAACTAGTCAAAAGTAAAACTCCGTTGTGCGGTTTCGCTAGGGTTGGTCTTAAAGGGGGTAAAAATAGCTTGTAACATCGCAAACATTGGTGTGCACTCTTGTCTATCAAATTTCAATTATGGGAAATTGGTCAAGAGTCAAACTCCATCGTGTGAATTTTTTGTGGTTGGGATTAAAGGGGGTAAAAATAGATGGGAACTCCTCGATAATTGGCATGCACACTCTTCTATCAAACGGGCATCAAAATCTATGAACAAATTTCAAATCCGATAAATTGGTCAAAAGTGAAATTCCATCGTGTGGTTTTGGTAGACTTGGCCTTAAAGGGGGTGAAAATAGCTTGGAATGTTGCAAAAGTTGGCATGCATGCTTATCTATCAAACGAGCATCCAAATATACAATTAAAATTCAATTCTAAGAAATTGGTCAAAAGTGAAACTCCATCATGCAATTTCTCTAGAATTGGGCTTCAAGGGGCTGAAAATGGATCGTAACAGACATCCAAATCTATGATCAAATTTCAATTACGAGAAATTAGTCAAAATTTCAACTATGTTGTGCGGTTTCAATAGGATTGGGATTAAAGGGGGTTTAAATAGCACGTAACGTCACAAAAGTTGGCGTGCACGCTTGTCTATGAAACTTGCTTCCAAATCTATGATCATATTTCAAATATGGGAAATTGGTCAAAAGTGAAATTACGTCATGCGGTTTCGCTAGAATTGGGTTAAAGGGAATACAAATAGCTTGGAAGTCATGAAAGTTGGCATGCATGATTGTTTATCAATGAGCATCCAAATCTATGATCAAATTTCAATTATGATAAACTGGTTAAAAATGAAACTCTGAAGTGTGGTCTCGTTAGGGATGGGCTTAAAAAGGGGGTGAAAATTGCTCATAACGTCGCAAAATTTGATGTGCACGCTTGTCTATCAAACAGGGATCCAAATCTATAATCAATTTTCAATTCCAAGAAATTGGTCAAAATTAAACCATGTCGTGCGATTTTAATAGGGTTGAGATTCTGAGGGGTTAAAAATAGCATGAAACATCATAAAAGTTGGCATGTGCACTTGTCTATCAAACGAGGATCCAAATCTACAATCAAATTTCAATTCCGAGAAATTGGTTAAAATTTAAACTACGTTGTGCAGTTTTAATAGGGTTGAGGTTGAAGGGGTTAAAAATAGCTCAAAACGTCATAAAAGTTGGTGTGCATGCTTGTATATGAAACTTGCATCCAAATCTATGATCAAATTTCAATTCCAAGAAATTGGTCAAAAGTGAATCTCCATTGTTCGCTTTCACTAGGGTTGGGCTTAAGGGGGGTAAAATAAATTGAAAATTTGTAAAATTTGGTGTGCATACTTATATATCAATGATAAACTAGTTACAAATGAAACTCCGAAGTGTGGTCTCATTAGGGATGGGCTTAAAAAGGGGGTGAAAATTGCTCATAACGTCACAAATTATTTTTTTGCACGCTTGTTTATCAAACAGGGATCCAAATCTATAATCAATTTTCAATTCCAAGAAATTGGTCAAAATTAAACCATGTCGTGCGATTTTAATAGGGTTGAGCTTCTGAGGGGTTAAAAATAGCATGAAACATCATAAAAGTTGGCATGTGCGCTTGTCTATCAAACGAGGATCCAAATCTACAATCAAATTTCAATTCCGAGAAATTGGTTAAAATTTAAACTACGTTGTGCAGTTTTAATAGGGTTGAGGTTGAAGGGGTTAAAAATAGCTCAAAACGTCATAAAAGTTGGTGTGCATGCTTGTCTATGAAACTTGCATCCAAATCTACGATCAAATTTCAATTCCAAGAAATTGGTCAAAAGTGAATCTCCATTGTTCACTTTCACTAGGGTTGGGCTTAAGGGGGGTAAAATAAATTGAAAATTTGTAAAATTTGGCGTGCATACTTATATATCAAATGAACATCCAAATTTACGATCAAATTTAAATTATGAGAAATTGGTCAAAATGAAAATCCATCATGCGATTTTTGCTAGGGTTAGGATTGAAGCAGGTTAAAATAGCTCAAAACATTGTTAAAGTGTTGATGTATGCTTTTCTATCAAATGGGCACCCAAATATACGATCAAATTTCAATATCAAGAAATTGGTCAAAAGTGAAATGTCATGAAAGTTGGCATGCACGCTTTTCTATTAAACATGCAACCAAATGTATGATCAAATTTCAATTCCGAGAAATTGGTCAAAAGTGAAACTTCGTCGAGTGATTTCGCTAGATTTGGGATTAAAGAGGGTGAAAATAGCTCGAAACATCACAAAATTTGGTGTGCATTTTTTTTAATCAAGAAGCGTCCACATCTATGATCAAATCCTGATTTCGAGAAATTCGCCAAAAGTGAAACTCTGTTGTGCAGTTTCTCTAGGGTTGGGATTAAAGGGGGTGAAATTAGTTTGCAACGTCGCGGATGTATGCATGCATGCTTGTCTACAAAATAGGAATCATAATCTATGATCAAATTTCAATTATGAGAAATTGGTCAAAAGTGAAACTCTGTCGTGCGATTGCTCTAGGGTTGGGCATCCAAATCTAGGATCAAATTTTAATTACGAAAAAATTGTAAAAAATGATACTCCATTGTACCATTTCACTAGAGTTGGGTTTAAAGGGGGTGAAAATAGATCAAAACATCACGAAAGTTGGTGTACACGCGTGTCTATCAAACATGCATCCAAATATATGATCAAATTTCAATTCATAGAAATTGGTCAAAAGTGAAACTTCCCCATTTGATTTCACTGTAGTTGGGATTCAAGGGGGTGAAAATAGCTCTGAATGACACAAAATTTGTCCAACATGCTTGTATATCAAACGAACATCCAAATCTATGAACAAATTTCAATTCTAAGAAATTGTTGAAACATGAAAATCCATCATGTAGTTTTGCTACTGTTGGGATTAAAGGGGGGTGAAAATAGCTCAAACTGTCACAAAATTTTGCATGCACACTTTTCTATCAAACATGCATCCAAATCTATGATCAAATTTCAATTCTGATAAATTGGTCAAAAGTGAATCTCTATGATGCGGTTTCTGTAGACTTGGGCTTAAAGGGGGTGAAAATATCTAGGAACGTTGATAAAGTTGTCATGCATGCTTTTCAATGAAACAGACATCCAAATCTATGATCAAATTTCAATTATGAGAAATTGGTCAAAAGTGAAACTTCATTGTGCGATTTCACTAGACTTGAGCTTAAAGGGGGTGAAAATAGCTCGTATTGTCATGAATATGTGCATGCATCATTATCTATCAAAGAGGCACCCAAATCTATGATTAAATTTTAATTATGAGAAATTGGCCAAAAGTGAAAATCCGTCATGCAATTTTTCTAGGGTAGGGTTTAAAGGGAGTGAAAATATACAGAAACGTTCCAAAAGTTGGTGTGCATTCTTGTGTATGAAACATGCATCCAAATCTATGATCAAATTTTAATTATGAGAAATTGGTCAAAAGTGAAACTCCATCATGCAATTTCGCTAGGGTTGGGTTTAAAGGGGGTGAAAATAGCTCAAAACATTGTGAAAGTTGGCATCCATGATTACCAATCAAATGCACATCCAAATCTATGATCACATCTTAATTTTGAGAAACTATTCAAAACTGAAAATCCGTTGTGCGGTTTGACTAGGGTTGGGGTTAAAGGGGGGGAAAGTAGCTCATAATGTCGCAAAAGTTAGTGTGCATGGTTGTATATCAAATCGGCATCCAAATCTACAATTAAATTTCAATTCCAAGAAATTCATCAAATGTGAAACTATGTCATGCAGTTTCACTAGACATGCGCTTAATTGGGGTGAAAATAGATCATAACGTCACGAAAGTTGGCATGCATGCTTATCTATGAAGCAATCATGCAAATATACAATCAAATTTCAATTTAGATAAATTGGTATAAATTTATACTACATTGTGATATTTCCCTAGGGTTGGGCTTAAAGGGGTTGAAAATAGCTCCAAACGATGCGAAGTTGGAGTGCAAGCTTGTCTATGAAACTTGCATCAAAATCTACGATCAATTACAATTATGAGAAATTGGTCAAAAGTGAAAATATATCGTTTGGTTTCTAGGGGTTGGATTAAAGGGGGTCAAAATAGATCAAAACGTCGTGAATGTGCGCATGCACGCTTGCCAATAAAACGGGCATCCAAATCTACGATCAAATTTCAATGACGAGAAATTGGTCAAAAGTGAAACTCAATTGTATAGTTTCTCTAGAGTTGGGCTTAAAGGGGGTGAAAATAGATTACAACGTCACAAAATTTGTTGTGCACGCTTATCTATGAAACATGCATCCAAATCTATAATCAAATTTCAATTCTCAGAAATTGGCGTAATTGAAACTTTGTTGTATGATTATGGTAGACTTGGGCTTAAATGGGGTGAAAGTATCCCAGAGCATTGCAAATCTGTGCATGCATACTTGTCTATCAAACAAGCATCCAAATCTACGATCAAATTTCAATTCGTAGAAATTGGTCAGAAGTGAAAATCCATCATGTAGTTTCACTAGGGTTGGGATTAAAGAGGGTGAAAATAACTCAGAACATTGTGAAAGTTGGCAGGCATGCTTGTCTATCAAACAAACCTCCAAATATATGAACACATTTTAATTACGAGAAATTGGTCAAAAGTGAAACTTCCTCGTGTGATTTTTCTAGGGTTTCACTTAAAGGATGTGAAAATAGCTTGAAGCTTCATGAAAGTTGGTCTCCATGTTTTTCTAACAAACATGCATCCAAATGTATGATCAAATTTCAATTCCGAGAAATTTGTCAAAATTTAAACTTCATCATACGGTTTCGCTAGGATTAGGCTTAAATATGGTGAAAATATAACAGAACATCGCAAAATTGTTTGTTCATTCTTTTCCATCAAGTGAACATCCAAATATACGATAAAATGTCAATTCCAAGAAATTGGTCAAAAGTTAAACTCTTCCATGTGGTTTCGTTAGAATTGGGCTTAAAGGAGGTGAAAATAGATCGAAACATTGCAAAAGTTGGCATGCACGCTTATATATGAAACATGCATCATAATATAGGATCAAATTCCAATTCCATGAAATTGGTCAAAAGTGAAACTCCATCGTACGATTTCGTTAGGGATGGGATTAAAGGGGGTGAAAATAGATCGAAATGCTGTGAAAGTTGGTGTGCACGTTTTTCCATTAACAGGAATCCAAATTGTTGATCAAATTTCATCCAAGAAATTGTTAAAAAGTGAAAATCTATCATGCAGTTTCACTATGGTTGGGTTCACAAAGAAGGAGAAAATAGATTGGAACATTGCCAAAGTTAGCGTCCATCAAACAGGCATCCAAATCAATGATCAAATGTCAGTTCCGAGAAATTGGTCAAAAGTGAAACCCCGTGGTACGGTTACCATAGACTTGGGCTTAAAGTGGGTGAAAATATCTCATAATTCCATGAATGTTTGCATGCACGCTTTCCTATCAAACAAGAATCCAAATCTACGATCAAATTTCAATTATGAGAAATTGGTCAAAAGTGAAATTCATTCATGTGATTTCGCTAAGGATGGGCTTAAAGGGGGTTAAAATAGATCGAAAAGTCATGAATATTGGTGTGTACGCTTTCCCATCAAATAGGAATCCAAATCTATGATCAAATTTCAATTTCGAGAAATTATTCAAAAGTGAAAATCTGGCATGCGATTTCACTAGGGTTGGGATCCAAGGGGGTGAAAATAGCTTGGAACATTGCAAAAGTTGGCATGCATGCTTGTCTATCAAACGGGCATCCAAATCTATGATAAAATTTCAATTTCGAGAAATTGGTCAAAAGTTAAACTTTGTGGTGCGGTTACCGTAGACCCAATTGGGATTAAAGGGGATGCAAATAGATAGGAACATCGAGAAAGTTTGCATCCACACTTTTCAATGAAACATGAATCCAAATCGACGATCAAATTTCAATTACGACAAATTGGTCAAAAGTGAAACTCCATTGTGTGGTTTCACTAGGGTTGGTGTTAAAGGGGGTGAAAATAGAACAGAACGTCACAAAATTTGGTGTACACACTTGTCTATGAAATGGTCATCCAAATCTATGATCAAATTTCAATTGTAAGAAATTGGTCAAAAGTGAAACTTTGTCGTGCAATTCTGCTAGGGTTTGGCTTAAAGGGGGTGAAAATAGCTCGAAAAGTTGCAAACGTTTGCATGCATGTTTTTCTATCAAATGGGTATCCAAATCTATGATCAAATTTCAATTACGAGAAATTGGTCAAAAGTGAAACTCTGTCGTGCGATTTCGTAAGGGTTGGGCATAAAGGGGTTGTAAATAGTTTGAAACATCACACAAGTTGGGATGCACACTTGTCTATCAAACATGATCCAAATTTATGATGAAATTTCAATTCCGAGAAATTGGTCAAAAGTGAAACTTCGTCGTGCGATATTACTGTGGTTGGGCTTAAATGGGGTGAAAATAGCTCAAAATGTCACGAAATTTGCATGCACGCTCATCTATCAAACATACTTACAAATCTATGATCAAATTTTAATTTCGAAAAAAATTTCAAAAGTGAAAATGCGTTAGGCGGTTTAGGTAGGGGTTGGCTTATAGGGGTTGAAAATAACTTGAAACATCACGAAAATTGGTGTGCACACTTGCCTATGAAATGGGCATCTAATTCTATGATCAAATTTCAATTTCGAGAACTTGGTCAAAATTAAAACTCCATCATGCGCTCTTGCTAGGGTTGGGATTAAAGGGGGTGGAAATAGCTCATAATGTTGTGAAAGTTAGCGTGCAGGACTATATATCAAATGAGCATACAAATTTACAATTAAATTTCAATTCGAATAAATTCGTCAAAAGTGAAACTTCATTGTGGATTTTTGCTATACAAGGGATTAAAGGGGGTGAAAATAACTCATAACATCGCAAAAGTTGGCATGCACGCTTATATATCAAACAACCATCCATATCTACGATCAAATTTCAATTCTGAGAAATTGGTCAAAATTTAAACTACATCATGCAATGTCCCTAGGGTTGGGCATAAAGGGGTTGAAAATAACTTGAATCGTTGCAAAGATGGCATGTAGGTTTGTCTATGAAACTTGCATCGAAATCTACGATCAAATTTCAATTCCAAGAACTTGGTCAAAAGTGAAACTCCGTTGGGTGTTTTTTCTAGGAGTTGGGATAAAAGGGGGTCAAAATAGACCAGAGAACTCCGAATGTGTGTGAGCATTCTTGTCTATAAAATAGGCATCCAAATATACAATAAAATTTTGATTCCAAGAAATTGGTCAAAAGTGAAACTTCATTGTGCGGTTTCAATAGAGTTGGGCTTAAAGGGGATGAAAATAGATCAAAGCGTCACAAACATTGGTGTTTACACTTGTCTATGAAATAGGCATCCGAATTTATGTTCAAATTTCAAATCTAAGAAATTGGTCAAAAATGAAACTTCGTCGTGCGGTTACAATAGAATCGGGATTAAAGGATGTGAAAATAGGTTGGATCATCGCAAATGTGTGTGTGCATACTTATCTATCAAACATGCATCCAAATCTAGGATCGAATTTCATTTTCAAGAAATTGGTCAAAACCAAAACTTCATCATTCAATTTTGCTAGGATTGAGCTTAAAGGTGGTGAAAATAGCTCATAACTTCATATAAGTTGGTCTGCACATTTTTCTATCAAATGAGCATCCAAATGTATGGTCAAATTTCAATTTTGAGAAATTGGTCAAAAGTGAAACTCTGTCATGCGATTTCACTAGGGTGGGGCTTAAAATGGGTTAAAATTGTTCGAAATGCCGCAAAAATGTGTGTGCATGCTTTCCCATCAAATAAGCATCCAAATCTACGATCAACTTTTAATTCTGAGAGATTGGTTAAAAGTGAAACTCCTTTGTGCAGTTTCGCTACACTTTGGATTAAAGAGGGTGAAAATAGCTCATTAGGTCACGAAACTTGGCATGCACACTTCTCTATCAAACGGTAATCCAATTCTATGATCGTATTTCAATTCAAGAAATTGGTCAAAAGTGAAACTCCGTCATGGAGTTTTGCAAGACTTGGGATTAAAGGGGGTGAAAATAGCTCGTAATGTCATAAAATTTGGCATGCATGCTTGACTATCAAATGGGAATCCAAATCTACGATCAAATTTCAATTACGAGAAACTGGTCAAAAGTGAAACTCCATTGTGGGGTTTTTCTACACTTGGTATAAAAGGAGGTGAAAATAGATCAGAACATCGCGAAATTTGTCATGCACACTTGTTTATCAAACAGGCATCTAAATCTATTATAACATTTATATTCCAAGAAATTGGTCAAAGGTGGAACTCCGTAGTGCAGTTTCATTAGGATTGGGATTAAAATGGGTGAAAATAGCTCGAAATGTCAGTAAAGTTAGTGTGCATTCTTGTCTACAAAAAATGCATCCAAATCAACGATCAAATTTCAAATCTGAGAAATTGGTCACCCCAGCAAATATATCACCCCATAGGTAGAGAAGAGAGATCCATAAGATATATCAACCCTGCAGTAGATAAGAGAGATCCAATGCAACCCTTAAAAAAACTATATGCAACTATGTATTGAACTTTCCATATGCCTAACATATTAATAACAAGAAAAAACACCTAGCACGTAGAAGGGGGTGAATAGGAGGCTTAATAAACATGGTGCATTCACTAGGAGTAACATGCACTAGAAATATTCTCATGTAATCATTAATGCCCTCTTAAGATCCAGTTTCAAACTCACACTTCAATTACTCTTGCATGCACAAGATATGCTCCCTCATTCTTTATTTAGATTTAATTGGATGCTAAGTGGATTGAAATGAATGTGAATTGAACTTAATATTCAACCGAATGTTAGGAGACTAACTGAAAGTATTTGGTCCTTCACAATTAGAGTCACCCATGCCCAAACACTTTGCATGAATCACGGATATGTTTCTTGTTTAACTGACACATTCTTTATTTTCAACTTAGGATTAATTGAGGACTTCATAATTTGAAATCACTTGAGGCATACATGTGTTACACTAAAATCTCGTCATGTTGAGCCATGTTTTAACCCTATGCCTCAATCCCTAAATTTCCCTTGGCTTAATGACATTGAATAGGAGGTTCTTTCCTTACCTTTTTTCCCCTCTAAGAAGGTTGGTGCTCTTCCACTTCATGCTAGGTGCACCAATGCCACTCTTTCTCCCAAGAAAAGGTGCATCAATGCTCTTTCCCTTCATGCTAGGTTCGTCGGTGGCATTCTTTCCCCTTATGCAAGGTGCGTTGGAGTTCTGTCTCCTATTGCTAGGTGCGTTAGAGGTGTTTTGAGGGAAAAAAAATGAATCTTTGAGGCCCTTCTCGAAGGTGGATCGGTTGGAGGACTTTCCCTAGTTTCTAGGTGAGGTGGAATTCGGTTCCCTAACCTATGGGGAAGATCCCTTAGACCCCTCCTCCTAATCGTCAATCTACTCTATCCATTTAGCCTTATAAATTGAACCCTCTCTCCATGGTGAAGGGAGGAAGGACTATGGTACTCTTATGCTGGTGGAATTTCTAGGTGATCCCTATCATCCTTTGGGAGGCAAGATCTCATCCTTTTATAGGCTTACTATCTTGCTTTGGAGGCTTGGCTTGGATTGTTGGATGGAATATTGCAACGTTACGGCTAGGTTGTGATGTTCTTTCTTATGTAATTATATGTATCTCCTCGATTAAATTAATACAAATCTCTTACCATAAACATTGTTTTGTTGATAATGTTTAGAGATTTATTCCTTAACTGTTAGTTTAGATCAATTCATGTTTAGATACGCATGTACTGTTTGCTTGTTTCCACTTACTCTACAAGGTTTTGCAGCTCAATATCTGAAGGCTCTGGAACTTGGATCAACAAAGAGAAAAGAGGATTTGCAGATCTCAGGTAAGTGATCTGTTTGTTGACTTAAATTTCTATTTGATCTAGGAAAGTAGGATGTATGGTGTATTTGATTTGTTGTAGATCCACTTGGGCTAGTTAGATCTAGATTGAGTCTGCTTGAGTATATTTATGCGATAACAACATGTGAAATTGGAATTCTTTCTCTTTCTTCATGCTATATCTCATTATGATTATTTAAATACAACATGGTCAATATGTGTATTAATTAAAACCATCTTATCATATCATACTCAAAAGAATTATTCCATATGGATGATCATATGTATTATCCCGGGTCATATTGTCATATGATAAAGTAATTCAGTCTAAGGGTAGATAATCCCTAACGGAGACCTATAACACCTAGTGACCATGAATAGCAATACATCACATAGTATATCTGCATGACATGATACAACACACGTGAAAATATTTTGTGTGGTTTCGCTAGAATTTGGAATAAAGAAGGTGAAAATGGCTCGTTATGTCACTAAAGTTGGAAAGCATTTTTCATTTACGAAATGAGCATCCAATTCTATGATCAAATTTCAATTCTGAGAAATTGGTCAAAAGTGAAACTCCATCGTTTGGTTTCGCTAGATTTGGTATTAAAGGGGGTGCAAATAGATCGAAATGCCGTGAAATTTGCCGTGAACACTTGTCCATCAAACCGGAATCCAAATCTATGATCAAATTTCAATTCCAAGAAATTGGTCAAAAGTCAAAATTTGTCATTTAGTTTCTATAAAATTTGGCTTAAAGGGTTTGGAAATAACTCTAAACATCATGAACATTGGAGTGTACTCTTTCCTATCAAATGGGTATCCAAACAAACGATCAAATTTCAATTCTGAGAAATAGGTCAAAAGTTAAACTCTGTTGCATGGTTAAGCTAGGGTTGGGATTATAGGGGGTGAAAATAGATTGAAATGTTTCAAAATTTGGTGTACACGCTTGTCTATCAAAGGATCACCCAAATCTACAATCAAATTTTAATTCTAAGAAATTGGTCAAAAGTGAAACTCCATCCTGTGGTTTCTGTAGACTTGGCCTTAAAGGGGGTGAAAATAGCTCAGAACGTCGTGAAAGTTAACCTGCACGTTTGTCTATCAAACACGCATCCAAATCTACAATCAAATTTCAATTACAAATATTGGTAAAAAGAGAAAATTCGTTGTGCAATTTCGCTAGAATTTGGCTTAAAGAGGGTGAAAATAACGTGAAATGTTGTGAAATTCTGTGTACACGTATGTCTATTAAACAAGCATCTAAATCTATGATCAAATTTGAATTCCTTGAAATTGGTCAAAAGTGAAACTCCGTCATGCGATTTTTCTAGGGTTTGACTTAAAGGGGGTAAACATAGCTTGGAATGTTGCAAAACTTGGCATCCATGCTTGTCTATCATAATGGGTATCCAAATCTATGATAAAAATTTATTTCTGATAAATTGGTGAAAAGTGAAATTCCGTCGTGCAATTTCGCTAGGGTTGGGCTTGGGAGTGAAAATAGTTCGGAACATCATGAAGATTTGTGTGCATGATTTTCTATCAAATAGAAATCCAAATCTATGATTAAAATTCAATGCCTAGAAATTGGTCAAAAGTGAAAATCTATCACGTGGTTTTGGTAGTGTTTTGATTAAAGAGGGTTAAAATAGCTCAAAACATTGTGAAAGTGGGAATGCACTCTTATCTATCAAACAAGCATCCAAATCTACGATCAAATTTCAATTATGATAAATTAGTCAAAAGTAAAACTTCGTTGTGCGGTTTTTCTAGGGTTTGTCTTAAAGGGGGTGAAAATAGCTTGGAACTTAACAAAAGTTGCCGTGCATGCTTGTCTATCAAATGGGAATCCAAATCTATAATAAAAATTCAATCCTGAGAAATTGGTCAAAAGTCAAATTCCATCGTGGGAATTTGTTGTGGTTGGGCATAAAGGGGGTGAAAATAGCTCAGAACATCCCTATAGTTGGCGTGCACACTCTTATATCAAATGGGAATCAAAATCTATGAACAAATTTCAAGTATGAGAAATTGATAAAAAATGAAAGTTTGTCATGTGGTTTTGGTAGACTTGGCCTTAAAGGGGGTGAAAACAGCTTGGAACATCGCAAAAGTTGGCCTTCACGCTGATATATAAAACAGGCATCCAACTCTACAACTAAATTTCAATTCCAAGAAATTGGTCAAAAGTGAAACCCCGTCATGCAATTTCTCTAGAATTGGGCTTCAAGTGGCTGAAAATGGATGGTAATGGACATCCAAATCTATGATCAAATTTCAATTACAAGAAATTAGTCGAAATTTTAATTGTGTTGTGTGGTTTCTCTAGGGTTGGGCTTAAAGGGGGTCGAAATAGCACGTAACGTCGCAAAAGTTGGTGCACACGCTTGTCTATCAAACTTTTTTCTAAATCTATGATCATATTTCAATTATGAGAAATCGATCAAAAGTGAAACTATATCATGCGGTTTCCCTACACTTGGGTTAAAGGGAGTCCAAATAGCTTGGAAGTTGCGAAAGTTGGCATGCACAATAGTTTATCAAATGAGCATCCAAATCTATGATCAAATTTCAATTATGAGAAATTGGTTAAAAGTAAAAGACCGAAGCATGGTCTCATTAGGGTTGGGTTTAAAGGGGGTGACAATAACATGTAACATCACAAAATTTGGCATGCATGCTTGTCTATAAAATGGGGATCCAAATCTACAATCAAATTTCAATAACGAGAAATTGGTTAAAATTTAAACTATGTCATGCGGTTTTAATAGGGTTGATCTTGAACAGGTTAAAACTAACTCAAAACGTCATAAAATTTAGCATGCACGCTTGTCTATAAATTGAGGATCCAAATCTATAATCAAATTTCAATTCCGAGAAATTGGTCAAACTTTAAACTACGTTGTGTGGTTTTAATAGGGTTGAGCTTGAAGGGGTTAAAAATAGCTCAAAATGTGATAAAAGTTGGCATGCACACTTGTCTATGAAACTTGCATCAAAATCTATGATCAAATTTCAATTCCAAGAAATTGGTCAAAAGTGAATCTCCATCTTTTAATTTCGCTAGGGTTGGGCTTAAGCAAGGTAAAATAACTTGAAACTTTGTGGAAGTTGGAGTGCATGCTTTTATATCAAATGAACACCCAAATTTACGATCAAATTTAAATTTTACAAATTGGTCAAAATGAAACTCCATCATGCGATTTTCACTAGGGTTGGGATTAAATGGGGTTAAAATAGCTCTGAACATCGTGAAAGTGTGCATGTATGCTTGTCTATCAAATGGGCATCCAAATCTACGATCAAATTTCTATTCCAAGAAATTGGTCAAAAGTGAAACGTCATGAAAGTTGAAGCGCACGCTTGTCTATAAAACATGCATCCAAATATATGACCAAATTTCAATTCCGAGAAATTGGTCAAAAGTGAAACTTTGTTGTACAGTTTTGCAAGACTTGGGATTAAAGGGGGGTCAAAATAGCTCAAAAATCATGAAAGTTGGCATGCATGCTTTTCTATTGAATAAGCATCCAAATCTATGATCAAATTTTGATTCTGAGAAATTCCTCAAAAGTGAAACTATGTTTTGTATTTTCTTTAGGGTTGGGATTAAAGGGGTTGAAATTAATTCAAAATGTCGTGGATGTGTGCATGAACGCTTGTATACAAAATGAGGATCTTAATCTATGATCAAATTTCAATTATGAGAAATTGGTCAAAAGTGAAACTCTATCATGTGATTGCTCTAGGGTTGGACTTAAATTGGGAGAAAATAGCTCAGAATGTTGTGAAAGTTGGAATGTACACTTGTATATCAAATGGGAATCCAAATCTATGATCAAATTTTAATTACAAGAAATCGGTAAAAACTGATACTATATGATCAAATTTTAATTCATAGAAATTGGTTAAAAGTGAAACTTCGCTGTATGATTTAACTGTAGATGGGATTAAAGGGGGTGAAAATAGATTTCAATGACACAAAATTTGGCTTGCATGCTTTTCTATCAAAGGAACATCCAAATCTATGAACACATTTCAATTATTAGAAATTTTTCAAATGTGAAAATCCATCGTGCAATTTTGCTATGGTTGGGCTTAAAGGGGGTGAAAATAGCTCAGATCGTCGCAAAAGATTGCGTGTACGCTTTTCTATCAAACATGCATCCAAATCTATGATCAAATTTCAATTCTGAGAAATTAGTCAAAAGTGAAACTCTGTGATGTGGTTTTCGTATACTTGGGCTTAAAGTGGGTGAAAATATCTAGGAACGTCAATAAATTTGACATGGATGCTTTTCAATCAAACGGGCATCCAAATCTACGATCAAATTGCAATTACGAGAAATTGGTCAAAAGTGAAACTTCGTTGTGCGGTTTCACTAGAATTGAACTTAAAGGGGGTGAAAATAGCTCGGAATGTTGTGAATGTGTGCATGCATGCTTGTCTATCAAAGAGGCATTGGAATCTACGATTAAATTTTAATTATGAGAAATTGGCCAAAAGTGAAAACCTGTCGTGTGATTTCGTTAGGGTAGGGTCTAAAGGGGTGAAAATATACCGAAACGTTCCAAAAGTTGGTGTGCATGCTTGTTTATGAAACAAAAATCCAAATATATGATCATATTTTAATTGTGAGAGTTGGCATGCATGCTTACCAATCAAATGCGCATCCAAATCTATGATCAAATTTCAATTTCGAGAAATTGTTCAAAAGTGAAAATTCGTCGTGCGGTTTTACTAGGGTTGGGATTAAAGGGGAGAAAATAGCTCATAATGTTGAAAACGTTAGCATGCATGGTTTTATATCAAATGAGCATCCAAATCTACAATTAAATTTCAATTCCAAGAAACTCATGAAAAGTGAAACTACGTCGTGTGGTTTCACTATACATGCACTTAATGGGGATGAAATAAATCATAACGCCGTCAAATTTGGTGTGCACGCTTGTCTACGAAGAAAGCATGCAATTCTATGATCAAATTTAAATTTAAATAAATTGGTATAAATTTATACTACATTGTGCGATTTCCCTAGGTTTTGGCTTAAAGGGGTTAAAAATAGCTCCAAATGACACGAAGTTGGAGTGCAAGCTTTTCTATGAAACTTGCATCAAAATCTACGATCAATTACAATTATGAGAAATTGGTCAAAAGTGAAACTCTATTGTGTGGTTTCTCTAGGGGTTGGTTTAAATGGGGTTAAAATAGCTCGAAACGTCGTGAATGTGCGCATGCACGCTTGTCGATAAAATGGGCATCCAAATATACGAACAAATTTCAATGATGGGAAATTGGTCAAAACTGAAACTCAATTGTATGGTTTCACTAGAGTTGGGCTTAAAGGGGGTGAGAATATATTACAATGTCACAAAATTTGTTGTGCACACTTGTCTATGAAATGGGCATCCAAATCTATAAGAAAATTTCAATTCTCAGAAATTGGTCAAAATTGAAATTTTGTCGTGCGGTTACGGTAGAATTGGGATTAAAGGGGGTGAAAATATCCTAGAGCATCGCAAATGTGTGCATGCATACTTGTCTTTCAAATAAGAATCCAAATCTACGATCAAATTTAAACTCCTAGAAATTGGTCAAAAGTGAAAATCTGTCATGCAGTTTCGCGGGGGTTGGGCTTAAAGAGGGTGAAAATAAATCAAAACATTGCAAAAGTTGGCGGGCACGATTGTCTACCAAACGAACATCCAAATCTACGAACATATTTTAATTACGAGAAATTGGTTAAAAGTGAAACTTCGTCGTGTGATTTTCCTAGTGTTGCACTTAAAGGGGGTGAAAATAGCTTGAAACTTCATGAAAGTTAGTTTGCATGTTTGTCTATCAAACATGCATCCAAATGTATGATCAAATTTCAATTCCAAGAAATTTGTCAAAAGTTAACCTTTGTCATGTGGTTTCACTAGGCTTAGGCTTAAATAGGGTGAAAATAGATCAGAACATCGCAAAAGTGTGCGTGCACTCTTGTCCATCAAATGAACATCCAAATCTACGATCAAATTTCAATCTAAAGAAATTGGACAAAAGTGAAACTTCGTCATGTGGTTTCGCTAGAATTGGGCTTAAAGGAGGTGAAAATAGCTCAAAACATTATGACAGTTGATGTGCATGCTTATCTATGAAATGAGCATTCTAATATAGGAGCAAATTCCAATTCCGTGAAATTGGTCAAAAGTGAAACTCCATTGTACAGTTTCGCTAGGGATGGGCTTAAAGGGGGTGAAAATAGATCGAAACGTCATGAAAGTTGGTGTGCACACTTGTCCATCAAACATGCAACCAAATATTTGATCAAATTTCATCCAAGAAATTGTTCAAAAGTGAAAATCTGTCATGCGATTTTTCTAGGGTTGGCCTCAAAGAGGGTGAAAATAGCTTGGAACATCGCAAAATTTGGCGTCCATCAAACGAGCATCCAAATCAATGATCAAATTTCAATTCCAAGAAATTGGTCAAAAGTGAAACCATGTGGTGCGGTTACCATAGAATTGGGATTAAAGGGGGCGAAAATAATTAGGAACAACAAGAAAATTGGCATGCACGCTTGTGAATCAAAAGAGCATCCAAATCTAGGATCAAATTTTAATTACAAGAAATTGGTCGAAAGTTAAACTTTTTCGTGTGGTTTCACTAGAATTGGGCTTAAAGGGGGTGAAAATATCTCAAAATTCCATGAATGTGTGTGTGCACGCTTGTCTATCAAACAGGAATCCAAATCTACGATCAAATTTCAATTACAGGGAAATGGTCTAAAGTGAAACTCATTCATGCGATTTCGCTAGGGATGGGATTAAAGGGGGTGAAAATAAATCGAAACATCGTGAATGTTGGTGTGCATGCTTTTCCATCAAATAGGCATCCAAATCTATGACTAAATTTCAATTCTGAGAAATTATTCAAAAGTAAAAGTTTGTCGTGCAGTTTCACTAGGGTTGGGATCCAAGCAGGTGAAAATAGCTTGGAACATCGCAAAAGTTGGTGTGCACGCTTGAGTATTAAACAGGCATCCAAATCTATGATAAAATTTCAATTCTGAGAATTTGGTCAAAAGTGAAACTTTGTGGTGAAGTTACCGTAGACCTAATGGGGCTTAAAGGGGGTGAAAATAGCTAGGAACATCGAGAGAGTTGGCATCCATTCTTTTCAATGAAACATGAATCCAAATCTACGATAATATTTCAATTATGGAAAATTGGTCAAAAGTGAAACTCCATTGCGTGGTTTCACTAGGGTTGGGATTAAAGGGGGTGAAAATAGATTAGACCGTCACAAAATTTTATGTGCATGCTTGTCTATGAAATGTTCCTGCAAATCTATCATGAAATTTCAATTGTAAGAAATTCATCAAAAGTGAAACTCCGTCGTGTAGTTCTACTAGGTTTTGGTTTAAAGGGGGTGAAAATAGCTCGAAAAGTAGCAAAAGTTTGCATGCATGCTTATCTATCAAATGGGTATCCAAATCTATGATCAAATTTCAATTACGAGAAATTGGTCAAAAGTGAAACTCTGTCATGTGGTTTCATTAGGGTTGGGCTTAAAGGGGTTGAAAATAGTTTGAAACATCATGAAAGTTGGTATGCATGCTTGTCTATCAAACGAGCATCCAAATTTATGATGAAATTTCAATTCCAAGAAATTGGTCGAAAGTGAAACTTTGTCGTGCGATATCACTGTGGTTGGGCTTAAATGGGGTGACAATAGCTTGAAACGTCATGAAATTTGGCATGTACGCTCATCTATCAAAAAAACATCCAAATCTATGATCAAATTTCAATTCCAAGAAATTGTTCAAAAGTAAAAATCTGTTGTATGGTTTCGCTAGGGTTGGGATTATAGGGGTTGAAAATAACTTGAAACATCATGAAAATTGGTGTGCATGCTTGTCTATGGAATGGGCATTCAATTCTATGATCAAATTTTGGTTCCTAGAACTTGGTAAAAATTGAAACTCCATTGTGTGGTCTCTCTAGGGTTGGGCTTGAAGGGGGTGAAAATAGCTCGTAATGTCGTGAAAGTTAGCGTGCACCGTTGTATATCAAACAAGCATTCAAATCTACAATTAAATTTAAATTCCAAGAAATTCGTCAAAAGTGAAACTTCGTTTTGGAGTTTCACTAGACAAGGGCTTAAAGGGGGTGAAGACATGGGGGGTTAACTAGTGAGGCAATATCATATCACGTCCATTCATATTGTGGGTTTGAAAACTCCTAAAAACCTAAAATATATATTGCCTTGTATTAAGGGGTCAAGTGGGGGTTTTAATTTGACATAGTAATATAAACATTAGGGGTTATTTTATTTTGGTGGGATGAGGAATAAAATTCAAATTGTGGAATGGATTCAAATATATAGCTTCCTATTCACATATTTGAAGGTCGACAGGAGAGACCTTCCTTCCCACCAATTCCTCTTATATCTTACACAAGGTTGTGCCTTATTGAAATCCCCATTGAATTTTCTTGGCAACGTATTCCTAGAGAATAAGAAGGAACTAGGAAATATTTTGGATTGTACTACTAATAGCCATGCTCCCCTAGTGCATCTTACATGCGTCAATTGGAGCCTGGATTACTATTTTTTTGTAAATAATAACTTGTTATATATATGTGTGTGTGTGTGTGTATTTATATACATACATACATACATAAGTATGCATGCATACATGTATATGTATGTATGCACATAGATACACACATACATACATAGATATACATATATACATATATATGTATATGTGTCTGTGTGTGTGTGTGTACATATATACAGATATATGTATGTATACATACATACATACATACATATATATATATCTGTGTGTGTGTATATGTATATACATACATATATATGTATATATGTACATATACATATACATATACATATATATGTATATATATATGTATATATATATGTATATGTATATATGTATATATATATATGTACATATATACATATGTATATGTATATATGTATATATATATATACATATATACATATATACATATATACATATATACATATACATATATATATATATATATATATATATATATA
>LPNX010248482.1:575791-596046 GCA_001517045.1 Pseudotsuga menziesii
AGAATGTTTGTGCATGTCAAATATAATTTTTTTGATATGTGTTTTATGATATTGTTTTTTAAATATTTATGTTGAATGCAGTTTTATGTAATGTTAAGTAAATTTAAATGTAAAAATTGATTGTATACAAGATGGCCAATTAAGGTAGAGGAAAGTTAGAACAATAGATAAGAATTATTTCATTAGGACTCAAATTTTTGTCAACGGATTGTTTCAAGTTTTTTAAGCATATTTAAATTTTTCTTAATACATTTTTTCCATGAATCAATACTGTTTTTTTGTTGTTGTTTGTTCTAAGAGAAAATCATGTGTTTGTTCACATATTGTCTCAATAAATAAAATACAATGAAATGTAGGGAAGTCCATCCATGAAAGGGTTTCAATTTTGCATTTTTATGGAGTTTAGTTTATTAAACTTATAAAAAATATGAGCTCTTGATGGCTATACTTATATTTACATGATATAAAACTAGTAGATTGGCAGGCTATGGTGGGAACCATCTACAATTCTCATATTCTAAGCGTTGCACTCACTATTGGACTATCAATTTTTTACATTCTTTGTTACATAGATCTCTTTACTTGGTTTCCTTTTATGCATTTTACCTTCCCCATTACTATTTCATTTGGTCTTCCACTATCCAACGCTACAAATTAATCATTCACCCTTGCAATCTCGGTGGGATCATTATTAACATTATACTATTATTTTATTTAGAATCATGTTTGCATATACTAAGATGTGTTAGGGATCCTATTTGTTACAACTTGATAATATTATATAAAGGGGGTATTAAAAATGGGATGATAAAAATGGATACCTAAAATATCTGACTAAAAAAGGGGTTTTTTAATTGGAAAGGTATATTGGGAGGGGGGTTCAACAATACAATTTCAAGAGGAATTTTCCAATATTTAGTGAAATTAAGAATATTCTTTAATATCCTATGAATGGTCATGATATGTAACAAGTTCACTGAGTGAACCCCATGTGGGTGAAAATAACTTATAATGTCGTGAAAGTTGGCATGCACGATTATATATCAAATGACCATCCATATCTACGATCAAATTTCAATTCTGATAAATTGGTCAAATTACTACATCATGCAATTTCCCTAGGGTAGTGCTTAAAGGGGTTGAAAATAATTTGAAACATTGCAAAGATGGTGTAAATGCTTGTCTATGAAACTGGCATCCAAATCTACGATCGAATTTCAATTCCAAGAAATTGGTCAAAAGTGAAACTCCATTGGGTGGTTTTTCTAGAGTTGGGCTAAAAGGGGGTCAAAATAGATTAGAGCATTGTGAAAAGTTGGTGTTTAAGCTTGTCTATGAAACATGCATCCAAATTTATGTTCAAATTTCAATTCTAAGAAATTGGTCAAAACTGAAACTTCGTCGTGTGGTTACAATAGAATCAGGATGAAAGGACATGAAAATAGTCTGGACCACCGCAAATGTGTGTGTGCATACTTGTCTATCAAACATGCATCAAAATCTATGATCTAATTTCATTTTCGAGAAATTGGTCAAAACTAAAACTTCGTCATGCAGTTTTGCTAGGATTGAGCTTAAAGAGGGTGAAAATAGTTCGTAATGTCATATAAGTTGGTCTGCATGCTTTTCTATCAAACGGGCATCCAAATGCATGATCAAATTTCGATTTCGAGAAATTAGTAAAAAATGAAACATTGTCATGCGATTTCACTAGTGTGGGGCTTAAAGTGGGTTAAAATAGTTTTGAACGTTGAAAAAATGTGTGTGCATGCTTGTCTATGAACTAGACATCCAAATCTACAATCAAATTTCAATTCCAAGAAATTGGTCAAAAGTGAAACTCACTCATGCGGTTTCTATAGAATTGGGCTTAAATGAGGTGAAAATAGCTCAAAGCATTGTGAAATTTGGTGTGCACGCTTATCTATTAAATAGGCATCCAATTACATGATCAAATTTGAATTACGAGAAATTGGTCAAAAGTGAATCTCCATTATGTGGTTTCGTTTAGGGATGGGATTAAAGGGGGTGAAAATAGCTTGGAACATCGTGAAAGTTGTTGTGAATGCTTGTTTATCAATATGGAATACACATATACGATCAAATTTTAATTACGATAAATTGGTCAAAAGTGAAACTCTGTCATGCTAAACTTTTTCTTTAAGGAGGTGAAAATAGCTTGGAATGTATTGAAAGTTGGCATGCACACTTGTCTATCAAACTGACATCTACATCTACAGTCAAATTTCAATTATGATAAATTGGTTAAAATTTTAACTCTGTCGTGCAATTTCGCTAGGATTGGGTTTAAAAGGGGTGAACATAATGTGTAACATCATGATTGTGTGCATGTATGCTTGTCTATTAAACAAGCATCTAAATCTATGATCAAATTCCAATTCTGAGAAGTTGGTCAAAAGTGAAACTCCATTGTGCAATTTTGTTGTAGTTGGGCTTAAAGGTGGTGAAAATACCTTGGAATGTTGAAAAAGTTGGCATGCATGCTTGTCTATCAAACAAACTTCCAAATCTATGATCAAATTTCAATTACGCAAAATTGGTCAAAACTGAAACTCCATTGTGCGGTTTTGGTAGGGTACATCATGAAAGTTGGTGTGCATGATTGTTTATGAAACATGCATCAAAATCACCCATCACATTTCAATTCGGAGTAATTAGTCAAAAGTGAAACTCCGTCATGTGATTTCGCTAGGGTTGGGCTTAAAGGGGTGAAAATATATCATAACATCATGAAAGTTGGGGTGCACACTTGTCTATGAAATGGGCATCCAAATCTACGATCAAATTTTAATTCCAAGAAATTGGTCAAAAGTGAAACTCTGTCATGCGGTTTCGCTAGGGTTGGGATTAAAGGGGGTGAAAACAGCTCATAACATTGCGAAATTTGGTGTGCATGGTTGTAAATCAAAGAGGCATCCAAATCTACAATTAAATTTATATTCCAAGAAATTGGTCAAAAGTGAAACTCCGTCATGCGGTTCCGCTAGACTTGGGCTTAAAGGGGGTGAAAATAACTCGTAATGTTGCGGAAGTTGACGTTCACGCCAGTGTATAAAACTCACATTCAAATCTATGATCAAATTTCATTTTCGAGAAAATGGTCAAAATTTAAACTATGTTGTACTGTTTCTCTAGGGTTGGGATTAAAGTGGTTGAAAATAATTTGAAGCATCACGAAATTCGGTGTGCATGATTGTCTATGAAGCATGCATCCAAATTTATGATCAAATTTAAATTATGATAAATTGGTGAAGAGTGAAATTCCATCGTGTGGTTTCGATAGACTTGGGCTTAAAGGGCGTGAAAATAAATTAGAACGTTGCAAAATTTTGTGTGCACGCTTGTATATCAAACGAGCATCCAAATCTACCATCAAATTTCAATTCCAAGAAATTGGTCAAAAGTGAAACTACATTGTGTGTTTTCACTAGGGTTGTGCTTAAAGGGGGTGAAAATAGCTCAGAACGTGCAAAATTTGGCATGCACTTGTCTATCAATCGGGCATCCAAATCTATAATCAAATTTAAATTATGAGTAATTCTTAAAGTGAAACACCATCGTGCGACTTTGAAAGGGTTGGGCTTAAAGGGAGTGAAAATATCTAGAAACGTCATGAAAGTTAGCATGCACAATTGTCTATAAAAAATTCATCCAATCTATGACAAATTTCAATTCAGAGAAGTTGGTCAAAAGTGAAACTCCATCGTGTGGTTTTTCTGTGGTTGGGCTTAAAGGTGCTGGAAATAGCTCAGAACGTCGTGAAAGTTGGTGTGCACACTTGTCTATAAAACGAGCATTGAAATCTATGATCAAATCTCAATTTCGAAAAATTGGTCAAAATTTAAACTATGTCGTCATTTTTAGCTAGGACCTGACTTAAATTGGGGGAAAATATATTGGAACACCATGAAATTTGGTGTGCACGCTTGTCTATCAAATGGGAATCCAAATCTATGATCCAAGTTCAATTGCAAGAAATTCGTCACAACTAAAACTATGATGTACAGTTTCATTAGACTTGGGGTTAACGGGTGTAAAAATAGCTTGAAACGCCATTAAAGTTGGAGTGCATGTTTATGTTTCAAAAGGGCATCCAAATCTATGATCAAACTTCAATTGCAAGAAATTTGTCAAAACTAAAACTTTGCCATGCGATTTCGCTAGACTTGGAATTAAAGGTGGTGAACATATCTTGGAAAGTCAGGAAAGTTGGAGTGCACCATTGTCCATCAAATGAGAAACCAAATTTATGATCAAATGTTAATTCTGAGATATTGGTCAAAAGTGAAACTATGTCGTGCGGTTTCACTAGGGTTGCGCTTAAAGGGGATGAAGATAGATTGAAACATTGTGAAAGTTGGTGTGCATGCTTCTCTATCAAAAGAACATCCAAATGTACGATCAAGTTTCAATTGTGAGAAATTGGTAAAAATTGATACTCCATCATGCGATTTCACTAGGTTTGGGCTTAAAGGGTGTCAAAATAGCTCGGAACGTCATGAAATTTTACATGCACGCTTGTCTATCAAACAAACATCCAAATCTTCGATCAAATTTCAATTCCAATAAATTAGTCAAAAGTGAAACTCTGTAATTTAGTTTCACTATGATTGGGCTTAAAGGAGGTGAAAATAGCTCTAAATGTCATGAAAGTTGGCGTGCACACTTGTCTATCAATCAGGCATCCAAATCTATGATCAAATTTTGATTCCAAGAAATTGGTCAAAAGTGAAACTCTGTCGTGTAGTCTCTCTAGAGTTGGGCTTAAAGGGGGTGAAAATATCTCAGAACGTCACGAAAGTTGGTGTGCACGCTTGTCTATGAAAAGAGCATCCAAATGTAGGATCAAATTTCAATTATGATAGAATGGTGAAAAGTGAAACTCAGTCGTGCAGGTTTTCCAAGGATGAGCTTAAAGGGGGTGGAAATAGCTCGATAGGTAGCGAAAGTGGGCATGCATGCTTGTCCGTCAAACATGCATCCAAATCTATGATGAAATTTGAATTCTGAGAGATTGGTAAAAAGTGAAACTCCTTAGTGCGGTCTCGCTAGAATTTAGATTAAATTCGGTGAAAATAGCTCATCACGACAAGAAAGTTGGCATGGATGCTTCTCTATCAAACGAGCATCCAATTCTATGATCAACTTTCAATTCGAGAGATTGGTCAAAAGTGAAACTTTGTCATGCGGCTTTGCTAGACTTAGGATCAAAGGGGGTGAAAAAAACTCAAAACATTGTAAAACTTGGCCTCCACACTTGACTATTAAACGAGGATCCAAATCTATGATCAAATTTCAATTACGAGAAATTGGTCAAATGTGAAACTCCATCATGCAGTTTCTCTACACTTGGGATTCAAGGATGTGAAAATAGATCGAAATGTTGCGAAAGTCGACATGCACACTTTTTTATCAAATGAGCATCCAAATCTACAATCAAATTTCAATTACGAGAAATTGATCAAAAGTTAAACTTTGTCATGTGATTTCACTAGGGTTGGGATTAAAGGGGGTGAAAATAGCTCGAAACGTCGCCCAAGTTAGTATGCATGCTTGTCTATCAAACGAGCATACAAATCAATGATCAAATTTCATTTATGATAAGTTTGTCAAAAGTGAAACTTCATTGTGCAGTCTCTCCAGGGTTGCGCTTAAAGGGGTGAAAATAGCTCGGATCATCACAAATGTGTGTGTGCACACTTGTCTATGAAATGAGCATCCAAATATATGATCAAATTTCACTTATGAGAAATTGTGGCAAATGTGAAACTTTGTCATGGGATTTTGCTAGGGTTGGTCTTAAACAACATGGAGACATCTCGAAACGCTTGTTTATCAAACGTGCATCCAAATCTATGATCAAATTTCAATTTGTAGAAATTGGTCAAAAATGAAACTCCGTCATGCGATTTTACTATGGTTGGGCTTAAAGGGGGTGAAATACCTCAGAACATCATGAAAGTTGGCCTACACGCTTGTCTATCAAACGGACATCCAAATCTATGATTTTTTTTTAATTTCGATAAATTGTTCAAACGTGAAAATCCATCGTGTGTTTTCTCTAGGGTTGGGCTTAAAGGGAAGGAAAATAACTCGTAAAGTCACAAAATTTTCTGTGCACGGTTGTCTATCAAACAAGAATCCAAATCTATGATCAATTTTCAATTCCAATAAATTGGTTAAAAGTGAAAATCCATAGTGTGGTTACTATAGACTTGGGCTTAAAGAGGGTGAAAATAGCTAGGAACGTCAAGAAAGTTAGCATGTACGCTTGTCAATCAAACAATCATCCAAATCTACAATTAAATTTGAATTTTGAGAAATTGGTCAAAAGTGAAAATTTGTTTTGCTGTTTCACTACACTTGGGCTTAAAGGGGGTGAAAATAAATCAGAATGTCATGAATGTGTGTGTGTAATCTTGTCTATCAAACATGCACCCAAATCTACGATTAAATTACAATTACAAGAAATTGGCCAAAAGTGAAATTGTCCGATGCAATTTCATTAGGGTTGAGATTAAAAGGAGTGAAAATAGCTTAGAACATCATGGAAGTTGGTGTGCACGATTGTCTATAAAAAAATGCATCCAAATGTATGATCAAATTTCAATTAAGAGAAATTGGTCAAAACTGAAACTCCATCATGCGATTTTGTTGTGGTTGGGCTTAAAGTGGGTGAAAATAGCTCAGAACGTCACAAAATTTGGCGTGCACTCCTATCTATCAAACGAGCACTCAAATCTATGATCAAATTTCAATTTCAAGAAATTGGTCAAAATTTAAACTATATCTTGTTGTTTCTCTAGGCCCTGACTTAAAGGGGGTGAAAATAGCTCGAAACATCATGAAAGTTGGCATGTATGCTTCTCTATCATATGGGAATCCAAATATATGATCAAATTTCAATAGAAAGAAATTGGTCATAACTAAAACTATGTCATACAGTTTCATTAGACTTGCGGTTAAAGAGTGCAAAAATAACTCGAAATATCATGAAAGTTGGCATGCATGCTTGTGTATCAAATGGAAATCCAAATCTATGATCAAATTTCAATTGTAAGAAATTTTTAAAACTGAAACTTTTCCCTACTGTTTTGCTAGACTTGGGCTTAAAGGTAGTGAAAATAGATTGAAAAGTCATGAAAGTTGGCATGCACCATTGTGCATCAAATGGGAAACCAAATTTATGATCAAATTTCAATTCCGAGAAATTGGTCAAAACATGAACTATGTCGTGCAGTTTCACTAAACTTGGGCTTAAAGTGTTTGAAAACAACTTGCAACATCACAGAATTTGGCTTGCATGCTTTTCCATCAAACAAACATTCAAATCTATTATCAAATTTGAATTCCCATAAATTTTCTAGAAGTGAAATTCTTACGTGTGGTTTCGCTGGGCTTAAAGGGGGTGAAAATAGCTCGTAACGTCATGGATGTTGGCGTGCATGCTTTTCTATCAAACGATCATCCAAATATATGGTCACCATGCATGCTTTTCTATCAAATAATCATCCAAATCTATGATCGAATTTTAATTCTAAGAAATTGAGCAAAAAAAAAAACTCCTCCTTGGGGTTTCGCTAGAATTGGGCTTAAAGGGGGTTAAAATAGCTTGGAATGTCTCAAAAGTTGGCGTGCACTCTTGTCTATCAAACATGCATCCAAATTTATGATCAAATTTCAATTCCAAGAAATTTGTCAAAAGTGATATTCTTCCATGTGATTTCGCTAGACTTGGAATTAAAAGGGGTGAAAATCTCTCAGAAGGTCGCAAAAGTTGGCATGCACACTTGTCTATCAAACACGTATCCAAATCTATGATCAAATTCCAATTATGTGAAATTGGCAAAAAGTGAAACTCTATTGTGCGGTTTTTATACACTTGGGATTAAAGGGGGGGATAGCTTAGAATGTCGCAAAAGTTGGAGAGAATGCTTTTCTATCAAGAGGGCATCCAAATCTATGATCACATTTCAATTTTGAAAAATTGGTCAAAACTCAAAATATGCCTTGTGGTTTTGCTAGACTTGATATTAAAGGGGGTGAGAATAGTTCGAAATGTTGTGAAAGTTGGTGTGCACACTTGTCTATCAAACAAGCATGCAAATCTATGATCAAATATCGATTCCAGGGAATTAGCCAAAACTAAAACTTTGTCCTGTAGTTTCGCTAGAATTGGGCTTAAAGGGGGTCAAAATAGCTCAAAATGTCATGAAATTTAGCATGCATGCTTGTCTAAAAAACATGCATCTAAATATTTGATCAAATTTCAATTCTAAGAAATTGGTCAAAAGTGAAACTCTATCGTGTGATTTCAATAGACTTGTACTTAAAGTGGGTGAAAATGGATCGAAACATTTCAAAATTTGTTTTGCACACTTGTCTATCAAATGGGAATCCAAATCTATGATCAAATTTCAATTCCTAGAAATGGGTCAAAACTCAAAGTATACTCTGCCGTTTCACTAGGGTTGGGCTTAAAGGGGGTGAAAATAGCTCGAAACATCATGAATGTGTGTGTGCACGTTTGTCTATCAAATTGGATTCCAAATCTACAATGAAACTTCAATTCCAAGAAATTGGTCAAAAGAGGCATCCAAATCTACGATCAAATTTCAATTTCTGAGAAATTAGTAAAAAGAAAAACTCCGTTGTGTGGTTTTGCTGGGGTTGGGATTAAAGGGGGTGAAAATAGATTGGAACGTTGTGAAAGTTGGCATGTATGATTTTCTATCAAACGAGCATCCAAATATATGATCAAATTTCAATTACAAGAAATTGGTCAAAAGTGAAACTCCATCATGCAGTTTCGCTCGGGTTGAGCTTAAAGGGGTTGAAAATAGATCAAAATGTCAAGAAAATTAGCGTGCACAATTTTCTATTAAATAGACATCAAAATGTATGATAAAATTTCAATTCCAAGAAATTGGTCAAAAGTGAAACTACGTCGTGCGGTGTGGCTGTGGTTGGGCTTAAAGGGTGTGAAAATACCTCAAAACATGACGCAAGTTGGAGTGCACACTTTTCAATGAAACATGCATCGAAATCTACAATCAAATTTCAATTCTGAGAAATTGGTCGAAAGTGAAACTATGTCTTGCCATCTCGCTAGTGTTGGAATTAAAGGGGGTGAATATAGCTCATAACATTGTTAAAGTTAGCATGCATGGTTGTATATCAAACGAGCATCCAAATCTACAATTAAATTTCACTTCCAATAAATTCGTCAAAAGTGAAACCCCTGCGTGCGGTTTCGCTAGACTTGGGATTAAAGAGGGTGAAAATAACTCGTAACTTTGCAAAAGTTGGTGTGCACACTTCTTTATCAAACATGCATCCAAATCTGTGATCAAATTTTATTCCAACAAAGTGGTCAAAAGTTAAACTACGTCATGCAATTTTAATAGGGTTGGGCTTTGAGGGGTTAAAAATAGCTCGAAACGTCACAAAATTTGGTGTGCACGTTTTTTTAGGAAACTTGCATCCCATTCTATGATCAAATTTTAATTCCAAGAATTTGGTTAAAAGTGAAAGTTCATCGTGTGGTTTATCTAGGGTTGAGCTTAAGGGGGTTAAAATAGCTAGGAACATCATGAATGTCTATGTGCATGCTTGTCTATCAAATTGGCATCCAAATCTACGATGAAATTTCAATTCCGAGAAATTGGTCAAAATTGAAACTCTGTTTTGCGATTTCACTAGAGTCGGGCTTAAATGGGGTGAAAATATATTAGAACATTAAATTTGGCATGCACGCTTGTCTATGAAACAAGCATCCAAATCTACAGTCAAATTTCAATTATGAGAAATTGGTCAAAAGTGAAACTTCATTGTGTGATTACGATAGACTTGGGCTTAAAGGGGGTGAAAATAGATCGTAACCTTGCAAATGTATGTGTGCACTCTTTCCTATCAAACATGCATCCAAATCTATGATCAAATTTAAATTCCAAAATATTGGTCAAAAGTGAAACTATGTCATGTGGTTTCGCTAGGGTTGAATTTAAAGGGGATGAAAATAGCTTGGAACATTGTGAAAGTTGGTGTGCATGCTTGTCTATTAAATGAACATCCAAATCTATGATAAAATTTCAATTATGAGAAATTAGTCAAAAGTGAAACTCCGTCATGAAGTTACGCTAGGGTAAGGCTTAAAGGGGGTGAAAATAGCTCAGAATGTCGTGAAAGTGTGCATGTACGCTTATCTATAAAATAGGCATCCAAATCTTCGATCAAATTTCAATTCCAAGAAATTGGTCAAAAGTTAAACTACGTCTAGCAGTTTCCTAGAATTGGGATTAAAGAAGGTGAGAATAGATTTAAATGTCGTGAAATTTGTCCTGCACACTGTCGATCAAACATGCATCCAAATATATGGTCAAATTTTGATTTTGAGATATTGGTCAAAAGTGAAACTCCATTGTGTGATTTTGCTAGATTTGGTCTTGAAGGGGGTGAAAATAACTCAGAACGTCATGAAAGTTGGTGTGCACGATTATCTATGAAATGAGCATCCAAATGAAGGATCAAATTTCAAATCCAAGAAATTAGTCAAAAGTGAAACTCCGTCATGCAGTTTCTCTAGGGATGGGATTAAAGGGGGTGAAAATAGCTCAACACGTTGTGAAAATTGGTGTGCACTCGTGTCCATCAAATAAGCATCCAAATCTACGATCAAATTTCAATTCGGAAATATTGGTTAAAATTGAAACTCCTTCGTGCGGTTTCGCTAGACTTTGGTTTAAAGCAGGTGAAAATAACTCGTCATGTCACGAAAGTTGCCATGCATACTTCTCCATCAAATGAGAATCCAATTCTATGATCATATTTCAATTCAAGAAATTGGACAAAAGTGAAACTCCGTCGTGCATTTTTGCAAGACTTGGGATTAAAGGGGGTGAAAATATCTTGGAATGTCGTAAAAGTTGGTGTGCACACTTGACTATCAAATGAGGATCCAAATCTACGATCAAAGTTCAATTATGAGAAATTGGTCAAAAGTGAAACTCCATAGTGGGGTTTTGCTACACGGATTAAAGGAGGTGAAAATAGATCAGAATATTGTGAAAGTCGGCATGCACACTTTTATATCAAATGAGCATTCAAATCTACAATCAAATTTCAATTCCGTGAAATTGGTTGAAGGTGAAACTCCATATTGCAAGTTCATTAGGGTTAAAATGGGTGAAAATAATGCAAAATGTCGCTAAAGTTAGCATGCATGCTTGTCTGAATGTGAACTAAATGAACCCAATGAACTGAACTTAATATTCAACTGAATTTTAGGAGACTAACTGAAAGTATTTGGTACTTCACAATTAGTGTCACCCATGCCCAAACACTTTGCATGAATAAAGGAAATGTTCCTTCTTTACCTGACACAGTCTTTATTTGCAACTTAGGATTAATTGGGGCCTTCATAATTTGAGTTCACTTGAGGCATACATGTGCAATTCGAATTCATTCTCTTTCTCTGTGCTATATCTCATTGTGATTAATTAAATACAACATGGTCCATATGTGTATTAATTAATTAACCATATTATCTTATCATACTCATAATATTTATTCCATACCGCTGATCATATGTATTATCCCAGGTCATATAGTCATATGCTAAGTTAATTCAGTCTAGGGGTTACTAATCCCTAAAGGAGACTTATAGCACCTAGTGACCATGACTACCAATACATCACATATATCCACATGACATGATACATCACAAGTGAAAATCCTTTGTGCAGTTTCTATAGACTTTGGCTTAAAGTAGGTAAAAATGGCTCGTTATGTCATTAAAGTCAGCAAGCATTTTTTTCCATCAAACAAGCATCCAATGCTATGATCTTTTCAATTCCAAGAAATTGGTCAAAAGTGAAACTCCATCGTGTGGTTTCTCTAGACTTGGGATTAAAGGGGGTGAAAGTAGATCGAAACGTCGTGAAATTTGGCGTGCACAATTGTCTATCAAACTGGCATCCAAATCTATGATCAAATTTCAATTCCAAGAAATTGGTCAAAAGTCAAACTCTGTCGTTTGGTTATTCTAAATTTTTTCTTAAAAGGATTGAAAATAGCTCTGAACATCATGAAATTTGGCGTGCATGATTTCCTATCAAATGGGTATCCAAATATACGATCAAATTTCAATTCGGAGAAATTGGTCAAAACTTAAACTTCGTTGTGCGGTTAAGCTAGGGATGAGATTATAGGGGTTAAAATAGCTTGAAATGTTTCAAAAGTTGGTGCACACACTTGTTTATCAAACGAGCACCCAAATCTATGATCAAATTTTAATTCTAAGAAATTGGTCAAAAGTGAAACTCCATCGTGCGGTTTCGGTAGACTTGGCCTTAAAGGGGTGAAAATAGCTCGGAACGTCGTGAAAGTTGGTATGCACGCTTGTCTATCAAATGAGAATCCAAATCTATGATCAAATTTCAATTACAAATATTGGTAAAAAGTGAAAATTCATCGTACAATTTCTCTAGACGTCGGCTTAAAGAGGGTTTAAATAGATTGAAATGTTGCGAAAGTCGGTGTACACATATGTCTATAAAACGAACATCTAAATCTACGATCAAATTTCAATTCCTTGAAATTGGTCAAAAGTGAAACTCTGTGATGCGGTTTTGCTAGGGTTGGACTTAAAGGGGGTAAACATAGTTTGGAATGTTGCGAACGTGGCGTCCATGCTTGTCTATGAAATGGATATCCAAATCTACGATCAAATTTCATTTCTGATAAATTGGTCAAAAGTGAAACTTTGTCGTGCAATTTCGTTAGTGTTGGGATTAAATGGAGTGAAAATAGTTCGAAATATCACAAATATTTTCATGCATGCTTTCCTATCAAACAAAAATACAAATCTATGATCAAAATTCAATTCCTACAAATTCGTCAGAAGTGAAACTCTATCACATGGTTTAGGTAGGGTTTTGATTAAAGGGGGTTAAAATAGCACAAAACATTGTGCAAGTTGGCATGCATGATTGTCTATCAAACAAGGATCCAGATCAATGATGAAATTTCAATTATGATAAATTGGTCAAAAGTAAAACATCGTTGTGCGGTTTCGCTAGGGTTGGTCTTAAAGGGGGTGAAAATAACTTGGAACGTCACAAAAGTTGGCATGCACAGTTTTCTATCAAATGGATGTCCAAATCTATAATCAAATTTCAATTCTGAGAAATTGGTCAAAAGTCAAACTCTATTGTGTGGATTTACTGTGGTTGGGCATAAAGTGGGGGGGGGGGAATAGCTCGAAACGTCATGATAGTTGGTGTGCACACTCTTCTATCAAGCGAGTATCAAAATCTATGAACAAATTTCAATTCTGAGAAATTGGTCAAAAGTGAAATTCCATCGTGTGGTTTTGGTAGACTTGGCCTTAAAGGGGGTGAAAATAGATTGGAACGCCATAAAAGTTGGCATGCACACTTATCTATCAAAGGGAATCCAAATCTATAATTAAATTTCAATTCCAAGAAATTGGTCAAAAGTGAAACTTCATCGTGCAGTTTCTCTAGAATTGGGCTTCAAGGGGCTAAAAATGGATCATAATAGACATCCAAATCTACGATCAAATTTCAATTATGAGAAATTAGTCAAACTTTTAACTACGTTGTGCGGTTTCACTAGGGTTGATCTTAAAGGGGGTCGAAATAGCACATAACGTCGCACAAGTTGGCGTGCACACTTATCTATGAAACATGCTTCCAAATATATGTTCATATTTCAATGATGAGAAATTGGTCAAAAGTGAAACTACGTCGTGTGGTTTCAATAGACTTGGGTTAAAGGGAGTCAAAATAGCTTGGAATTCACAAAAGTTGGAATGCACGATTGCTTACCAAATGAGCATCCAAATCTACGATCAAATTTCAATGATGAGAAATTGGTTAAAAGTGAAACTCTGAAGTGCGGTCTTGTTAGGGTTGGGATTAAAGTGGGTGAAAATATCTCATAACATCGCAAAATTCAGCATGCACGCTTGCCTATCAAACGATGATCCATATCTACAGTCAATTTTCAATTCGGAGAAATTGGTCAAAATTTAAACTATGTTGTGCAATTTTAATAGGGTTGAGTTTGAAGGGGTTAAAAATAGCTCAAAACGTCATAAACGTTGGTGTGCACACTTTTCTATCAAACAAGGATCCAAATCTACAATCAAATTTTAATTCCGATAAATTGGTCAAAATTTCATTAGAGGAAATTTGGGGTCTAAAATGGGCCTTATAAGAAAACGTGCCAAAATAAGTTTTTGTGAGTTGGAATTCAAGAACCAATAGAATTTCNATGCCGAATTTGATTCTGCATCCAACGAGTACCTGCACTTCATACTTTTGATGGACCCCGCTACCCTAAAAACAAGAAATACCTGAAAAAATGTGATGATGACATCATCATCATGTTTTTTCAGGTATTTCTTGTTTTTGGGGTAGTGGGGTCCATCAAAAGTATGCAGTGCGGGTACTCGTTGGATGCGGAATCAAATGCTACATCCAACGAGCTCTCCCGATGAAAATTTGAGTAAAAACACAGGGAGATATGTCGAAAATACAAACACAAAAAGTAGTTTTTTTTTCTTTCTTCCTCCAAAATTAATCAATATTATTTTATTATTTTCCTTAGGAGGCCCATTTTAGACCCCAAAATTCCTCTAATGAAACTACGTTGTGTGGTTTTAATAGGGTTGAGCTTCAAGGCGTTAAAAATAGCTCGAAACGTTATAAAATTTGTCGTGCATGATTGTCTATGAAACTTGCATCCAAATATACAATAAAATTTCAATTCCGAGAAATTGGTCAAAAGTGAATCTCCATCGTTCAGTTTTGCTAGGGTTGGGATTAAGGGGAATAAAATCACTTGAAACTTTGTGAAATTTGGTGTGCATGCTTGTCTATCAAATGAACATCCAAATTTATGATCAAATTTAAATTATGATAAATTGGTCAAAATGAAACTCCATCATGCGATTTTCGCTAGGGTTGGGATTAAATGGGGTTAAAATAGATCATAACATTGTGAAAGTGTGCATGTATGCTTGTCTATCAAATGGGCATCTAAATCTATGATCACATTTCAATTTTAAGAAATTGGTCAAAAGTAAAATGTCATGAAAGTTGGCGTGCACACTTTTCTATAAAAATGCATCCAAATCTATGATGAAATTTTAATTCCGAGAAATTAATCAAAAGTGAAACTCCATCATGCAGTTTCACTAGACTTAGGCTAAAAGGGGGTGAAAATAGCTCAAAACATTGCGAAATTTGGCGTGCATGCTTTTCTATCAAACAAGCATCCAAATCTATGATCAAATTTTGATTTTGAGAAATTCACCAAAAGTGAAACTCTATTGTTCAGTTTATCTAGGGTTGGGATTAAAGGGGGTGAAATTAGTTTGGAACGTCACAGATGTGTGCATGAACGCTTGTCTGTGAAACGGGCACTCAAATCTATGATCAAATTTCAATTATGAGAAATTGGTCAAAAGTGAAACTCTGTCGTGCGATTTCTTTAGGGTAGGGATTAAATTGGGAGAAAATAGCTCAGACTATTGTGAAGGTTGGCATGCACACTTGTATATCAAATGGGCATCCAAATCTATGATCAAATTTTAATTATGGGAAATTGGTACAAAATGATACTCCATTGTGTCGTTTCACTAGGGTTAGGTTTAAAGGGGATGAAAATAGATCAACACATCATGAAAGTTGGTGTGCACTCTTGTCTATCAAGCAGGCATCCAAATCTATGATCAAATTTCAATTGGTCAAAAGTGAAGCTTCGTCGTGCGATTTCACTGTAGTTGGGATTAAAGGGGGTGAAAATTGCTCTGAATGACACAAAATTTGGCCTACATGCTTTTCTATCAAACAAACATCCAAAACTTTGAACAAATTTCAATTATGAGAAATTGTTCAAATGTGAAAAACAATCGTGCAATTTTGCTACGATTGGGCTTAAAGGGGGTGAAAATAGCTCAGATTGTTGCAAACGTTTGCGTGCACGCTTGTCTATCAAACGTGCATCCAAATCTATGATCAAATTTCAATTCTGAGAAGTTGGTCAAAAGTTAAACTTTGTGATGCGGTTTCCGTAGACTTGGGCTTAAAGGGTGTGAAAGTATTTAGGAATGTAGATAAAGTTTCCATGCATGATTTTCAATCAAATGAGCATCCAAATCTACAATCAAATTTCAGCTACGAAAAATTGGCCAAAAGTGAAACTTCGTTGTGCGGTTTCATTAAAATTGAGCTTAAAGGGGGTGAAAATAGCTTGGAATGCCACGAATGTATGCATGCATGCTTGTTTATCAAAGATGCATTCAAATCTACAATTAAATTTTAATTAGGAGAAATTCACCAAAAGTGAAAATCTGTCATGCGGTTTCACTAGGGTAGGGTTTAAAGGGAGTGAAAATATATTGAAACGTTCCAAAATTCGGTGTGCATGCTTGTGTATGAAATGGGAATCCAAATCTATGATCAAATTTTAATTGTGAGAAACTGTTCAAAAGTGAAACTCCATCGTGCAGTTTCGCTAGGTTAGGGATTAAAGGGAGTGAAAATAGCTCGAAACATTGTGAAAGTTGGCATGCACGATTATCTATCAAATGCACATCCAAATCTATGATCAAGTTTCAATTTTGAGAAATTGTTCAAAAGTGAAAATTCGTCGTGCAGTTTTACTAGGGTTATGTTTAAAGGGGGATAAAGTAGTTAGTAATGTCACAAAAGTTAGTGTGCATGGTTGTATATCAAACGAGCATCCAAATCTACAATTAAATTTCAATGACAATAAATTCATCAAAAGTGAAACCACGTCGTGTGGTTTCACTAGACATGCACTTAATGGGGGTGAAAATAACTCATAACGCCGTGAAAGTTGGCATGCACACTTGTCTACGAATAAAGAATGCAAATCTACGATTAATTTTCAATTTAGATAAATTGGTATAAAGTTATACTACATTGTGCAATTTCCCTAGGGTTTGGCTTAAAGGGGTTGAAAATAGCTCCAAACGATGTGAAGTTGGAGTGCAAGCTTGTCTATGAAACTTGCATCAAAATATAGGATCAATTACAATTATGAGAAATTGGTCAAAAGTGAAACTCTATCGTGTGGTTTATCTACGGGTTGGATTAAAGGGGGTTAAAATATCTCGAAACGTCGCGAACGTTTTCATGCACTCTTGTCAATAAAATGGGCATCCAAATCTACGATCAAATTTCAATGGCGAGAAATTGGTCAAAAGTGAAACTCAGTTGTATGGTTTTGCTATATTTGGGCTTAAAGGGGGTGAAAATAGATTACAACGTCGCAAAATTTGTTTTGCACATTTTTCTATGAAACATGCATCCAAATCTATAATCAAATTTCAATTCTCATAAATTGGTCAAAATTGAAACTTCATCGTGTGGTTACGGTAAACTTGGGATTAAAGGGGGTGAAAATATCATGGATCATCACCAATGTGTGCATGCATACTTGTCTATCAAACAAGCATCCAAATCTACGATCAAATTTCAATTCCTAGAAATTGGTCAAAAGTGAAAATATGTCATGTAGTTTCGCTAGGGCTGGGCTTAAAGAGGGCGAAAATAATTCAGAACGTTGTGAAAGTTCGCGGGCATGCTTGTCTATCAAAAGAACATCCAAATCTACAAACAAATATCAATTATGAGAATTTTTTCAAAAGTGAAACATTGTCGTGTGATTTTGCTAGGGTTGCACTTAAATGGGGTGAAAATAGCTTGAAACTTCATGAAAGTTGGTCTACATGTTTGTCTATCAAACATGCATCCAAATGTATGATCAAATTTCAATTCCAAGAAGTTTGTCAAAAGTTAAACTCTGTCATGCGGTTTCCCTAGGCTTGGGCTTAAACATGGCGAAAATAGATCAAAACGTCGCAAAAATGTGCGTGCACTCTGTTGAGGCCTGGAAAATCGCAGGCGGCAACAGTAAAGGATTCTCCCCAATCAGCGTTCCCAACTAGCCCGCTGACTGTTTGGTATAGGGAATCCGTCCGGTTTGCGGTCCGGCCACCGTAGGTCAAAGTAACAACGATGCCAGGAACCACACCACGTGCTGCGCAGGTTCTTACCTCTCGTCTTATGTTCGCTGCACCTAAATCACATATGCAATTATGAAACCAAGATAACTAACTATCTATCCCCGGGGAGCCAGAAAATCATTATTAGTGAGTAATGCACCACTTTCATGTATGTTAAACTATATTACAGATAGCTGCTATTTACGTTTACAACACATGAATGAGAAGATATTCTAACAACCAAATAGCCAATTGTTATATACAAACACATGCATTACTCCAAGTGAAATTTCCATAAATAAAATCAGAAATTATTCAACCAGACATAGGTCATAAAGTTAGAACAATCTCACGATTCACAGACACCAGCTGAAAAAAAACAAAGTAATTCGTCTTTCCACGGTCCATGGTACAACATTTGGAACACTTCACGGTCCTTTCTCCAACAGGCAAACCAAACTCTTTATTGCAAAATGAAATAGTTCTTCTTACAACAAGTCTTCCAGTCTTACTGGGAAAAAGCCCTGCTTTCTCTCGCTTCCCTAGTTTTATACAAAAAACAAAAATGCTTGGGTTGCCCAAAGTGACCTTTGGGCTCCCCAACGCTCCAATTTCTCTCTACCCTTTACAAACTATGACATTCTACAAAATTTGACCAATCCTTCTCATTTGGAGGGGCCCGCTTGGTCTTCCAAAAATTTCCTCCATGCTACTGTCTCCTTGGCGAGTCCTTCAAATGATTGGGGTTCAAGGAATTGTACATTCAGCTCGTACTTATCTGCTTGCTTCTGGATGGCTTCGATCCGGGCCTTGTTCAGACGCACCTGTTCCTCCAAGAGCTGTACACTAATAGCAGCATGTCCAATTTCATTTCTCAGGATCGGCTCATCGAGGGCTATGATGCATTGGGCCTTGGCTTCTCCTTCCTGATGCCTTGTCTGTAACATCCCTGTAAATGTATCATGATCAGGGAATTCGGGTAACCTATGCTCAGCATCCACTTGACAACGATTGTAGGTGACAAGAGCTCTTCTAAAGAACTCTGTACATGCTCCCTTCATTTTCTTCACTGTCTTCTGAAAGTCCTCTGCAGCAATAACAGCAAACTNCTCTTCTAAAGAACTCTATACATGCTCCCTTCATTTTCTTCACTGTCTTCTGAAAGTCCTCTACAGCAATAACAGCAAACTCGATCAGGTCATGGTCCCACCTTAAAGTTTGCCGATCCTTAACTGATAGCCCAGCTGGGACTTCTCGATCATATTCTGCTCTGATAATCCTTGAAGTCAGCACCTCCAGGATGTCTTGCGATCTGTCTACGAAATAAGATGTTGTAGTTAACAATTCATCTAGCCTGCTATCAATTTGCAGNATCATTGAAGTCAGCACCTCCAGGATGTCTTGCGATTTGTCTACGAAATAAGATGCTGTAGTTAACAATTCATCTATCCTGCTATCAATTTGCAGGACTTTACACCTTTCTTCCTCCAGGTCCATTTGCAATTGCAGCATCCTAGCCTTCCGAGCCAGGATGTGTTCTCTGACCGGCTGTAGATCCACTTGCTGCTCCTTGGCTGCCTCCAACTGCTCTTGCAGATCCTTAACGTATAAGGTATTGGCTTCATAGATGTCTTTCTGCTGCTCTATCAGTTCTTCTATCTTTGTTTTCATTTGTTCCCTTTCACCCNTGCTCTTGCAGATCCTTAACGTATAAGGTATTGGCTTCATAGATGTCTTTCTGCTGCTCTATCAGTTCTTCTATCTTTGTTTTCATTTGTTCCCTTTCACCCTTTAAGCCCTGAATTTCTTGATGTGCCTTATCCAAGGCCTCTTGTGTCGTCTCTTTTGCTTGGGCTTCCTGCTGAATAGCATGAATTTCATGCTTTGTGGCCTCCATCTCCCTAAGTACCTGCTCGTACTTTATTTTTAATCTGTTACCATCCTCTCTTTCTTTCCTAAGAGTATCCTTCAGCTGGGCGGAGGTTTTCTTGGTCGAGTCTATCTCTTTCATCATTTGATCTACATTGTCTTCTGTAGCGTCTATTGCTGCCCTGCCAGCTCTTATGACAAAATTCGGGTCTTTATCTATTCCGACCATCACAGCTTTGTCAGATATCATTGTGCTGGTCGTTCCTTCAGCTCCTACCTTTAGCTCAGTTCTTCTCATGATCCT
>LPNX010248482.1:606261-621261 GCA_001517045.1 Pseudotsuga menziesii
AAGCCCCAATCCCTTCAACGGCCAAAAACTATTTCCCCCAATAAGATAAGACGCGGGCGCAACTGCTGGGGGAGAACGGAACTACCAACCCTAGCCGCGGGTAAAGAAAAACCCCGTTTACGAACAACGACAACAACAGGCCGTAAATTCTGCATCATTTTCCCCCTAAGTAACCCAGCCAAAACTTTGAAAAGAAAGGCTTAAGCTCCTACCTGGCAGGATTGCACGAATGAACAGGTGACAACGATGGAGTCCTTGACCAATAGCTGGACGCGGGTACCGGTACGAAGCTCCACACAAATCGCTAGCTTGACAATGCGACAGCTCGGACGCGATAAAACAATAAAAACAAACAACCACGCGCCCCGCATATATAAAAAATTAACACGTGCGACGAGTCAGATCAGTCGGGCCAGATAGGAAAGTCTCGGCGGGCGGATCAACTTATCTATGCCCGCAACAGCGGGACACTCTCTTTACTCCACCACCCGCATCACCAAACAAAGGCATACGCTTTACCACGAGGTCGGGCGGCAACAGATTCATTTGTCGAGCGATCAGGAGTTTGGCGACCTCCGCAACGGCGGGTGCATCGCGGAAGCCAACATTCTCCATGGCGCCGACAAAGGAAGTCGGCCATAAACCGTAACTCTCCATATTTCTTTGGACCGCAACGGCGGCAAGGGCAGAATTCGTCCCCCTCCGACACGATATTAAGACCGCGCCCGCAACTGCTATATGACAACCAAGATAGGGGGCAGGCCCGCAACGGCGGGGTGGACAAACAACCGGGTTCTTGCAGCCACCCGCAACGACGGGGCGAGAAACAAAGGTCAGGTTTCAAAAGCCACCCGCAACGGCGGGGCCAAGATCAAAAATGAAGTCTCGGAAGCCACCCGCAACGGCGGGGCGGAAAAGATAAAGATGAGCTGAAAAGGACCCGCAACGGCGGATCGACCAAAGACGAAACCTCCCGATCCAAGAAGATTTTGCAAATGAAAACAAGTAGAAACTCAATTTAGAATGAAAAACATGAAAATATTGAGAAACCAGCTAAGTGAAAGCGCTCAAATTCCATGCAAGCACTTTGAAATCCATAAGTTGAACTCAAAAGGATGAAAACAAGAAAAGGACTGAACTAATTCCAAAGCAAAGGAGGGTCCAATTTTTTTTAGAAATTTGGGAAAATTGTTACAGCTGCAACACACTCTTATCCATCAAAAGAACATCCAAATCTATGATCAAATTTCAATTCTAATAAATTGGTCAAAAATGAAACTCCGTCATGTGGTTTCACTAGAATTGGGCTTAAAGGAGGTGAAAATAGCTTGAAACATTGAGAAAGTTGGCATGCACGCTTATATATGAAATGAGCATTATCATCAAATTCCAATTCCATGAAATTGGTCAAAAGTGAAACTCCATCGTACAGTTTTACTAGGGATGGGCTTAAAGGGGGTGAAAATAGATCAAAACGTCATGAAATTTTGTGTGCACACTTTTCCATCAAATAGGAATCAAAATATTTGATCAAATTTCATCCAAGAAATTTTTCAAAAGTGAAAATACATCGTGCGGTTTGACTACAGTTGTGCTCAAAGGGGGTGAAAATAGCTTGCAACATCGCAAAAGTTGGAGTCCATCAAACGGGTATCCAAATCAAAAGTGAAACCCCGTGGTGCAGTTACTATAGACTTGGGATTAAAGGGGATGGAAATCAATAGGAACAGTGAGAAAGTCGGCATTCACACTTGTCAATCAAATGTGCATCCAAATATAAGATCAAATCTCAATTACGAGAAATTTGTCAAAAGTTAAACTTTGTTTTGTGGTTTCACTAGACTTGGGCTTTAAGGGGGTGAAAATATCTTAGATTTCCATGAATGTTGTGTGCATGCTTGTCTATCAAATAGGAATCCAAATCTATGATCAAATTTCTATTACGATAAATTGGTCAAAATTGAAACTCATTCATGTGATTTCACTATGGATGGGATTAAAGGGGGTGAAAATAGATCGAAACGTTAGAAATGTTGGTGTGCACGCTTGTCCATCAAATAGGCATCCCAATCTATGATCAAATTTCAATTACGAGAAATTATTCAAAAGCAAAAATCTCTCGTGTGGTTTCACTAGGGTTGGGCTCCAAACGGGTGAAAATAGCTTAGAACATCACAAAAGTTGGTGGGCACGCTTGTATATCAAACGGGCACCCAAATCTATGATAAAATTTCAATTCCAAGAAATTGGTCAAAAGCGAAACTTTGTGTTGCAGTTAGCGTAGACCCAATTGGGGTTAAAGGGGGTTAAAATAACTAAGAACATCAAGAAAGTTGGAATCCACGCTTGTCAATGAAACATGAATCCAAATCTATGATCAAATTTCAATTACGACAAATTGGTCAAAAGTGAAACTCCATTGTGTGGTTTCACTAGGGTTGGGATTAAAGAAGGTGAAAATAGATTGGAACGTTACAAAATTTGGCGTGCATGCTTGTCTATGAAATGGGAATCCAAATCTATGATCAAATTTCAATTGTAAGAAATTGGTCAAAAGTGAAACTCCGTCGTGCAGTTCTGCTAAGGTTTTGTTTTAAATGGGGTGAAAATAACTCAAAAAGTTGCAAATATTTGCATGCATGCTTATCTATCAAATGGGTATCCAAATCTACGATCAAATTTCAATTACGAGAAATTGGTCAAAAGTGAAACTTTGTCATGTGGTTTCATTAGGGTTGGGCTTAAAGGGGTTGAAAATAGTTTGAAACATCACGAAAGTTGGGATGCACTCTTGTCTATCAAACATGCATCCAAATTTATGATGAAATTTCAATTATGAGAAATTGGTCAAAAGTGAAACTCCATCGTGCGATATCATTGTGGTTGGGCTTAAATGGGGCGACAATAGCTCGAAACGTCATGAAATTTGGCATGCACATTCGTCTATCAAACATACATCCAAATCTATGATCAAATTTCAATTCCGAGAAATTCTTCAAACGTGAAAATCCGTTGTGCGGTTTCACTAGGGTTGGGTTTATAGGGGTTGTAAATAGCTTGAAACATCATGAAAATTTGTGTGCACACTTCTTAATGAAATAGGCATTCAATTCTATGATCAAATTTCAGTTCTGAGAACTTGGTCAAAATTGAAAATCCATTGTGCAGTCTCGCTAGGGTTGGGCTTCAAAGGGGGTGAAAATAGCTCGTAACGTCGTGAAAGTTAGCGTGCATGGTTGTATATCAAATGAGCATCCAAATCTACAATTAAAATTCAATTCCAAGAAATTCATCAAAAGTGAAACTTTGTTGTGGAGTTTTGCTAGAAAAGGGCTTAAAGGGGGTGAAAATAACTCATAACGTCGTGAAAGTTGGCATGCATGCTTATATATCAAACGACCATCCATATCTATGAGAAATTTCTATTCTGAGAAATTGGTCAAATTACTACATCATGCAATTTTTATAGGGTTGGGCTTAAAGGGTTGAAAATAACTTAAAATGTTGCAAAGATGGGGTGCACGCTTGTCTATGAAACTTGCATCCAAATCTACGATCAAATTTCAATTCCAAGAAATTGGTCAAAAGTAAAACTCTGTTGGGTGGTTTTGCTAGAGTTGGGCTGAAAGGGGGTCAAAATAGATCAGAGTGTTGTGAATGTGTGTGAGCACTCTTTTCTATAAAATGGGCATCCAAATCTACAATAAAATTTCAATTCTGATAAATTGGTCAAAAGTGAAACTTTGTTGTGTGGTTTCACTAGAGTTGGGCTTAAAGGGAGTGAAAATAGATCAGAACGTCGCAAAAGTTGGCATTTACACTTTTCTATGAAACATGCATCCAATTTTATGTTCAAATTTCAATTCTAAGAAATTGGTCAAAAGTGAAACTTCGTCATGTAGTTAAAATAGAATCAGGATTAAAGGGCATGAAAATAGTCTAAATCATTGCAAATGTGTGCATGCATACTTGTCTATCAAACATGCATCCAAATCTATGATCGAATTTCATTTTCAAGAAATTGGTTAAAACTAAAACATCGTCCTGTAATTTTTCTAGGATTGAGTTGAAAGGGGGTGAAAATAGCTCGTAACGTCATATAAGTTGGTGTGCACATTTTTTCTATCAAACGGGTATCCAAATGTATGATCAAATTTCAATTTCTAGAAATTGGTCAAAAGTGAAACTCTGTCATGTGACTTCACTAGGGTGGGGCTTAAAGTGGGTTAAAATAGTTCAGAACGTTACAAAAATGTGCATGCATGCTTTTCTATGAACCATACATCCAAATCTATGATCAAATTTCAATTCTAAGAAATTGGTTAAAAGTGAAACTCACTCGTGCGATTTCTATAGAATTGGGCTTAAAGGAGGTGAAAATAGGTCGAAATGTTATGAAAGTTGGTGTGTAGGCTTATCTATTAAATAGGTATCCAAATGTACGATCAAATTTAAATTCTGAGAAATTGGTCAAAGGTGAAACTCAATAGTGCAGTTTCTCTAGATATGGGCTTAAAGGGGGTTGAAAATAGCTCAAAACGTCACAAAAGTTGGCATGCATGTTTGTCTACCAAAAAAGCATCCAAATCTATGATCAAATTTCAATTACAAGAAATTGGTCAAGAGTGAAACTCCGTCATGTGGTTTCATTAGGGATGAGATTAAATGGGGTGAAAATAGCTTGGAACATCGTGAAAGTTGGTGTGCATGCTTGTTTATCAAATGAGCATCCAAAGCTATGATCAAATTTTAATTACAAGAAATTGGTCAAAAGTGAAACTCTGTCGTGCTAAACTTTGGCCTTAGGGAGGTGAAAATAGCTCGAAACGTCATGAAAGTCGGCGTGCATACTTGTCTATCAAATTGGCATCCAAATCTATAGTCAAATTTCAATTATGAGAAATTGGTCAAAAGTTGAACTCCATCGTATGGTTTCACTAGGGTTGGTATTAAAGGGGGTGAACATAGCTCATAACATCATGATTGTGTGCATGCATGCTTGTCTATCAAAAATGCGTGCAAATCTATGATCAAATTCCAGTTTTGAGAAATTGGTCAAAAGTGAAACTCCGTCGTGCAGTTTAGTTGTGGTTGGGATTAAAGGTGGTGAAAATACCTTGGAATGTTGAAAAAGTTGGCATGCATGCTTGTCTATCAAACGAACCTCAAAGTCTATGATCAAATTTCAATTACAAGAAATTGGTCAAAATTGAAACTCCGTTGTGCGGTTTCTCTAGGGGACATCGTGAAAGTTGGTGTGCATGCTTGTTTATGAAACAAGCATTGAACTCACCCATCAAATTTCAGTTATGAGTAACTCGTAAAAAGTGAAACTCCGTCATGTGTTTTCTCTAGGGTTGGGCTTAAATGGGAGAAAATAGATCTAGAACATCACGAAAGATAGTGTGCACGCTTATCTATGAAACATGCATCCAAATCTACAATCAAATTTCATTTCTAAGAAATTGGTCAAAAGTGAAACTCTATCGTGCAGTTTTTCTAGGGTTGGGATTAAAGGGGGTGAAAATAAATCATAACGTCATTAAATTTGGTGTGCATGGTTGTATATCAAACATACATCCAAATCTACAATTAAATTTCAGTTCCAAGAAATTGATCAAAAGTGAAACTCCATCGTGCGGTTCCGCTAGACTTGGGCTTAAAGGAGGTGAAAATAGCTCGTAACATTGTGAAATTCGATGTTCATGCTAGTGTATAAAACATGCATCCCAATCTATGATAAATTTTCATTTTAGAGAAAATGGTCAAAATTTAAACTCCATTGTGCAGTTTCCCTAGGATTGGGCTTATAAAGGGGTTGAAAATAACTTGAAACATCATGAAATTTGGTGTGCATGCTTGTCTATGAAGCATGCATCCAAATGTATGATCAAATTTTAATTCCAAGAAATCAGTGAAGAGTGAAATTTCGTTGTGCGGTTTCGCTAGAATTGGGCTTAAAGGGAATGAAAATAACTTGGAACGTTGCGAAAGTTTGTGCACACGCTTGTCTATCAAACGAGCATCCAATTCTATGATATTTCAATTCCAAGAAATTGGTCAAAAGTGAAACTACATTGCATGTTTCCACTAGGGTTGTGCTTAAAGGGGGTGAAAATATCTCAGAATGTGCGAAAGTTGGCCTGCACTAGTCTATTAAACAGGCATCCAAAGCTATAATCAAATTTCAATTACGAGTAATTGGTAAAGTGAAACTCCATCATGTGACTTCGATATGGTTGGGTTTAAAGGGAGTGAAAAGAGCTTGAAACATCATGAAAGTTGGCAAGTACGCTTTTCTATAAAGAATTCATCCAATCTATGATGAAATTTCAATTCAGAGAATTGGTCAAAAGTGAAACTCCGTCATGCGATTTTGCTGTGGTTGGGCTTAAAGGGGGTGAAAATAGCTCAGAACGTCATGAAAGGTAGGGTGCACGCTTGTTTATCAGATGAGCATTCAAATCTATGATCAAATTTCAATTTTGAGAAATTGGTCAAAATTTAAACTATGTTGTGCTGTTTCGCTAGGCCCTAACTTAAATTGGGTGAAAATAGATTGGAACGCCGTGAAAATTGGCATGCACACTTTTCTATCAAATGGGCATACAAATCTATGATCAAATTTCAATTGCAGGAAATTATTCACAACTAAAACTATGACGTACAATTTCATTAGACTTAGGGTTAAAGGGTGCAAAAATAGCTTGAAACATCACTAAAGTTGGTGTGCATGCTTGTGTTTCAAACGAGCATCCAAATCTATGATCAAATTTCAATTGTAAGAAATTTGTTAAAAATGAAACTTTGTCGTGCGGTTTCGCTAGACTTGGGATTAAAGGTACTGAAAATATCTTGAAAAGTTGTGAAATTTAGAGTGCACCATTTTCCATCAAATGGGAAACCAAATTTATGATAAATGTCGATTACGAGAAATTGGTCAAAACTTAAACTATGTCATCCGATTATGCTAAACTTGGGCTTAAAGGGTTTGAAAATAGCTTGGAACATCACTAAATTTGGAGTGCATGCTTGTCCATCAAACCAACATCCAAATCTATGATCAAATTTGAATTCCCAGAAATTGGCTAGAAGTGAAGCTCTAACATGGAGTTACGCTAGAATTGGGCTTAAAAGGGGTGAAAATAGCTCGTACCGTCACAAATGTTGGCATGCATGCTTGTATATCAAACATGAATCCAAATCTATGATCAAATTACAAATCTAAGAAGTTGATCAAAACAAAAACTGTGGCCTACAGTTTTGCTAGACTTGGGGTTAAAGGGGGTGAAAATATCTTGAAACGCCATGAATGTTAGGGTGCATGCTTATCTATGAAAAGGGAATCCAAATCTACGATCAAATTTCAATTCCGAGAAATTGGTCAAAAGTGAAACTCCACTGTGTCGTCTCACTAGGGTTAAGCTTAAAGGGGGTGAATATAGCTCATAACATCATGAAAGTTCGCATGCATGGTTGTATATCAAATGGGCATCCAAATCTACAATTAAATTTCATTTCCAAGAAATTCGTCAAAAGTGAAACTCTGTCGTGTAGTTTCTCTAGACTTGGGCTTAAAGGGGGTGAAAATAGCTCGTAACATCATAAAATTTGGCATGCACTCTTGTCTATAAAACATGAATCTAAATCTACAATCAAATTTCAATTCCGATAATTTGGTCAAAAGTTAAACTACGTCATGTAGTTTTAATAAGGTTGGTCTTCAAGGTGTTAAGCTTGAAACAATGGAAAAGTTGGTGTGCATGCTTGTTTATGAAACTTGCATCCAAATATATGATCAAATTTCAATTCCAAGAAATTGGTCAAAAGTGAAACTTTGTTGTGTGGTTTCACTAGGGTTAGGCTTAAGGGGGTTAAAATATCTTGGAACATCGCAAATGTGTGCGTGCACGCTTGTCTATGAAATGTGCATCCAAATCTATGATGAAATTTCAATTCCAAAAAAATGGTCAAAAGTGAAACTCCATTCTGCGGTTTGATTAGAGTCGGGATTAAAGGGGGTTAAAATAGATCGAACCATTGCATCACTTGGCATGCACACTTGTCTATGAAACATGCATCCAAATCTACAGTAAAATTTCAGCTATGAGAAATTGTTCAAAAGTGAAACTCTGTCGTGCGATTACAGTAGACATGGGATTAAATGGGGTGAAAATAGCCCGAAACATTCTGAGACATTGGTCAAAAGTGAAACTATGTTGTGTGGTTTTGCTAAGGTTGCGCTTAAAGGGGATGAAAATAGCTTGAAACATTGTGAAATTTTGCGTGCATGCTTTTCTATCAACCAAACATCCAAATATATGATCAAATTTCAATTATGAGAAATTGGTCAAAACTGATACTTCGTCATGTGGTTTCACTAGGCTTGGGCTTAAAGGGTGTGAAAATATCTTGAAACTTCGTGAAAGTTTGCATGCATGCTTTTCTATCAAATGAACATCCAAATCTTTGATCAAATTACAATTCCAAAAATTAGTCAAAAGTGAAACTCCGTCATGTATTTTCGCTAGAATTGGACTTAAAGGAGGTGAAAATAGCTCTAACTGTCATGAAAGTTGGCGTACACATTTGTCTATCAATCAAGCATCCAAATCTATGATCAAATTTTGATTCTAAGAAATTGGTCAAAAGTGAAACTCCGTCGTGTAGTTTCATTAGAGTTGGGCTTAAAGGGGGTGAAAATAGCTCGGAACGTCATGAAAGTTGGTGTGTACACTTTTCTATGAAAAAGGCATCCAAATGTAGGATCAAATTTAAATTCTAATTAATTGGTGAAAAGTGAAACTCAGTTGTGCATGTTTTCTAGGGATGGGCTTAAATGGGGTGGAAATAGCTCGATAGGTAGCGAAAGTTGGTGTGCAAGCTTGTCCATAAAACAAGAATCCAACACAATAGGGTTTGAACCCAAAATCCGACATCATTTAACATTTCATACGGATATGTCAGACAACAATCACTAAAAATAATGCTAATCAAAAAAGTTTTATAGCGTCGTCGAATATCCGACACAATAGGCATTGGATATCCGACCCCTAGAGTGTCGCATATCCAACCCTTAAGTGTCGGATCTCTGACGGTTGGCTGTCGAATATCCAATGGTATGGTGTCGGTTAACCGACAGTCTGTGAAACCAATAGTGTCAGATCTCCAACCCTTAAGCATCAGAGATCCAACGAGATGTATAGTTTTTTTTTTTTAATTGTAAGGTTTACATGATTTTAAATTTATGGTCCCATATTTTCAATGGTAACTATGTTCAAGGTGTCGAATATCCGATGCATGGCCATTATAAATATAAATTATTTTAAACATTTTGACATGTTTGTTGTAGAAGTGACGGACGATTTGCAAAAATTATTTGTTCCTCGACGAACGTTTTCTAGAATTGTTTTATTCTTCAACGGGCGGTTGTGGGAATTTTTTTTTTCATCGATAGACAGTTTGGCGGGATTTTTTTATTCTTTGAATTCTCTCCATTTGACAAAATGTTGATGTGTGGAACTTGATTTTTTAAGACAACCAGTTATATTCATTAACAAAGTTTGTGACAAAATGTCAAATAGAAATATTCTGGATCCAAACGAAGACAATCGACAATTGCTTGCTAGACTATGGGATACAACGAAACAAAGGGGTGATGGCAAATGTTATTGTTCATGCACTCAATGCAGGGGATTTAAGAGGAGAAGAATATTGATCTCAACAGCCACAAAACATTACAGGGAACATGGACACGCTGAGGGGGGGAACGAATATTGTCCATTTGTAGGTTTAGCATTATAAAGTTTATTATATTCATTTTTTTGGTAATTGTATGTATTATTTTTATTTTTCATATATTAATATATATCTATGGATGTTTCCATGTATTTATATTAAAGGAAAGACACCCTACAACATATCATCCAGAGGAAGTGCTTTCAGAACAAGTTCAGGATCAGGATCATAGAGCGTGTATGTTTAATGGAGAACAAGTGAATGATCATATTGAACAACATGATCATACCGATAATGTAATTGAAGATGATGGTACAAATACATTGATCCATGATTCATTTAACGTTAGAATGGATGATGACGATGATGTTGATAATGAAAATGATGACGAATTTGATGATGTTCACGATATACCTCTTCTTGATAAGGCATATGAACCCCTTTATGAAGGCTCCAAAACAAATATTCTTCTTATGTATTGTTGATAATGAACTTGAAGTTTATGAATGGCATTTCAAACATTACAATCACATGGATGCTAAGGTATGTAAAATAATCCATCACATATATAGGATCGTGATAAATTTTATTTATATTCCTCTAATAATTGTATTGTTAACTCATTATTGATCATCGTATGGATGAAGCATGTTTCATTAATATTATTTGTTTATTACATTAACAAATTTTTTATTTTTTTGTAGCATGATAGCTGAATTTTTGTTACCACCATCAAATATTTTACCTTGCACATATCAAGATTTATCGTCCATCATGAAAGATATTGGAATACATTATGAAGCAATTCATGCATGCCCTGATGACCATGTTATATATTATAATTAGCATGAATTTGCAATAGAATGTCCGGAATGTCATGTAAGTAGATATCATATAGATAAAGTAACAAAAAAGGTGCATTTAAAAGGTTCTTCGTTATATTCCCATCATTCTGTGTTTGCAACGACTGTTCAGGTGCAAAAATATAGTGCAATTTATGGATTACCATGCCAGGAACAGAAGTCAAGATGGTGTTATTGTTGTGCCCACTATATGCCAGTTAATTAAAACTTAACATACAGGGTGTTAAACATAAATTATCAACCCAAGGAAGTCTTTTATTTCAAAGTTATCATGCAAGATCTATGCAAGCACAATTTCTACCTGCCATTGTTGATCTATTGTTATGCAATCGAAACTATTTGTAAACTAAGTCACAACTTCTTGAAAGTAAATCAAACCTCAAACCTATTCATAAATCAAACACACTTCAAATAAGATCTATTCCTATGAAACAAGATCTGATTGCATAAATCTAAAATAAGTCTTGTGTTGTCCAACGATCTATCAAAATGAATTAACATGAGAACGCTATGATAAATCTAATGAATAAAAACATGAACTGAATAAAACAACTATGATAAATCTAATGAATGAAAACATGAACTGAATAATAAAACAACTATGATAAATCTACTGAATGAAAGCATGAATTAACAAATAACAACTCTACAAAATAAAACACTTACAATCAACAATACCAGCATCTGCTCAGGGAAGAGAGCCCTTCCTCCACTGAGCAGAGATGGATTTCCACAATGAAATTCTACAACTCCAGAATTAAGAAATTTTCAGCATGTATTATCAGAATGAAAGTATTACAATGGATCTGGATCAAATCCTACATCATAACATTGTGTTCTCTCCTATCCTTCCTAATATATCATCCATCTCCTATCATCCTCTATCATCCCCTTCTCAATGAGATTGATTACATATTTATACATAAAATTATCTCATGGAAAATGAAGAACTGAACCCTCAACTTGTGATCTGTAATAGCTGAAACACGGCCGTAACTGCTGGCAACTTTGGAACCGGCCGCAACACCAAATTTAGAAAATACCCTCTCGAAGAACCACTTGCATATCGCAAACCGTAGCTTTTTTTGGATATTTCCTCGCGATTCATGTAAATTATGATGTTACGCACAAAACCCATATCTCGTATTTTTTAGATTCATTTCCTTCTGCCCGAAAATCAAGACACGAATCAAGGTTTTCTTATGTGGCATGCATTTTCAGTTAAGGCTGTAACAGCTGGCTATGAGCGTCCTGTACGTGACAACTCACTCCAAAAACCCTTATTAGTAAAATTATGCATAATAGTCTTTAATTCATCAAAGATAAAGGAAAATAAGTATTATTAACTACTTAAAACATTAATGAAAGTAGCATGTTGTTTTACGCACAACTACAACAAATAGATGGAAAATGGAATGATAAATGGGCAATAATGGTAAGAAAATGGATGAAAGATATGTCAATAAGTGATGGGAAAATGGACAAATCCAGGTCCCAACAGTTATCTGAATGCATGCAGATGGTTCTACTTTTAGAGATATGGAGGAAAAGTGGCCTCACTTTAAAGAATAACCACGTAATCTTAGGATTTTTTTGGCAACAGATGGTGTTAATCCATTTGGACAGATGAAATCCAAATTTTACACGGTGTGGCCTATTTTTTTTTATCAACAATAACATTCCTTCATGGTTTTCAATAAAGAGCGAGCACATAATGTTGTCGATGATTATTCCAGGTTTTTTTGTTGAAAACTATTTTATTTATAATGTAGTTGTGGCATCTCATTTTTTGAATTATGTTTCTTAATTTCATATATATATCTATTATTTGACTCTTGTGCATGGTTTATATATCTTAATGGTTCTCATAATGATATATTTTATATGTACTTCAAATGAATCAAGTAAGTTCCAAGTCAAAGATATGAATTTATACATCGAACCTCTTATAGATGAGCTACTGAAGTTATGGAATGGCATAACTATGTATGACGTATCTAGAAGAATACGACAAAGGCAATTTCAATTCCATGCAATGGTTGTATGGACAATACACGATGCCCCTGGGTTAACTTCATTTTGTGGTTTGTAATTTTAAGTTCCACTTTAATTGATTTTAATGATATGGAGTAGTTAGAATAATTTATATATGAATATATTTGACATAGATATTCCATATCTAAATATGGTAGGTCTTCAGACAAAGGGTAAATTTGCATGTCCAATTTGTGGTCCTAAGACAAAATCTCATCGTTCAAAAAGATTAAGAAAGGAGGTGTTTAATGAGTATAGTCATTTCCTCTCTAAGAATCACATGTATATAACAACTAAAAAAAATCTTTTCAATGGGAAGCAGGAGACTGCATTAAAACCCGTGAGAATGACACCTCACCTTTAGAAGATGCAATACAATAGAAATCATCATCATGGTACATATGGATCATCGTATATGAATTGTTATGTATTTTAATTTTTATTGTGAGTTGTTTGCTGTAGTGGCCATATTTGATTTATGATGTAATTTATTTATAAACTAATATTCATGATGTCCATCATGATCATGAAGGCATTAATGGGCTTCCATGAGGAATGAAAAGTTATCCTATTCAATTCAGCAGGTTGCCCTACTATCATGCACCTACAAATTGCTCATTTGTTTGATACAATGCATTTTGGAAAGAATGTTACTGAAACCTTATGGAAACTACTAGAGCTAAGGAGGGAGAGAGATAAATTTGTGAAAGCTTGCAAAGACATTCAAGAAAGAAACCATGCAATGAAAGACGTCATCCAATTTCATACCAGTAGAGAACAAGTTAATATAAACTCAATTCCATGGATGTTTATGGAGCAACAAAGAAATGTTGTCAAAGAAGTAACGCGGAAAATTAATTTTCCCACTGGATTTTGTGCAAAATTGAAGAATATCATAACTAAAAAAGGTGATTTTTCGGGGGTCAAAACACATTATTGGAATGTCTTCATCAAGGTAATTATTATTGTTATGTCCATATAATTTTTTTTTTGTCAATTTATTGCGTATATTTTTTTTCTTATTTGTATACTCTTTGTTTAATAAATGGCGTGGTTTGTATATTGATATAGTATGTTCTACCTCTTTCTCTCCTAGACAACTTCGACAACAATGTCAAACAAGTTATATATAATCTTGGTAAATACATGAGGTAACTAGCGATTACTTGCATGTGCTTAGTGTTTCTTTAATTCTCTGTATAATTTATATTTGTTTTTTTTGTGCACTATTTCAGCATATATTGTAATTTAATGTTTATTTTTGTTAAATATCGTTATTAGTTTGCGTCACTTGTAGATGGTTGAAATATAAAGAAATCCATAAAGAATATATAAAGTATTGGAGGAGATAAATTCCTCGCCTCATGTGTGAAATGCAGAAGCATCTACCATCGACATTTTTCAATGCACAGGAACACTACCTCATACACCAAGTTGAGGAGATTGAGTTATGTGTACCTGGGCACTCAAGGTCCATGTGGATGGTTGAGAGGCACTTGAAATTTATGAAGGGCTTGGTGAGACAACGAGCACATGTGGAGGGTTCTATGATGGAAGGATATACGGTATACCAAAACATGTTGTATGTTAGTGAATATCTTCCTACATTAGAGGAAATTTATACTCAAAATGGGCCTTTCAACTTTTATTCAAATTCCATGTCATCATGTGTTAGCCAATGAAATTGATTTAAATTTGAAATACCATATAGGTCTTAAACACTTTTTTAATATAAATTTAGGGATAGGTATCATAAAAAAAACTACTTTTTTTGTTTGTATTTTTGACATATCTCCCTATGTTTTTACTCAAATTTCGATTGGGAGAGCTCATTGGATGCGGAATTAAATTTTGCATGCAACGAGTACCCACTCGGCATAGTTTTGAAGGACCCCTCTACCCCAAAAACAAGACATACCTGAAAAAATAGAATGATGATGTCATCATTCCATTTTTTCAGGTATTTCTTGTTTTTGGGGTAGATGGGTCCGTCAAAAGTATGCCGAGTGGGTACTCGTTGGATGCGGAATTTAATTCCACATCCAATGAGCTCTCCCGATCGAAATTTGAGTAAAAACACAGGGAGATATGTCAAAAATACAAACAAAAAAGTAGTTTTTTTCTTTTATTCCTCCAAAATTAATAAATATTATTTTATTATTTTATTAGTTCATTTTAGAAGGCCCATTTTGAGTTGAAATTTCCTCTAATGTTTTAGCGTCAAAGCTCAATTTACGTCGCATTTGTGATCCGGACTCCAATAACAAATTTGAAGGGAAGCAACTGAAGGGGAAAGGTAGATTGAGGAAGCTGAAAGGTAATTATTAGCTAGTGGATGTTTATTATATCCTTCATATTCTAATTG
>LPNX010248482.1:626261-780227 GCA_001517045.1 Pseudotsuga menziesii
AACACATGGATTACCAACATGAGGGAAATCCAACAAGTTTTGTTTGGTCTTATTAGGTCCTTAATTTTTTATTTTAAAAATAACATTTTTTTTCGATTAGGTGGTGAGAGATGGAAGACATTTGGTTAGAGAAGGAAAGGAGATAATAGGCAGTCCATCAAGCCAAATAGTGAAGAAAAACATTGGATATATAGTATTTTGATTGGAACTCCCCACCCTTAAGAGAGGATATATTTTGTAAAAGTTTAGGCCTGGAAAAGGGTTGTTGGTATTGTTATTATAGTTGATAGCTATAGTTGTTATAGTTGATAGCTAGTATAATATGGTTAAACAGTAGAAGGGTGTTGCAGATGCTTTGATTGTAAGGATTTTGGGATAATAGTGGATAGTCATTCTTGTAATATGATCTATACTAGACTTGTTATATATATGTTCTGAGGATGTATTAGATTATGATGAATATTAATGGAATGAGACCGCCATTCCAAATATTTGGTTTGTTCCTTTTATATGCAAATGATGTGTTGTATGTTAATAAATGAATTGTTATTTAGTATAGTTGTGTCACATTCTGTAGTATAAGGTACTAATAATTATAAGGGATCGTTTTTTCATGGTGGTATGGGAATGAGTTGCACTTGAATGAATGGGGACTTGCATAAATAAAAAAAGGAACCCTATATGGTGGAGCAAACATTGGTCATGATGTCCATGTTGCATTAGAGTCATATAGAATTTAGTGTGTGATGCTTTGGGTTAGACCTTCCCCTCTCCAAGAATTGAATATGATAACTCTTGGACTATAATAGACCACCTTTGTTGGACACTAATGCAAATCCATGTATAAGTTTGAGCCAACATTTACATCCACTCTACAGGATCTCCAGAGAACTAACATCATTATTTTTCCATTTCTATAAAGGAGATGTACTAGAAGATTTTCCTGGACTTGTTGATTTCACTGTTAAGTTGAACCTAAATGACAAACAAAGAGGATCACTAAGTAAGCTACAACACTTTGTAGGAAATTGAATGATTAGAGATATAATGATGTTAGTTCTTGGAGATAGTGGATGCTTGTTTTCTCTATAGGTTCCAAATATTTAGGTTCCTCATTAGATGCTTCACTATATGAATCATATATGGGGCCCCCAAAACTATGATTATTGATTTTAAATATAACATCCAACTCTTCATTAAATGGATAAATGCATGCATTTTCCATCTCATCATCAAACAAGGGTTTGCCTACAAAATATTCCTCATCAGAATCTCAACAATATGGACCATCTAATTCATATTCTTTGGATGAGGTAATATAATAGGAGAATGGGTTCTTTCATAACCAACAACCCAAAGGGTTTTTTCTATATTACCTGCTTCTTCACCAAATTGAATCCTTCCTTATCAGCTTTCAAACATGGGTTTTCTTCGCTGTGCATGCATTTACATTGATCAGCTAATGACAGACCCAATTTGACAGTTTTAGCTAACCCACATTTGACCCATATTGGATGATATGGATTCTAAATTCTGGCCAATCTGAGCGTTACAATTAGTGGACAAACCCATCACATTTTGCTTCGCATTCAAATTGGTTTGATTGTTTTTATGTGAGTTATCTCAGCAACCGGTTCCCAAATAAGCTATTAATCCGAATATACCCAAATGCGATGCTTAAGGGAGGTTTAGAGAAGGATTTGAGTTCCACCATAGCCATGATAGTTAGAGTTTTTTTGCTCACATGTATGCTCGGTCCGTTGGAGAAGGATGAAAATCAGTCGCTTCCCCGAGTAGGATTGCCGAGCCATATTTTGTTATAAGCAAGAAACTAGAACCTAACCCATAGATCATTGAAGATCATTATAAAATCCCTAGTTTAGAAAGAAACTCGAACCTAACCCAGTATTTTCCAAATTGTAGTGACAACAGGGGTTTGCCAAAATTATGCCAAATGTTATGGATTTCTTCTTTAAGGTGTTTTATTATAGAAACCTTATATTAGAAAGCAACTTGAACCTAACCCAGTAATTCCCAATCTCTAAACACCATGAGATATTGGACTATACAATATATTTTCATTAAGTGATTGAATGAAGTAATCCACTTAAAATAACTATTTTATCAAAATATTAAATTTTTTTCTACATACCTGTTAATATCATCATCAAACAAAACTGTCCATGAGGACAGAGTTTAAGAACTCTGTCCACATGAACTATATCTCACAAAAGATAACAAGTGTTCAGCCAAGCAACGGTGACGATTCCTAGTATTATGCCTCACAAGTTTGCGATGTTGCAACCTAATGAAACATAATACCATGAGGCGTCATCATTATTAGCCAACACTTATTAGCTATTTTAGAGTTAGTGAATTGAAAGTGGCTAAGTCAACGCAAAAAAGAAAGGTAATAAGTTTGACTAAATAAACTATTTTGATAATTGTACCTACATCTTCTGCTACATGCATTGCTTGCATTCCTCACCTATCTCGACGTAATATCAACATTATTATTATTGGTATGTGTACCTTCTCTCACTGACTGTCTTCTTCCTATTTTTTTCTCCAAAACAACTATATTATAGGTCCTTTCGGCATGACATTGTTTTGCATGCAACTTTTATTTTTCCAATCTTAGAAAGAAACTCGAACCTAACCCAGTATTTTCCAAATTGTAGCGACAACAGGGGTTTGCCATAATTTTTCCAAATGTTATGGATTTGTTCTTCAAGGTGTTTTATTATAGAAACCTTATATTAGAAAGCAACTCGAACCTAGCCCAGTAATTCCCAAGATCTAAACACCATGAGAGCTTGGACTATACAATATATTTTCATTAATTGATTGAATGAAGCAATCCACTTACAATAACTATTTTTTCAAAATATTAAATTTTTTTCTGCATACCTATTAATATCATCATCAAAAAAAACTGTCCATGAGGACAAAGTTCAAGAACTCTGTCCACATGAACTATATCTCACAAAAGATAACAAGTGTTCATCCAAGCAATGGTGGTGATTCCTGGTATTATGCCTCACAAGTTTGCGATGTTGCAACCTAATAAACATAATACCAGGAGTCGTCCCCATTATTATCCAACACTTATTAGCTATTTTAGAGTTAGTGAATTGAAAGTGGCTAAGTCAATGCAAAAAAGAAAGGTAACAAGTTTGACTAAATAAACTATTTTGATAATTGTACCTACATCTTTCGCTACATGCATTGCTTGCATGCCTCACCTATCTCGGCGTAATATCAACATTATTATTATTGATATGTGTACCTTCTCTCAATGACAGTCTTCTTCCTCTTTATTCTCCAAAACAACTATATTATAGGGCCTTTTGGCACGACATTGTTTTGCATGCAACTTTTATTTTGTCAATCTTAGAAAGAAACTCGAACCTAACCCAGTATTTTCCAAATTGTAGCAACAACAGGGGTTTTCCAGAATTCTGCCAAATCTTATGGATTTCTTCTTTAATGTGTTTTATTATAGAAACCTTATATTAGAAAGAAACTCGAACCTTACCTAGTAATTCCCAAGATCTAAACACCATGAGAGCTTGGGCTATACAATATATTTTCATTAAGTGATTGAATGAAGTAATCCACTTACAATAACTATTTTTTCAAAATATTAAATTTTTTTCTACATACCTGTTAATATCATCATCAAACAAAATTGTCCATGAGGACAAAGTTCAAGAACTCTGTCCACATGAACTATATCTCACAAAAGATAACAAGTGTTCAACCAAGCAACGGTGATGATTCGTGGTATTATGCCTCACAAGTTTGCGATGTTGGAACCCCATGAAACATAATACCACAAATCATCCCCATTATTAGCAAACACTTATTAGCTATTTTAGAGTTAGTGAATTGAAAGTGGCTAAGTCAACGCAAAAAGGAAAGGTAATAAGTTTGACTAAATAAACTATTTTGATAATTGTACCTACATCTTCTGCTACATGCATTGCTTGCATGCCTAACCTATCTTGACGTACTATCAACATTATTATTATTGGTATGTGTACCTTCTCTCAATGACAATATTCTTCTTATTTATTCTCCAAAACAACTATATTATAGGGCCTTTTGGCATGACATTGTTTTGCATGCAACTTTTATTTTGTCAATCTAGCATAACTAAAGCACCGAACCTACAGACATACTATCAAAACAATAGAATATCAATTTGGGATACTATATTTTTTCATTTGGTGATCCAGTGCCTTTTGTAATACCTTCAACCATTCAAAAGATAGGGGATAAGAGAAGGTACATGTGGTACCTAACAAGGAGATCCTAGATAATGCCTATAAACAAGTCATTAATGGTGATGATAAAAAATAGTTTCACCTTTTAATTGCTTCAATAGCCTATAAATAGTAAAGAATCCCTACTCTATAAATATCATTTCATGAAATAAAACACACCATAATCCACGCGTAATTTGATAAATGAATGGAAATAACTATCAATAGGCAATAATAATAATAATAAATATACCCATAGATGTTAGTTTAGGTATGTATTGAGGTTTATACCACATATGTGATAGTGTATGCATCCAATACTTTCTAGTTACTTGATCACTATCATGGAACAACTTCAACTCTATCCTGTTAACCTTACTTCATCCAGCTAAAAGAAGTTCACATATTCAGAGAACACAATACTAAGGCTGATAGCTTATCCAAAGAAGCATTAACCTTGGCCTCATACCATTTTCAGTTTACTGAATTCACTGATGGTGAATGTACTGATCAGGGCACTTTCCAACTTTTCTAGCCCTTAGCACTTGAGTCTTTTATGTGTTGTTGCTATTGACATCCTTTGGATGATTGAGGTGGATGATCCCCTCATATTACTGATCTCTCTTGTTTATTTCTTCTTTGGATTAGCTACTTCAGTATTAGACTTGAATTCTCTATCTGTTGAAGGTTAGTGATGTGGATGTAGTCAAGATTCCTAGATTATAGGTGTTACCTTTGAAAGTTTGTCCAGTATTCCTATGAAGCTGATCAATTGTCATCTGTCTACTGATGATGAACATAGTTGTATCTATTCCATGTGCTCAGCAATAGCTGAAGTTGAAACTAAGTTACCTTTGATTTCAATGAAATAACAAGGAACTAATATTTTCCCCTGGAAAAAAAATTACTTGATCACTAATATCAATTAATATTCCATCACTCTTATTGGTAACTCCAATTTTTTCACATTTCTAGTAACCTACAAATTCCAAACTCTTTGTTTTCACGAAGTTTTTGTGAGGTTATGGGTGCAAAAATAGTGGAGATTGGCATCCTAAGGTTGAAAATTAGCATCCTAAGGAGCACTAAGAAAGCTACAACACTTTGTAGTAAATCGAATGAGTAGAGATATAATGTCTTTAGATGACCTTTGTGGTGTAGACAATTGGTTAGCTTTAGAATTATTCCCTGGTGTGAGTGATATTTGATGTTTCCTTGCCCTTTTTCCATCCCTTGGTTTCATCAAATCATTGAGGAAGGCATGATATAGTTAATTTAAGAGCCTTTTGATTTGTGCGAATAGTCCTTTTTGGTTCTTTCTACTATGGGATTGCCTTAGGGTTGCCTTAGGGTTGAAAATTAATATGGGAAAACAAGCATCATCAAGACAAGCTAAAAGGAATAAATCAACAAATATTACAGATTGATATAAATGTATTTAAAACATTCTTTTCATTCCTGAACGTGCCAAGTAGCAGATTTGGAAATGTCCGCTCTTCACCACCATGGATTATATATATATATATATGATTGTTGTAGGTTACCACTGGGAAATATGCCTCTGAAGTGCTGGCTTATGCACTACAAAGTAGCACTGAAGAGGTTAAAAAATCCAAGCAATCTAAGGAGATTGGAATCCTAAGGAGCACTAAGCAAGCTACAACACTTTGTAGTAAATCAAATGAGTAGAGATATAATGTCTATATACATCCTTCACTTGAATGATGTTAGTTCTTGGCGATCATGTATAGTGGATAATTTCACCTCTTCACGGCTAATCTATAGTGCTTATATATATATATATAATCCATGGTGGTGAAGAGCAGACATTTCACTTGAATGATGTTTGGGTCTTGAAGCAAGTACTAGGTTTTTTTATGTCCTCCATTTTTTATTTGATGATTTTATGCCAATTTTCACCATGTCTAATTTTTTTTGTCCCTATTACAATTAACATGATAAGATGATGTCTGGAGCAATCTGCATAAATCCTTCACTTGAATGATGTTAGTTTTTGGCAATCCTAACATCATTCAAGTGAAGGATGTATGCACATTGCTGCAATATCATGATTCAACCATGAGGTGCTTAGTTGACTAGAAATTGGGTTAGGTAATACTTTTCCATTAATGGACAATCATGAATCTTATGGTTTGTCCTCTATTTTTTATTTGAACATTTTATGTCAATTTTCACCGTGTCTGATTTTTTTGGTCCCTCTTACAATTAACACGATAAGATGACCTTTGTGGTTTAGATAGTTGGTTAGCTTTAGAATCAATAAATATTACAGACTGATATAAATGTATTTATAACATTCTTTTCATTCCTAGACGTTCCAAGTAGCAGATCTGGAAATGTCCACTCTTCACCACCATGGATTAGATATATATATATATATATTATTGTTGTAGGTTACCACTGGGAAATATGCCTCTGAAGTGTTGCCTTATGCACTACATATTAGCACAGAGGTTAAAACATCCACTCTACAGGATCTCCAAGAACTCAACATCATTATTTGTCCATTACTGTAAAGGCATTGTACTAGAATATTTTCCTGGACTTGTTGATTTCACGGTGAAGTTGAACGTAAATGATAAACAGAGAGGAGCACTAAGAAAGCTACAACAATTTGTAGTAAATCGAATGAGTAGAGATATAATGTCTACAACATTCTGCATACATCCTTCACTTGAATGATGTTAGTTCTTGGCGATCACCTAAAGCACAATCCAACTTCCTTCACTATTATTTTCTATTGATATCCTTCAAGAGACTATTGAGAATCACCTAAAGCACAATCCAACTTGGTTTATAGGGCCTGAAATTAAATGGTATTGGTTTTATTTAGGTTTGTTTACCCCCCTTTTGTGGAGAAAAAGCACCCAAAATTCATGATACTGCTATAAATTGTTGTTTAGGAGGTTGGAACAACCCTTATTTATTCCCAGAATGAAGGTTTGAGGCTGTTGGAGTTCCTAGGCCTACTCTTTATGTCCATATATGTGCCCAGAATTGTTTGTTAATGTCATTTCAACCCTCAAATTCAACCAAACATTTCTCAAATCTTGTTTTTCTGTTGTTCATCACTTTTCATAGGGCTATTCATGCCTAGAACTACCTTTTAACTCTCCAATTTGGCCCAGATTTAGAGGTACGCCTGTTTGGTGATGGATAAGTGCACAAGGGTGCCAAATATGGTGAAATAGGGTTGCATCATACCCTTTTTACTGCCAAATAGGTTTGTTTGTGCCTAGAATTCATGTGGATGCTGCTATAAGGAATATGAATGAGATTTTAGGGTTTCTTTCACCCACGGATTTCTCATTTTCACAGCCATAATTGCAAAGACCACCTCCTATTGTCATTGATCATCATCTTTTATTGCTGCAATGTGCCCAGATCTGAAAGTTGGCCTAATGATAACTGATTTGAGATTATTTATTGTTTGTTGTGACCTTCAAAATGCTCCCAAAGTGCTCAGATTTGTCCCTTTGATGCTCATACTTGATTCTAGAGTTGTTTATGCCCATAGGACTGCCCAACATTTCTCCTAGTGTGACATTGAAAATACCAAGTTTGTTCTGGAAACCTTAAATAGGGCCAATTCACCTTGGTGTATTGGTTTATTGTTAGAGGAAGGCCTTCTCTCATTATTTGAGGAACATTCACCCTTGGAGACACATGCATAAGGGTAGTGTTCAGCCCTACCAAAGGAGAAAGTCATCATTTGAAGCATGATTACACTCTTTTATACACCATTTCATGAGAGATATTACATGATTGGAGGTTACTCATTGAGTTGGTCCACTTGGAAGGTTGTTCACATGGTTCATGCCCTATTTTGTGAAGAATGTTTTTGTATTTGGGGGCTGATTTATAGATTGAATATTGTGCACATGGGTGGCATCTAGGGCCTACAAAGAAAGTTGTGTTTTACTCCAAATAGTGTTATGATGTATAGGAATCCTACAAAGCTAATTGACTCGACAATGAAGTAGGTTTAGAGTCTCAATGTTTATATTTCTAGGTTAATTTTTTTTTTAATTTAAGTGTCATGTGTGTGACCTGTGTATTCCCACATTCACTTGGTCAATTTAGTATGGAGTGGGACGAATTGACCATTTTGTTACCAATCCATTCAGTCATACCCTAATTTGCTTGATTTAGTACCAAACTTGTCACTCCAATCGTTTCAAAGGCCGAGTCAGCTCGGTTGGGGGTCAACTCGGTTGACTCAGCCACCTTGGTAGAAACACACTTGATTAAATCTACAACTATTATTATTGGAAAGGGGGTAGGCCAGTAAAAGGAAAAGGCAATGTTAGGAAAAGGAAATGGAATCAATAAGTGAGAATGGAGAATTGTATGTAACTAAAAGAGGGGCATAGATAAGAAATCTTAGGGCATACATTAGAATGTTTTAGAATTTCTAGTGTACTATTGTAGGAATGCCACTATGCAAGTAAGGCATTGACTTGATAGTCACAATCCCATTAGGATCATAAATTATGGGAGAGATCAGAAAAACATCCCTACCTAAATATTAACCAATAAGTATGGTTTTGGTGTTTCATTTGGAGAATAAAATCCTATAACAATAGTTGTTATTATGACTCTTAAAGGGTCCTATATGAGATCTGTGCACTTTTAGGCCCTTCAACTTTCAAGCAAAAGAAGCCATAAAAAACAAGTATGTGCACCCTAGAAAACATGGAAACAATCATAAAACATATTAGGTAAAATGGATAATCATCTACAACATCACAACATCATTCATGGGAAAACTAAAAACGACTTACAACCATCAAAAGTAAGGGTTACAACAACAATGAGTGTAGAGTAAGGAGATAGGAGTGGCCAGGAAAATGAATAATCAGGCCAATGCAGAGCAGAAAAGTGACCAGCTAGAAGTTTTGAAGAGGATATTAATCAAGATTCCTTGAAAAAGGAACTCATGTCAAAGATTCTTTTTGATGGAAGTGACCAACATACCAACTCCGTATCACTTCTATCTGAAGTAAATGTAGATGAATGTGAAGATATGTTCTTTGAACGAGAGATTCCATTAAAGGAGAACCTCCAAGTTTTGTACAGACATATATTGGCATAAATTGCAGTGTTATATTTGATGCATATGCATAACATATCATCTCAAGCTTGACAACGTTGAAAGGACAAAGTACAATGGCCACAAGCATACATATGAAGCTTATGAAGCCTACCCAATTCATGTTAGGAAAAGGCAATGCAAGCAATAAGTGAGAATGGAGACTTGTATGTAACTAAAAGAGGGGCATACATTAGAATTTTTAGGGCTACCAAATTCCCACACCTATAACCAAACTCATTCTTGATAAGATTTTTCTTTAACAAGTTTTTTGCTTACAAGTCTTTCCAATTTTTTTTCTTATAAGTCTTTCCAAGTTTTTTTGCTGGTATTTTGCTATGCTTATGCCAAATTTTTGTTCGGCCATGGTGTAGGTACAACCAAACAGGTATTTGTCAAAACTGTCTTCCTCCAGCAAAGGGAGTTTGGGAAGGCTAGAGGAAAGTGAGACATCCAGTAGGTCTACACGAGCTAGATCAACTAGATGTCAGAAGATTAGAATAAAATTCGACAAACGCATGAATTGTTTTCTCCAAGGAGTGGGGCCATGTTTGTCACGTCCCGGTTTTGACCCCATTGCGTTAGATGTATATGATGTGTATATTTTAAATGATCATGGAGTGGAGTCAAAGGCCAAGGCCCCACCATTGATCAGTAATGCTATGTTTTGGATTTAAATTGTCACCGATGGCGTATCGGGGCATGCGGTATATATATATTATGTTGGTCATCATGTAAATATGCATCTATAATAAATTAAATGAACACAACCAGCTACGGTCGCGGCAAATAAATTGAAAGGGGCATGATTTTCACAAGGATAAGGATGTGGGGAAAATTGTCAACCTTGGCCAATGGGGTCAAAATCCATGTGTTTTCTTACCTTGTTTATCCCAACCACTTTCATTGAAGAATTGCTGGTGGTGGTTGAGGTAGTTAATTGCTTTGGGAGTGGGGTGGCAGGACTATCAGTCCTCACCCACACGCACCCTCCACCATAACGTTTGACTTCACCATGGGAGGAAAAACCTTCACGCACTGTTCACTCACGCAGACATTTTCTCTCTCCATGACTGTGCTGAAGGACCACGCACTTCCAATTCGCGTCCTTCCTGTTGTTGTGCATCCACGGACAAAAACAGAGCAGTCCTTCCTAACGCAGGGCCTCCATAGTATGTTCATTCCTCACGGGGTCTGATTGTTCCTCTCACGCTCAGGAATTTCTGGGTTTTCCCACATTGTTCTTTTCCCTGTGTAATCACGGATGCTGTAGCTATCGAAAGTCGGTATTTCTCTCTTCCTCTGCGTGGTCCTTGCGTGTTTTCTCAGTGATTATGTTTCCCAGGAAGGGCTGTATTCCCCACGTTTGCTGTGAGCTGTGCTCACTGATACATTTCGGGATTGTTATTTTCCCACGTTGTTGGCCGTGTTGCTGGGGTCTTCCTTACATCTTTGGGGCTGTTGTAATTTCGTTTGAAGAGTCATTTTTGCCACGATAGGGCCAAGAATGACTTAGAATGGTTTTCCCTTCTTAAGCTGTGGCAGCTAAATTAATTGCTGGAGGGAAATGGTTGGTATTCGGACTGTGAGAGGAGCAGGGAAGGGGGCTTAGTTTTGCTTGATAAACCTGGTGGCCGGAACCACACAGACAGAGCTAGAGGGTTGGCCTTCTTCTCCATCACCCTTGAATAGCACTGGAAGGGAATGTAGGGCCTGAGGAACTGTGTAGCAGAGAAGGGACTGATTCCTTGTGTTGGGTGTGGATGGGTGTCTTAGAGGTCAGCCTAGTTCTAGTGTAGGTGTCCTTGGCTCTATAATGAGCTCACCAGCTTAGCATTGAGCCTTTCCCAACTCCTTGATGGCATGATAAACCCAACTGTGTTGGCTTGGCTGTGATTTTGACATCCTTGGCTATGTGTAAGCCTACTAGTTCCCTTATTCCTTGGAGGATCATGCCCAGCTCGGGGGTGGAAACGTTGCTGAGATGTTGAGGAGCACGCTGGCCTATGGTTGGGTGGAACGTTGCAGCGACGTAGCTGGTTGTGGAAGGAGATTTCATAAGATAAGTGATCTTGTCCATTTTACTTCTGCAACTATATTCTGTTAATGAAAATGATGAACATGTTGAATGAATGCTTGCTTAAATGAATGTTGTTTCTGCTGTGTCTGGTAGATAATTGCATCTGTGCATGATACATGTTCAATGTGCAGGTTTAAGCATTCTGTTTCCGCAATTTTATTCATGTACATGCTCATGGGCTCTTAGCCCAAGTGTTTGAAACTTGTAGTCGCGTCCTCTACGCCGGTCGGAGGCATGGGGACGTGACAGTATGGTATCAGAGCAATGTTGACAACAATGGGCCTCTATGGGCCAAGAAGGAGCAACTGACAGAGGTAGTATTCCTCTCTACCCAGCAGAAACCAGTGGATGACTGGAAAAATTTGAAATGGCCTAAGTGCTGACAGTCGGAGCATTTAGAGGTTCATACTTCCGCTGTAGCGGAAGGGATTGTGGAAGAAACTTCCGCCGTAGCAGAAGCGGAAAGAGGAAGTCTGTCCAACGGAACGGTCGAAGAGAACCACGGAAAATTTTTCCCAAGTGTTCCGCCGTTGCGGAAGGGAAAGTGGTTTTCCGTCCGCCGTTGCGAAAGTTCAAACCGTTAAGTCTTTCGACGGGGAATAAAATCGTGGAAATTTCTTTAAGTAGAAAGTGGCCACCGGAAAGAGTTGTCCTTTGGCATGCTGCCGTTGCGGAAGCCAAAGTCATTTGGCTTCCGATGAAGAAAGACCGCCGATAGCCGACGCGGTCAGAGAAGTTCAAAATTTGACTAAGCGATGAAATCATCGGAAGAAAAAGTGATTTCCCGTCCGCCGTTGCGGAAGATAAAGCAATAAGTCTTCCGATGGGAAAGTCATCCGATCGCCGACATGTCAAAAGGGTTAAGGCTCAAAAATCAAGTAAAGAGCAGACGTCGGAAGGATTCGGACTTTGGTCAGCCACCGTTGCAGAAGCCAAAGTCATTTGGCTTCCGATGTAAGAAGTCAGCCGACGCCCAAAGTTAAAAAAAATTCTCCAAGTAAGAGTGGACATCGAAAGAAGATTGGAGCTTCCAAGAAGCCGCTGTTGCGGAAGGAAGAATGGTTCCGAGAGCTTATTCAGTGGAAGGAATAGTGGAATGAGATCCGATTCTGTGCAAAGGGAAAATTTGAGTTTTATGTGAGATTTTTCCAGCAGATTTAACTATTTTCCAGTGGGATTTTTTACTGTTTCTCAGAGAAATTTCAGGGAAGCCACAAGGGGGCAAGCCCCCTTGACCCCCGTCGTCCCCTTCAGACAGTCATTCCTTGATGAAGAAAATTTTGTGTGTTTGGGCATTTGTAATTTTATGATTATTCCAAGAGAAGGTAAGTAATGTTGATTTATATCAATGTATGCATCTAACAATTGTGTTATTAACACGTTTGCAGAATTATAGTCACCTTCAAGAAGTATTCCAGGTAGTGCAGTTTGGTAAGTAAGGGGGTGGTTCAGTATGAGAACCCATGACGGATATGATGCTTGGGATTCCTATGAGCGAGTAGGAGATGCCATGGGAGAAAAAGTACGTAATAGAAATGATGACATAGAGTCTAATGGAAGGAGATTCCAAGAGACACCGTCAGATGTTGCAGCCACTATGAGAAGCTTGATCAAAGCCCAGGAAGAGCAGCATCAATTGAATGCTGCAATGTTGCAGAGTTTGACAGACCTGCATAGAAATATAGAATCTAGACAAGGTACAGTAAGACCAGAAGGCAGTAAGAGCAGTACTAGGAGAAGGAGAAGGACTTCTAGTGAATCATCTGATTCCGAAGAATCTAGTGGGGATTCAAGCTCTTCTTCGCATAGAAGAAAAAGAAAGAGACACCATAGGGATCACACTCGATATGAATTCAAGAAAGCTAAACCTCCTACATTTGATGGTGAGGTAAAGACTGGACAAGAGGCTGAAGCTTGGCTTCTTGGTATAAAGAAGTACTTTCAGGTGCATGATTATTCAGGAAACATGAAGGCAAGAGTTGCCATATTCAATCTGAATGGAAGGGCATCCATTTGGTGGGAACACTTCAAGCAAGTAAAGAAGATCAGTGAAAGGAGACTTAAGTGGAAACAGTTCAAGAATTATTTCAAGGAGAAATACCTCTCTGATAGGTATTATGATGACAAGATTAAGGAGTTCCATGAGCTGAGATTGGGACAGCAGACCATGGAAGAATATGCGAATAGGTTTTTGGAGCTGTTGAGGTATGTCCGGTACATCAGAGATGAAAAAGTAAAGGTCCAGCGTTCTCTGAGTGGATTACCTCAGTCTTATGAAGATAGAATTGAGTTTTATGAACCTAGAACTCTTGAGGAAGCAATAAGAAAGGCTAATTATTGCTATGAGCAAAGCAAAGGTAAACCAGATTACCATAAGGCATGGAAGGACAAGAAGAATGAGAAGTTTGACCAGAGAAAGAAAGGTTTCAAACCTTCTAACTTTAGGAATCAACAGAAGCAGCCATCTCAAGCTGTGAGTAAACCAGTAGGAACGGCCGGAGAAAAGCCTAAGGATCCACAACATAATAGAGGGCCACTTCAATGTTGGAAATGTGGAGGACCCCACATGCGCAGAAATTGTCCACTCGATAATGAGAGTGCAAGGCCAGCCTATAACGTGCAAGAAGCAGAAACAGTGGGTCAAGTAGCAAGGGCAGTTCCTAGGGTCTATGCAACACTGGAGGACCGTCAGGCAGATCACCAGTCAGCTGTATTTGAAGTAGCAGGTAAGATTGTTGAGCAATCTGTTTCTATTTTAACTGACCCTGGTTCCACGCACAGTTATGTCACTCCTAGAATAGTGGAGATTTGTGCTTTTAAGAAAGTAAAGCATAGGAAGTCTTGGTTAGTTCAGCTAGCCATTGGAACTAAGAGAAAGGTTAGTGAAGTGGTAGAGAAATGTCCATTGGTCATGAATAGGTTGGTCACTTGTATAGACCTGAATGTGCTACCGCTTGGTTCCTATGATGTTCTCATTGGAATGGATTGGTTAGAAGCTCACAGGGTGAAGCTTGACTGTTACAATAAGACTTTTGAATGCTTGAATGAAGAAGGAAACCTAGTAGTTGTGAAAGGTATTCCAAAGGTAATTTCAGTACGACAAATTTCAGCAATGCAGTTAAAGCAGTTCTGTAGGAAGGGTTGCCAGTTGTATGCAGCTCAGATTTTGGAGGGAACGAGAGATGAAACTCCCAGGTTGGAGGACTATCGGGTGTTACAGGAATTCAGGGATGTGTTTCCTGACGAGATTCCAGGGCTTCCTCCGAAGCGGGACATTGATTTCACAATTGAACTTGTGCCAGGAGCGGCACCAGTGTCCAAGGCACCCTACAGGATGAGCACACCGGAGATGTTAGAGTTGAAAATGCAACTGCAAGAGTTGCTGGAAAAGAAGTATATCCGACCGAGTGTGTCTCCTTGGGGAGCACCGGTTCTATTTGTAAAGAAGAAAGATGGTACACTCAGGTTATGTATTGATTACAGACAGTTGAACAAGGTTACTGTGAAGAATAAATATCCTTTTCCTAGGATTGATGACCTCTTTGATCAAATGAGAGGAGCAAAGGTATTTTCCAAGATTGACTTGAGGTCTTGTTACCATCAGGTGAGAATCAAGGATGAAGAAATTCATAAGACAGCCTTCAGGACAAGGTATGGGCATTATGAGTTTGTAGTGGTACCATTTGGTCTCAAAAATGCACCAGCTACATTCATGTGCCTTATGAATAGTGTCTTCAGCAGGTATTTGGACAAGTTTGTTCTTGTCTTCCTTGATGACATTCTTGTTTATTCTAAGAATGAGGTGGAGCATGAAGAGCATTTGAGATTGACCTTGGAATTTCTTAGGGAGCACCAGCTGCATGCAAAACTAAGCAAGTGTGACTTCTATAGAGATAGAATTCAGTATTTGGGTCACATTATCTCAGAGGAGGGTATATCTATGGACCCTGAAAAGATTGAAGCCATTATGAATTGGCCTACTCCAAGAAATGTGACAGATGTAAGATATTTTATGGGACTTGCAGGATACTACAGGAGATTCATTGAAGGATTCTCCAAAGTCGCACACGCCATCACTTCTTTGTAAAAGAAGGGGATGAAGTTCGAATGGACATAAAAGTGTGAAGAAAGCTTCCAGCAGTTGAAGAATCTTCTCACCAGTGCACTAGTATTGAAGGTTGCAGATCCAGAAAAAGATTTTGTGGTATGTACCGATGCATGTGGACAAGGGCTTGGAGGAGTCCTTATGCAAGACAACCACGTGATATGCTATGAGTCAAGAAAGCTGAAGGAGCATGAAAAGAACTATGCCACTCATGATCTAGAGCTTGCAGCCATAGTGCATGCTCTCAATATGTGGAGGCATTACTTGATGGGTAAGAGACTTGAGCTCAGAACAGACCATTGTGGTTTGAAGTATTTGTTTGATCAGCCTACTCTGAATGCTAGGCAAGAAAGATGGCTGGAGTTTTTATGTGAGTTTGATGTTGAAATCAAGCACATAAAGGGAAAAGAGAATAAGGTAGCTGATGCACTCAGCAAGAAGATGCAAGAAATGCATGTGGCATCTCTTAGTATTTGCCAATCAGATTTGAGGCAGCAGGTTGTTAGTCATGTTGCTGGAGATGAGTTGTATGAGCAGGTAAAAGACAAGTTGCAGCAGCAAAGTCCTGAGAAGAGGTACGAAGGATATAAATTGGAAGAAGATGGACTTCTCATTTTTAAAGGTAGAATTTATATCCCAGATATAGCCGATCTGAGGAGAGTTGTTGTGGATGAAATCCATCAAGCTCCATATTCTGGTCACCTAGGATATCAAAAGACAATTACTACAGCCCATTTTATACCGGTTAAGTCCACGCATCAGATGGATGACATTGCAAAGATCTTCATGAAGGAGATATTCAAATTGCATGGATTGCCGAAGGCAATAGTCTCTGACAAAGATGTTAAGTTCACTTCCAACTTTTGGAAGGGGTTGTTTGCAGATTTGGGTACAAAGCTAAACTTCAGCACTGCATACCATCCTCAAAAAGATGGTCAGACAAAGAGAGTTAATCAGGTGCTTGAAGACATGCTTCGCATGTACGTAATGGAAAAACCAACCAAGTGGGAAGATTACTTACACTTGGTAGAGTTTGCTTATAACAATGGACATCAAGCATCCTTGGGGATGAGTCTGTATGAAGCTTTGTATGGAAGAAGGTGTAGAACACCAGTGACTTGGGATAATCCAGTGAACAGGATTGTGCTTGGACCAGAGTTGCTTAAGGAAATGGAGCAAGAGGTTGTAAAGATCAGGTAGAATCTGAAAGCCACACAGGACAGACATAAAAGCTATGTGGATAAGCATAGGAGGAACAGGGAGTTTAGTGTTGGGGATCATGTTTACCTAAGAGTGAGGGAAAGGAAGAGTTCCTTGAAGCTTGGAAGTTGTGCCAAGTTGTCACCAAGATACCGTGGGCCGTTTGAAGTGCTTGAAAGAATAGGGCCAGTTGCATATAGACTTGCATTGCTTGCTAGCACTAGGGCTCATAATGTTTTTCATCTTTCTTTGCTTAAGAGATATGTACATGATCCTAACCATGTGATAAATTGGGATGTGATTCAGGTGGAACCCGAGGGAGAGTTCCGAATCATGCCAATGCGCATCCTCGACAGGAAGGTCACAATGCTTCGGAACCGAGCCATAGGGTAGGTAAAGGTGCAATGGGAGCACTATGGGCCTGAAGAGGCTACATGGGAGCTAGAGGATGCCATGCGATTGGCACATCCATTTTTGTTCAACTCTGCGAAACACTGAGGCGATACCAGTGTAACTTTTTGTTCAATTTTGTAAAGCACTGAGGACAGTGATATTGAAGGGGGAGGGGAATGTCACGTCCCGGTTTTGACCCCGTTGCATTAGATGTATATGATGTGTATATTGTAAATGATCATGGAGTGGAGTCAAAGGCCAAGGCCCCACCATTGATCAGTAATGCTATGTTTTGGATTTAAATTGTCACCGATGGCGTATTGGGGCATGCGGTATATATATATTATGTTGGTCGTCATGTAAATATGCATCTATAATAAATTGAATGAACACAACCAGCTACGGTCGTGACAACTAAATCGAAAGGGGCATGATTTTCACAAGGATAAGGATGTGGGGAAAATTTTCAACCTTGGCCAATGGGGTCAAAATCCATGTGTTTTCTTACCTTGTTTATCCCAACCACTTTCATTGAAGAATTGTTGCTGGTGGTTGAGGCAGTTAATTGCTTTGGGAGTGGGGTGGTAGGACTTTCAGTCCTCACCCACACGCACCCTCCACCACAGCGTTTGACTTCACCATGGGAGGAAAAACGTTCACGCACTCTTCACTCACGCAGACATTTTCTCTCTCCATGACTATGCTGAAGGACCACGCACTTCCAATTTGCGTCCTTCCTGTTGTTGTGCATCCACGGACAAAAACGGAGCAGTCCTTCCTCACGCAGGGCCTCCATAGTCTGTTCATTCCTCATGGGGTCTGATTGTTCCTCTCACGCTCAGGAATTTCTGGGTTTTTCCACATCGTTCTTTTCCCTGCGAAATTGCGGATGCTGTAGCTATTGAAAGTCGGTATTTCTCTCTTCCTCTGCGTGGTCCTTGTGTGTTTTCTCAGTGATTCTGTTGCCTAGGATGGGTTGTATTCCCCATGTTTGTTGTGAGCTGTGCTCACTGATACATTTCGGGATTGTTATTTTCCCACGTTGTTGGCTGTGTTGCTGGGGTCTTCCTTACATATTTGGGGCTGTTGTAATTTCGTTTGAAGAGTCATTTTGGCCATGATAGGGCCAAGAATGACTCAGAATGGTTTTCCCTGCTTAAGCTGTGGCAACTAAATTAATTACTGGAGGGAAATGGTTGGTCTTCGTACTGTGAGAGTAACAGGGAAGGGGGCTTAGTTTTGCTTGATAAACCTAGTGGCCGAAACCACACAGACAGAGCTAGAGGGCTGGCCTTCTTCTCCATCACCCCTGAATAGCACTGGAAGGGAATGCAGGGCCTGAGGGACTGTGTAGCAGAGAAGGGACTGATTCCTTGTGTTGGGTGTGGATGGGTGTCTTAGAGGTCAGGCTAGTTCTGGTGTAGGTTTCCTTGGCTCTGTAATGAGCTCACCAGCTTAGCATTGAGCCTTTCCCAACTCCTTGATGGCCTGATAAACCCAACTGTGTTGGCTTGGCTGTGATTTGGACATCCTTGGCTATGTGTAAGCCTACTAGTTCCCTTATTCCTTGGAGGATCATGCCCAGCTCGGGGGTGGCAGCGTTGCTGAGAGGTTGAGGAGCACGCTGGCCTATGGTTGGGTGGAACATTGTAGCGACGTAGCTGGTTGTGGAAGGAGATTTCATAAGATAAGTGATCTTGTCCATTTTACTTCTGCGACTATATTCTGTTAATGAAAATGATGAACATATTGAATGAATGTTGTTTCCACTGTGTCTGGTAGATAATTGCATCTGTGCATGATACATGTTCAATGTGCATGTTTAAGAATTCTGTTTCCACAACTTTATTCCTATACATGCTCATGGGCTCTTATCCCAAGTGTTTGAAACTTGTAGTCGCTTCCTCTACGCCGGTCGGAGGCATGGGGACGTGACAATGTTCCTATGATGATGAGACAGTGGGAGACATCGACGTGCCATTAAGGTACCAACACCTAGTGAAACAAGGGGTTCCTAGCGATCTTCCTAAAGTAAACACTGATTTTTGTGTGAATGAGAGGATATATAGATTGCATCGTCATCATTGCATGGATTGGGGTTGTTTTGCATGGACGGTATAAAGGTTGGATACGGTAGATGTACAAAATTGATGTATTATGTTGGACCCTATTACAACTATAGTGATTGGATGTGCCTGGTCCAATATATATGAAGTATGCGTAGATATGGGTTGTCAGCAAATTATATAAAACTGAAAGACAAAGCTCAAAATAAAGGAGCAATGATGTACATGGACGAAAGGCCAAAAACAACCAGTAATATTGCGGGGTTTATAAATAGTACACAACTAGGGTCTACACTAAAGCAACCCAGTTGCATATTTGAGTCACGTGAAGGAAACTGTGGCTTTGTATGTACAATTAAATCAATACCTACTAGCGAAAAACTGCTTATTGATTACAATTTGAATCATGTAGATACAAACAATGTTAGTATGGTTGTGGTACAATGAACAATTTAGCCACCCTTTTATTAATTATTTGAACATCTATAGGAATTTTCATTAGCATATAATTGAAATTATCTACTTTTCATGTTTCCTTATGTAACTTTTAGTATGTTTTTTATGCAGGGTTCTCTCAGGGGCACCTCCATCTCCGTAGATGTTTGTCGACCCAAGTCAAGGCAGCAGGTATACATCAATATTGCCAATGTAATATTAAATTTAGGATGGACATACAGATACGTTGTTATGTATTTTCATTAGTATATTAGGTTCATTTATATAATATTATCTATTTTCCATGCAGAGTGTTGATCAGGGAAGCCACTCGGCTATTGATCAGTTGACTACAGCATTAAGGAAATAACCAAACATGAATGTAATTCTCCATTTCAAATACTTTAAAATCGTAAACATGTATATCTTGATGAATTATGTTTATTTTGTTATGTATTCTTTCATTTTTATGGTTGCATTCATGATGGTAATATTGTCTACCTTTTTTGTAGATTGACCGAGGAAAGTCCCCAACTGTTGATCAGACGACTAGAGCCTCAAGGAAACAAGTAAACCTAAGTGTAATTCCACATTCTAAATACTTCAAAAATGTACGCATATAAAACATGTAGCATAGTGTTTATTTTTGTTCTATATTTGTTAGCTTTTACATATTGCGTTCATTGTGATAATGTTTTCTACCTTTTTTGCAGGTGGATGATCGAGGTAAATCCCCATCTATTGATCAGACCACACCCTCGTCTAGGCGTCAGGTAATCCTAGATGTAATCCCTAATATGATTATTTGCACACACTATTGCTTCAAATACTAAGCAATTTTTTATATATTTCAATTGTATACAGGGGATTTCATTTATGAAACAACGTCTCAAAACTCTTTACAGAATGAGGTCTCTCGGTTGAAGAGAGATAGTGGAATTAGAGAGTCTACAGACCCGTTGAGGGTGCTACAAAGGTGAAGGGAAAAACAAAATGAGGAACTGATTCATCTAACATTGGTAGTTCCACTAATAGAAGGGCTTGAACAAAGGATTCAATTGTTGTTATAGCAACGTAAACGAGTGGATGTAAGTTATTGAATAAAAATGCAAATTTATTTATAAAAACTTTATAATATTTGATTTTATATGCTATTGAACTCATAATACAATGGTTTGAATTTATAGCATACTATGGAGATTATCAGTGGTGGTCAAGGCAATGTTGGTCCCAGTGACCAAACCACTCCACGTACACCACATACTTCTCCCATATTGTCCATTGAACAATCAGCTACACGCTCTATGACACCCCCGAGGGCAGTGGAGGGTGAAGTCGATGTTGCCCCACTCACAATAGATGCTGCAAAAGAAGGGGTGGATGTAGGGTTAGATAGAGATGTGGAAGCATTTCCTGGATCTTCTCGTGTGACTAGCACTGGTTCAATAGTGTGTACATTTTTGGTGAATGAAGAACTGCTTCCAATAAAGATAGAGAGGATTCCAGGTCATTATAGATTGTTCAATTTAGTTTTTATAATTTGTGTCTAATATACCGATAATATTTTCTAATGTTGACTAATGATGGCATTAATGTTTTGCAGGAAATGATATATTTTATAAACATATGAATGATTTGGCCTTGGAGATCTTCGGGCCCACCATCTGCACAATGTGGAACAAGAAGCCCAAATCTTTAAAGGATGATCTGACTAATCGCTTGGTTAGTCTATTCGGAAAAGATACCTTTGATACATCGAAGGTCCTACAGAAGGCTAGAAAACATCTGAAGATTGTTCGAGACCAGTATAGGGTTCACCTAGAAAAGAACCCTAGGTATGAGTGCCCTCCAATGATTCCATCTATGGAGTGGAAATCCTTGGTGGAAGATGGAAAATACAAGGGCCTGAGAAAATCAGGAAAGATACCACCAGGTGGAATAGGGAGGTATGCAATACATTCGAAAATGTAGTGGTAAGCCTTATTATTACTAGTTTTTATATCAATTTTGGTACATTGACTAATGTATTTAAAAACTTAATTAGGCTCTCAGACACATCTAAGGCCACAAAGGAAAGAACTGAAAAAATTGGCCAACACAAGCTTGGGCCTGGTGGTTACTCCAACTTGGCGGACCGATATGTAAGTATCACAAAACCTGAATCCGCATCCAAATATCATACAGATTATTATTTTTGTTTTGTTCTGACGAAAGGCTTTAAATTAATGACATCATGCAAATATGAAGGCTGACCGGTTCAAAGAATCACCCAGTGCGGATTACATGAATCTTGGCTTTGAACAGGGCTTTGACGCTGTTGTTGAACACCGGAGAAGCTTGTCTGGGAGTACTGCACGATCTTCTGCTGATCCATCTGGTTCCAAGGTATGTTAAAATTGTATAGCTTAATGATAATTTATTAATGCTTATGTAATTTGTTCATTATAAATAAATTAACATAAATTATTTATTCCTTTTTGTGCAGGAAAGTAATGATCCCGTTCATGTTGAGGATGTAGTACATGACCAACCAAACGAAGATCATGCTTCTCATCCTAGTAATGAATTTATTAATGTGCTACTATTTTTTATAGACAATTGCAGATGATGAACATTGATTCTAATTCTACACAATTCAACTACAGAGAATGTAGATGCAGATCATAAAACTGAACAGTTTGGGCCTGTATGAGATAATGTTGAACATGTTGATATGCCCATGGCAATTAAAAACACACATTCATAATGTTTTTTAAATGAATTACTCGTATTTATAAAAATATAAATATATTAATGAAATATTTTGACATTATTGCAGAAATTCATCGCCCCTTGCCTGAAGTTCAACCTTGCGAGTAGACTAGTAGGGATACTGATGATATTCTAGTCTACTCGATCTTCTGCTGATCCATCTGGTGCCAAGGTATGTTAAAACTGTATAGCTTAATGATAATTTATTAATGCTCATGTAATTTGTTCCTTATAAATAAATTAACATAAATTATTTATTCCTTTTTGTGCAGGAAAGTAATGATCTTGTTCATGTCGAGGATGTAGTACATGACCAACCAAACGAAGATCATGCTTCTCATCCTAGTAATGAATTTATTAATGTGCTACTGTTTTTTATAGACAATTGCAGATGATGAACATTGATTCTAATTCTACACAATTCAACTACAGAGAATGTAGATGCAGATCATAACACGGAACAATTTGGGCCTGTATGAGATAATGTTGAACATGTTGATATGCCCATGGCAATTAAAAACACACATTCGTAATGTTTTTTAAATGAATTACTCGTATTTATAAAAATATAAATATATTAATGAAATATTTTGACATTATTGCATAAATTCATCGCCCCTCGCCTGAAGTTCAACCTTGCGAGTAGACTAGTAGGGATACTGATGATCAGATTCCCAAAGATGTGACTTTAACTAAATATTTAAAGAGAAGAAAAGTAAAAAGGAAGTGACTAAACAAATTTTGAGTAATTCTTATTTATAAAAAAAACATTTAATGATTTTTTCCTCTGTTTCATGAATGAATGTTTGAATGAATGATTTACTGAATGGTTTACTGATTTTTTTTTTTGCCATTGACCAAATTAATGTTTTAATGAATGAGTTAATGAATGGTTTTTTCATCTGTTGAATGATTGAATGGTTTAATGAATGATTTAATGAAAGCATCTTTCAACTATTGAGTGAAATAATTTGCAATAGATGCATTGTTATTTGGATTGTGAAATAGTGAAATAAATTGTTATTTGCAAGTATATGCATTGGGTTTGGGGAGTTGAGAGTGATGTGAGGGGGGGGAGGGGCCATAAGAGATTCCACCTTCATGTGGTTGGGATTGTTTAGTAGAGAATATTAAATTATTCTCAAAACAGAGAGGAGCTCAATGAATGGTAAGGAAGAATACATTAAAAAACATCTATTTCTATAATTTTAGTGTATAATTTTCACTATTGCTATTTGACTCCTTCATTGGAACTTGTTACAGATAACATTGAGAAACATTTCCATAGTTAAGAGGAAAGAAATGACATTTTTATTAAATCGATGGCCTTATATACATAGTATTTTTGATTATCTATGTTTTATCAGGTGATATATTCTTAACAATTAATTTACTTGAATAGTTGAATAGTATTGTAATTTACATTGTAATAGAATTGTATTTATTTAGATTCGTTTTGTTATTTTCATAAACAAACATAGATTTATTTGAAGGGTCCTAACATGAAACTATTGCAACAGGACAAAAAATGAAGTATGTTGAATGATGTTTTGAAAGGTAAAGCATAAGAAGACAATGTGAAGATCCACAGGTCAAGGTATAATTATGTTTTCTTTTGTTTGATTGAGCTGTGTATTGGGTATTTATGCATGTGCACACACATACATTTAGTTGATGATGATGATTACCATACATTGAGGAGAAATGTTTTCTATCTGATCTAAACAATTACCTTAAATATTTTGATTTATCATGATAACTGGCCCCTTGGTAATACTTTACCAATACCATATAGCTAGGACAACAAAATTAAATGTAAAAGGTCAAAATACAGAAAAAGATAGATAGACTTATGAGGAAAATGGTATCTGAAGCATTGTTTCCCTATTATTCCACATGAGTATATTGTTATCTACCCCAGTTTATCTTTCTCCAGTAGTTTTGTAATTTGTTTTTTAATCTCATATCTTGTTCAACTTTCATGTTTGATTGTGTAGTGGAAAACCTATGTTTATATTTGTGCTTATCCCTGTAGGTTGTGAGTTGGGCATGGTACACATTGGTATTTTCAGTTTCCATTGTAACTTTTCACCCCAACATCACTGTGCACTTTATTACTCATAATTGCTAATTTGTTAGAAATTCTTCTTTTTGCAAATCTTTTATTAGGAATTTATACCTTTCTGTATTGCTTCCAATTTATCATCGAGTTTAAATTGGTCACTTAGAGCAAACATCTCAACTCTGGAATACAAAAGAAGAATGATTGCATTGATAATTATGGTAACACAGTATTGAGATCTACTTGAAAAAATAAAGATCTATTTGCTACTTTATTTCTAGAAGGCATTGTTTGAATGCTTAAGTTATAAAAACTGTTTATTTTTGTTGTTTTCAAGCAATCTTCCAGAGGTATCCACGGCATGGAAAATAGTATCAGTCATTTTCACTGATTTACAATGATAGATCACTAGATTTGGTATGACATCTTTTTGCTAAAGGAAACATTTTCACATTTGTTGGAAACAGTTTCGAGGTTCTTTCCCAAGAAAAATATGTTTTTATTGAAGAAAGCCCATTTGCAGCCGTGACTTTTGGTGGTGTTGATCATAATCACTTCAAGGGTAAACATCAATATGCTCATGTTACTCGAAATGGTTACTCGAAGGTATGTAATAGAATCATGGTAGTTTTCTAGGTTTAAGATTGACTGTATTTAAGGATAAACACATGCATACCATGTTCTTTGTATGAGTCAATATAGTTACTAGTAGGTATGTCATGGGATTAATATACTCTAATAAATTGATTTTGTTATTTCCTTCAGTTTGACATGGGAGACTTCCTCATTGATGATCAATCAACAGGTTAGCATACAATCCATCTTATTCAATTGGGCACATGATTGCTTCTTAAGGAATCAAATGAAACTATTGATGTCATTTTATGAACATTTTGTTGCAGGTTTCTGTGCTGGAGGTTGTGTTTCTATTGCAGATTCTGGAACTTCTTTGCTAGCTGTTCCATCTGTAAAGCATGCATACCTTTGATCTTTTGTAAATTTCTTGTATAAGTTAGTGGTATTTTCTAGGTCTGTGCATGATATGATATTGTTGTAAAGCATAAGTGTTTCATAGCCACACCAAGGATATAGGGCAGAAAAATCTATTTCAGAATCATAACCAACAGAGTATTATCATTTAAACCACTTTTCTTTGAAATCAACAGTAGTAGACAATTTTATCAGCTAGCAAATGTAAGTATTAACAACCATCATGTATCATCACATAGGCATTATTATCATCATTTAGATTAACTGTAAATACTACTGTATATCAACATGAATTACCAGTTGAGTTAGCCATCCTTTTAAGGGTTTATACAAGTACTCCTTAGCCCGAAAAGAATGCTTTTGGAAGGTAGAATTCAATGATATTGTTGAGATTTCCCCATAACTCAAATATGACCCTAACTTGGTTGATTTTGCAGATATGTTTGATAGTTTTTAGGGCTAGAAATGATAGTAACATTGATTAGTAAGGAAAGAATCCCTAAATTTCCCTACTAAACAATTAAATGGGGTCGTTGTAAGGCAGAAAGTAACCCTTTATCAAGGCTAAATTATCCCAACCCCTGAAACATGTCAAATATGAAACCCTAACTCTGACTTTTGACTGGTTTTTTTAGGTTGCTTCTCAAGTTCGTGGATGTAGACAAGAAGATAGGCGACGCACGGGAGGATCTAGGGCTAATAAGGCAGGCCAAAATTTGAGGGTGGCTTAGAATTTGAAAATTGTTGTTATTTTTATATTATTGAATTTTATAAATTTCCAAGGTTTTCTAGTTTATAAAAATGTAGATCTAATCTAACACTACACTAATCACGCAAATGCGTCTATTTACACATGAAATACTAAATTTTGATCAAAATGACAAATATTCGGGTTTTTGTGAAATTTACTTCAAACCCAAGGCCATGAGGGATGGTGATCAACCTCCCTCTTGGAATATTTCCCTAAGCCTCACCAACTAGGAATTCCAAAAACAACCTCTAGGTTTTGCTAGAGGATCCTAATTAGGGAAAAATTCAAAGATCTAAGGACAAACAAGAGAAAAATCCTTCAAGAGGATGTTTTATAACATGTAAAAGTTGACAAAAGATGGTAAAAATCCTTAATTCGGAGAAAACGCAGCATTACAACCACCATTCAATCCATAGAAGCATAATTTCACCAAACTTTACCAATGGAGCAACAAAGAAAACCATAGATCCTCCTTGTGCTTGTGTTCTTCCAACAATGCTAGCATCAATCTTGCATGTGCATGAAACCCTAGAATCCACCCATCATTTTACCATAAATCCAAAGAAGAAATAGTAATATATTTGATAAGTTTCCTCTGTGAATCCATAGGCAAGCCTATATCAGAGCATCTTCTTCGCATGAAATATTTTTCTAGATCCATTGATTTGCAGATAATGGTGCTTCGAGATGATTCAGTATTGTAATTGCAAGAGGAACTTCACAAACATTTATAGATTCTCAACCAGCCGTAAAAGGACAAGCAAGCATACATTTACCAAAATCCCAACAAATATTAAAAGGATCAAAGTCAATCACTTGTATCTTTTATTGAACAATCATAGAGTGAAATTATGTTGCATATAACTTGATTTTAGCTGTGTTACTAGATCCACCACCCTAGTGTGTAGGATCTGCTAACAATTGCAACAGGTTGATCTACCTTAGCTACCAAACTAAGAATATGTGTTGTATCGGTGGAAGGACTATTAATGTTCAAAGGTGTTACTGAATCTGTAATAATCCTAGTTGATGCAACTCTTCTTGCAATGGGGACCATAAGAAGAGAGTTTGATCTATCTTGGCCAAATGAAATTGAAGGCTAGACCTGTTCATTCTGCAAACCAAGATCACTTGAATTGATTCCAATCACTAAGGTAGAAAGAGTTTCCATACCTAGTTGTTTCTCCCTCTGTTTCCTGACTACTGCAGAGGATTTCATGTTATATGATGGTCCAAGAGAAGTAGTAGACATATATACAAATGTGAGAGGTTGTGATAGTTCCCCTGATTTTGACAACGGTGTTGACTGGAGAGCACCTCTAACCTCTACCTTTTGGAATTCCTTGGAACTTTTGACCAATTTTATATTTTGGAAAAGGTCATGCTTTTTTTTACCCTTTTGACGTAGTTCGCCTTTTCTTCCTTAAGGGTCGATATTCTACTGCATGATATGATATAGCATATCAGTCACTTTTTCTGCACATGTTGCATTTATGAAATTATTTGTAAATAACAAAACTTCTCTCTGGCCCTTATTTTTAATTGACAACTAAATTATTTTTCTATCCTTTACATTGTCCTGAGTTCTTCTCAAGTGATTTATATCTCCATTGGGCATCCACAAACTACTTATATTTTACATTTTAGTCCTCTGGTTGACTTGGAATTGAGCATACATTTTATTTATATGTTTGACAAAATGATTCTATATCATCTCTCATTTGTGTTGATGTATTTGTAACTTCAGAATGTATTCATCTATGTATCTTATGTATTGTAACCCGATGTTTATTCCGGGATGTGTCTATAATGTAATTGATTCATGTTGTCATGCCTTGATGTTTCGATCAAGAGGATCAATCATGTAAACAATTCATGTCAAGTCATTGTGGGTAACCCTCCAATTTTCTAAGGGTTAAAGTCCCCGCAGTTCCAGGGCACTAGGGTTATTAGATTCTCCTAGTAGAGGTCGGCCCTAGTAGGGTTTTAGTCATGTCAGGATTAGTATAAATAGATAGCTGGACTCTCTATTTAACACACATCACAAAGACACTCAAGTGTAGCGCATAGTTGAGGAAGGAGAAGACACTGGGGCTAGATAAGAAGAAGGTTACTGCTGTCGGGAGATCACTTACTGTTTTGGGATTTTACTATTTTGGTGTTGATTCTATCTCTGAGGAAGTTGCAGGGTTTTCTCCATTTATGGTTTCCCCAAGGAAAAACACTGTGTTCATTGTCTCTTGTGTTTGATTGTTGTGCTTGTTATTCTCTCAGTTAAAGATCCTAATAATGCTAGCTTAATGTTGAAAAACTAACATGGTATCAGAGCTAACCTAAGAAGAAGACACTGTGCAACTATGGAAACTAGGGATTCCTATTTTGTGGATCTCTCTCCACATATTTTCAGCAAAAGTAGGGTGGAATAACTCTCCTCCCTAGGGCGCATCTTTCTGTCGAAGCAGAATCCAATTCTGAGGTTTTTCAGTTTTGGACCCAACACTACTACCGGAAATTAGGGCTTTTCACAAAAGAGGAATTTTTCAGTGAGCCCAGGCCTGGATTGATATCCTCCCCAAAATCAAAGTTATGGATAAATTTCAAGGCATTTGGGTGGACAGAACTCTGAAAAAGAAAAACCCTAATTTTCTCCTGATCCAGTACTGCGGGATTTCAGCTCCAAATCAAAATATGACATCTTGACCTGGTAAGATCTAAATATTTTGTATTTACATTTGAGGTTCTCAGTTTAATATGTCTCATCATACCAAGCTTGATTAAAATCTTGAGGGAGCTGATAAATTTCAAGCCTAGAAGTATAGGATCTCCCTGGTCTTGGAAGAAAATGAGTTGGACTCCTACATCCATGAGGAGATTCCAGTTCCAGAGGGAGATGAGGCAAAGGCCTTGCACAAGAAATAGTTGGTTATGGCAAAGAGGATCATTGCTGATTCTATCAAGGATCACCTTATCCCATAGGTGTCCTCTCTCAAGACACCTAAAGCTATGTTTGATGCCCTAACCAAATTGTTTGAAGGGAAGAACAAAAACCAGAAGATGACCTTGAGGAACCAACTGAAGAATGTGAAGATTCAGAATGCAGAGACCATCCAGTCTTACTTCACAAGCGTTTCTTAGATCAAGGAACAATTAGAAGTTGTAGATGAAGAAGTAAAGAATGCATAAATTGTGATGACAACACTGAATGGCCTTCCTATGGCATGGGATTCATTCATCCAAGGAATCTATGCCAGAAAGAAGTTAGTCAAATTCAGTAGACTATGGGAAGAATGTTCTCAAGAAGAAGCTTGCATAGTAGCTTGAGAAGAGAAGATGGGAAGTGAATATCAAGCTCTCACATTTCACGCCAAGAAAGGCAGAAGAAGATCTCATCACTCCAAAGGTAAGGATCCTCATCATAGAGATAATAGTAGAAGGGACCTATATAAAATGAGATGTTATACATGTGATGAAAGAGGACACTTTGCAAAAGACTATCCTAAGAACAAGGTTCACTCTCATAAGAATAATGGGAACAAGAGAAGACATCATGCTCATGCTGCAGAGGATGATGAACCATCCAAGAAAAGAACCAGATATGAAAGTGAAAGTTCTTCCAGTGAAGATGAATATGTTTTGATTTCCACTCTTATGGGAAACATTACTCATGGAAGCAATGATTGGATTATAGACAATGGGGCTTCCAAACATATGACAGGATTCAAGGAATCCTTTGTGAAAATTTTAGAACATGAATCACCTCACAAGGTGAAGCTAGGAGATGATTACCAGTATCCAATAAAAGGTAGCTTGGAATCCTCCTGAAGGCTAGACTCTGGAAAGCCTATAACAATGAAGGAAGTTTTGTTTGTGCCAGGACTCAAGAAGAACCTTATCTCCATATCTACACTAGATGCAAAAGGAATGAGGTTTGCTTTCATAGATGGTCAAGTCATCATGTGGCCAAAAGGAAAGACTATCGATGATGCGGTGGTGATTGGAGAACAAGAAGGAGGATTGTACAAATTAAAGGCCCATCCAGTGCAAGCATTGGTCCATGACACAGTAGAGCCAAGTGAACTTTGGCATAGAAGGCTTGCACATGTGCATTACAGAGCACTTCCAATTGCAAGAAAAGTTGTTGAAGGTCTTCCAATTCCAAGCAAAACATGATGGGGTCTGCAAAGGATGTGTGAAAGGAAAGAATACAAATAAGACATTTCCTAGCAGCAAAAGCAAAGCCAAAGGAATCCTAGAAATCATCCACTCTGATGTATGTGGTCCTTTGTCATCAAGCTCACTAAGAGGGTATGCATATTATGTTTCTTTTATTGATGATTTTTCTAGGAAGACATGGGTTTACTTCATGAAGAACAAAGACAAAGTATTTAGCAAATTCAAGGAATTCAAAGCCTTGATCGAGAACCACACTGAAAAGAAGATCAAGAATTTTTTATCAAACAATGGTGGAGAATTCACTTTGAATGAATTCAAATATATATGCAAAGAATCAGGGATTAAGAGGGAGTTGTCCACTCCTTATAATCCACAACAGAATGGGATTGCGAAACGGAACAATAGAACTATCATGGAAGCTGCAAGGGCTATGCTTCATGATCAATATCTTCCTATGCATATTTTGGCTGAAGCTTCCAGAACAACTGTGTATGTACAGAACCGTACTCCACATAGAGTGCTCGAGAAAAAGACTCCTGAAGAAGTCTTCTCCAGTAAGAAACTAGAATTCAGCCATCTCAGAATATTCGACTGTCCTATATACATACACATTCCAAAAGAGAAGAGAACAAAATTAGTTCCTTTAGGGAAGAAGGGTATATTTGTGGTATACTCTGAAAGCTCAAAGGCTTACAGAATATATTTCTCAGGATACAAGAAGATTGACATCAGCAGGGATGTGACATTTGATGAAGATGCAGCTTACAACAAATCCAAAACAAGTCCTGTTGAAGAACCTGAAGAAGTAGAAGCACCCAGAATTCATGATACAACCATGAATGAAGAAACTCAAGAAGAAGATAGAGATTTTGAAGAACCACAAAGACCTGTAGATCCACCTCTGGAGAAGAATCCTCATAAGAGGAAACCTTCTTGGGTACGTGAAATTATCCAAGGTGTGGAAAGATATGGGGCTCCAGAAGAGAATCACAGAGAAAGAAAGAGGACCAAATCCTGCTTTGGGTATGTAGCTTTACTATGTGATTTAATTGATAAAGAACCTTCCAGTTATGAAGAAACGACAGAATGAAAAGAATGGAAGGATGCTATGATCGAAGAGTATCAATCGATCATGAAGAATGATGTTTGGGATATTGTTCCAAGACCAGAAGGGAAGTTAGTTGTAACTTCCAAATGGATCTACAAGATCAAACATGCTACAGAAGGTATAATCGAAAAATATAAAGCAATATTTGTGGCTCATGGTTTCTCTCAGAAAGAAGGAATAGATTATGAAGAAACCTTTTCTTCTGTATCCAGATGCACTTCCATCAGATCGATACTTACTCTGGCTGCAATGATGAAATGGAAGATACACTAGATGGATGTCAAGACTACTTTCTTGAATGGTGTAGTGGAAGAGGAAGTGTATGTAGAGAAACCACTCGGCTTTGGGACTCATGACAGGGAGCCTCATGTGTGCATATTGAAGAAATCCCTGTACGGTTTGAAACAGGCACCCAGGTCCTGCTACGGTAGAATTGATAGCTTTCTATCCAGTTTGGGCTTTACCAAGAGTAAAGCAGATTCCAACCTTTACTACAAGGTTGAAGATGGAAACCCAGTGATGCTTCTACTATATGTAGATGATCTATTTGTGACAGGAATGGATGGGTTGATTGCTGATACGAAGAGAAATCTTGCTGCCGAGTTTGAAATGAAGGACTTGGGGATGATGCATTATTTTCTAGGTATGGAGGTGTGGTAGAGCGCGAATGGAATCTTCCTTGGACAAGGGAAGTATGCAGTAGAGATCTTGAAGAGTTTTGGGATGATGGACTGCAAGGCTATGGCCACACCTATGGCATCAAACCTGAAGCTATTGAACGATGCTTCATCAGAGTTGGTTGATGCTACGATGTATCATTAGATGATTGGGTCCTTGATGTACCTGACGAACACAAGACCAGATAATTGCTTTGCTGTGAACACCTTGAGCCAGTTCCTGACAAATCTAAGACATGTTCACTTGATTGCTGCAAAGCATATTCTGAGGTACCTGAAGGGTACAGTTGATTATGGGCTCAAGTATGATGCAAATTATAAGATTAACCTGGAGGGTTATGTTGATTAAGATTGGGCAGGAAGTGCCATCGATAGGAAGAGCACTTCAGGGTGTTGCTTTAGTATTGGATCAGGTCTGATCTCTTGGTTTAGCAGGAAGCAATCTTATGTGGCATTGAGTATAGCTGAAGCAGAGTATGTCGCAGCTTGTTCAGCTAGTTGTGAGGCAGTATGGCTGAGGAAGCTACTGTCTGATTTATTTGATCTCCAATTGGATGCTACTTGTATACATTGTGACAACTAGAGTTGCGTGAAGTTGTCATAGAATCCAGTGTTCCATGACAAGTCGAAGCATATCAAGATCAAGTATCACTATATCATGGATATGGTGCAAAGGGGAGTAGTGAAGCTCCAGTATGTTGCAACGGAGGAACATATATCTGATGTATTGACGAAGCCATTGGCTAGTATAAAGTTTGAGTACTTCAGGGAGAAGCTTGGTGTTCTCCAGATCGAGGTTTCCTCTAAGGGAAAGTGATGAGACCCATAGCCATTCTGACATGGTAAGAGGATTGGTTCCTTCCATGGTTAGATGTAAGGGTTGAGCCATTCTGTCATGGTGAGAGGATTGGTTCCTTCCATGTCAGATATGAGTGCTGGACATTCTGTCGAGTAGGACATATGTAAGGGTAATTTCCATTCTGGGAATGGGGGTGCCTGGTCAGTTACCAGGAAAACTCAGTCCAGGACTGAGAAGCCATTCTGATGTGACAGAGGGATGTGTTCCCACTTGATCAGATGTAAGGGATGAGCCATTCTGTCATGGCTAAAGGATTAAGTTCCTTCCATGTCAGATGTGGGTGCTGGCCATTCTGATGAGCAGGTCAGATGTAAGGGCAATTGCCATTCTCTAGGAGAATGGAGGCACCTAGTTAGTTACCAAGTAGCTCAGTCTAGGATTGGGGGACATTCTGATATGACTGTAGGATTGGTTCCTACAAGATCAGATATGAGTGCAAGCCCTTCCATCATTGTTGTAGGATGTGTTCCCGCATGGGTGGATGTAAGTGCAGATCCCTTCCATCATTGTTGTAGGATGTGTTACCGCATGGGTAGATGTAAGTGCACATCCATTCCATCATTGTTGTAGGATATGTTCCCGCATGGGTGGATGTAAGTGCAGAGCCCTTCCATCATGGTTGTAGGATGTGTTCCCGCATGGGTGGATGTAAGTATAGAGCCCTTCCATCATGGTTGTAGGATGTGTTCCCACATGGGTGGATGTAAGTGCAGAGCCCTTCCATCATGGTTGTAGGATGTGTTCCCGCATGGGTGGATGTAAGTGCAAAGCCCTTCCATCATGATTGTAGGATGTGTTCCTGCATGGGTGGATGTAAGTGCATAGCCCTTCCATCATGGTTGTAGGATGTGTTCCCGCATGGGTGGATGTAAGTGCAGAGCCTTTTCATCATGGTTGTAGGATGTGTTCCCGAATGGCTAAATATAAGTGCTGAGACTTTCTGATAGGGTTGTGGGATGTGTTCCCTCATGATCAGATATGAGTGTTGGGCCTTTCTGATATGATTATAGTATTGGTTCCTACATGATTAGATGTGAGTGCTAGGCGTGCCTTTCTGACGAGTAGGTCAGATGTAAGTGCTAGGCAGGCCATTCTAACAAGCAGGTCAGATATAAGTGCTGAAGAAGACCTACATGGAGGCTAGGCCTACAACCAGCATGAAAAAGGGCTGGCTCTGTAGAACTTCCTATGACGAGAATAATCATGAGATAGAACCCATGATGATCCAGTGATGATGATCCAACAATGATGATCCAAATCGAGTGATGATCCAGATCCAGTGATGATTTCCAATGATGATTTAGGTTGAGTGATGATGTCCAGTGATGATCTAGATCGAGTGATGATCCAGATCCAGTGATGATGTCCAGTGATGATCCAAATCCAGTGATGATCCAGATCCGAAGATGAAGATGACTTGAAGATGAAGATAACTTGAAGACTAAGAAGACTTGAATATGCAGATGACGAGATGATCTAGAGAAGAAGACCAGTGCTGAAAATTGTGTCGAAAGAATACCTTCCTAGTTAAGACGGAGTGTTGATGTATTTGTAACTTCGAAATCTATTCATCTATGTATCTTATGTATTGTAACCTGATGTTTATTCAGGGATGTATCTATAATGTAATTAAGTCATGTTGTCATGCCCCAATGTTCCGATTGGGAGGATCATTAATGTAAACAAGTCATGTCAAGTCATTGTGGGTAATCCTTCGATTGTCTAAGGGTTAAAGTCCCCGCAATTCCCGGGCACTAGGGTTATTAGACTCTCCTAGTAGAGGTCAGCCCTAGTAGGGTTTTAGTCATGCCAGGATTAGTATAAATAGAGAGTTGGACTCTCTATTTAACACACATCAAAAACACACTCAAGTGTAGCACATAGTTGAGGAAGGAGAAGACACTAGGGATAGATAAGAAGAAGGTTACTATTGTCGGGAGATCACTTACTATTTTGGGATTTTACAATTTTGGTGTTGATTCTATCTCTGAGGAAGTTGCGAGGTTTTCTCCATTTATGGTTTCCCCGAGGAAAAACACTGTGTTCATTGTCTCTTGTGTTTGATTGATGTACTTGTTATTCTCTCAGTTAAAGATCCTAATAATGCCTAACAATTTGGACATGTTGAGTGAAAATCTATCATATCTAAAACACTAATTAGATTATTTTGATGCATAAAATTCAATGATCACCGGCAGATTGTGTGCTCTAGAATGAAAAGGATATATAGAAGCATACCATACTGATATGTTGTAAGAGTTGTCAAGCAAAGAAATATAAATGAAAAGGATATAGATTATTCACATATTTATTGGAATAATCTCCACCATTATCTGTGTGATGGATATTGATCCCCTTACCAGATTGTTTCTCTGCAAGAGCTTTAAAATATCAAAGAAAAGCAAACACATCAGCTTTGTGTTTTAAGAAGTAGACCCTTGTGTATATAGAGATGTAATCAATGAAGGTTAGAACTTAGTACGTATATTTATTTATTCATAGATAGGTGAGGAAAGGGACCGGTAATGTCACCGGGCACAAAATCAAGAAGTGTTGTGGCTCTCTTAGCCTTTCCTTTCTCAAATGTCTCTTTAAGGTGCCTACCAAGAGTATATATTGGACAAACTCCATCTAAGAAGGATATAGGTGGAAACCCCACTATCCCATCTTGTTTGATTAATTGATGCAATTAACGTAAGTTAATATGCCCAAACATATCATGCAATAACTTACTAACATCATTAGAATTCATTAACAAAGCTAGAGTAGGAGTTTTAAGTAAAAACTTTGAAAAAACATACAATTTATTTTCGTGATCAACTTTTCTAAGTGAAATATTTCAATTTTTTTTTGTTAAACCTACCAACAAGCGTCTCTTTTGCGATGGTGTTCTAACACTTCTGTGAAACATCCGACACATGAAGGCGACGATAAAACCACGCTTTGTATTAACCTTCCGACATCAATGTCATGACTCCGACACTTCAACCCATCGGACGAACGACACTTCATGTTTCGGTAGGAGTAAAAAACACGACACTTTCTGGATAAAAACATCGACGACATCTTCATGCCTTTGACACTTCTTCCCGTCGAAAGGCTAACCCTTCAAGTGTCGGAGGGCGTCGGATTTTCAATGGTTTATGCAAGTTTTGATTGACACTTTGAAAGAGAAAACTGTCGAATAGGCGACACCATGGTGTGTTGGATCTTGGACCCACTTTGGTAGCATGTCAAATATTTGACGTTATGCCACCGACGGAAAAAAAAAGTGGATGTGTTGAAGATGGGACAGAGAAGTGTCGAAATTCAGACATGCAAGGCGTTGGATTTTGTGTTGAAATTATGTTATGCAAATCTATGATCAAATTTGAATTCTGAGAGATTGGTTAAAATTGAAACTCCTTAGTGCAGTTTCGCTAGAATTTAGATTAAAGTCAATGAAAATATCCCATCACGTCAAGAATGTTGGCATGGATGTTTCTCTATCAAACAAGCATCCAATTTTATGATCAAATTTCAATTCAAGATATTGGCCAAAAGAGAAACTTTGTCATGCGGTTTTTCTAGACTTGGGATCAAAGGGTGTGAAAACAACTCGGAAAGTTGTAAAAAATGGCCTACACACTTGACTATCAAATGAGCATCTAAATCTATGATCAAATTTCAATTACGAGAAATTGGTCAAAAGTGAAACTCCATCGTGCGGTTTTGCTACACTTGGGATTCAAGGACATGAAAATAGCTTGGAACATTATGAAATTCGACATGCAAACTTGTCTATCAAACGAGCATCCAAATCTACAATCAAATTTGAATTCTAAGAAATTGATCAAAAGTTAAACTTCATTGTGTGATTTCACTAGGGTTTGGATTTAAGGGGGTGAAAATAGCTTTAAACGTCCCTAAAGTTAGCATGCATGCTTGTCTATCAAACAGGCATCCAAATCAATAATCAAATTTCATTTATGAGAAGTTGGTAAAAAGTGAAACTTTGTTGTGTGGTCTCTGTAGGGTCGGGCTTAAAGGGGTGAAAATAGCTCGAAACGTCACAAATGTGTGCGTGCACGCTTGTCTATGAAATGATCATCCAAATCTATGATCAAATTTCACTTATGAGAAATTAGTCAAATGTGAAACTTTATTGTGTGATTTTTCTAGGGTTGGGATTAAACGACATGAAAATAACTCGAGACGTTGCGAAACTTGGCGTGCACACTTGTCTACCAAATGGGCATCCAAATCTACAGTCAAATTTCAATAGAGATAAATTGGTAAAAACTAAAACTCAAATATGTGGATTCTTTAGGGTTTGGTTTAAAGGGGGTGAAAATAGCTCGAAACATCATGAAAGTTGGCGTGCACGCTTGCCTATCAAATGTTCATCCAAATCTATGATCAAATTTCAATGTAGAGAAATTGGTCAAAAGTGAAACTTTGTCATGCGATTTGACTGTGGTTGGGATTAAAGGGGGTGAAATAGCTCGAAATGTCATGAAAGTTGGCCTACACACTTTTATATCAAGCAAACATCCAAATCTATGAACAATTTTCAATTTTCATATATTTTTCAAACATGAAAATCCATCGTGTGATTTCTCTAAGGTTGGGCTTAAAGGGCGTAAAAATCGCTCATAACGTCACAAGAGTTTATGTGCACGGTTGTCTATCAAACTTGAATCCAAATCTATGATCAAATTTCAATTCCAATAAATTGGTTAAAATTGAAACTCCGTGGTGTGGTTACTATAGGATTGGGCTTAAAGGGGGTGAAAATAGCTAAGAACATCTAGAAAGTTGGCATGCATGCATGTCAATCAAACGATCATCCAAATCTACAATTAAATTTGAATTTTGAGAAATTGGTCAAAAGTGACACTTTGTTTTGCGGTTTCACTATACTAGGGCTTAAAGGGGGTAAAAATAACTTAGAATGTTGTGAATGTGTGCATGTAGGCTTGTATATCAAACATGCATCCAAATCTACGATTAAATTACAATTACAAGAAATTGGCCAAAAGTGAAACTGCTGTGAAATTTTGCTAGGGTTGGGATTAAAGGGAGTGAAAATAGCTTGGAACAATAGGGAATTTGGCGTGCATGCTTGTCTATAAAAAATGCATCCAAATGTATGATCAAATTTCAATTCAGAAAAATTGGTCAAAAGTGAAGCTCCATCGTGCGATTTTGTTGTGGTTGGGCTTAAAGGGGGTGAAATAACTCGAAACGTTGCGAAAGTTGGTGTGCACTCCTGTCTATCAAATGAGCATTCAAATCTATGATCAAATTTCAATTTCAAGAAATTGGTCAAAATTTAAACTATGTTTTGTTGTTTCACTAGGACCTGACTTAAAGGGGGTGAAAATAGCTTGGAACATCGTGAAAAATGGCATGTACACTTCTCTGTCATATGGGCATCCAAATATATTATCAAATTTCAATTGCAATAAATTGATCATAACTAAAACTATGTCATACAGTTTCACTAGACTTGGGTTTAAAGGGTGCAAAAATAGCTCAAAACGTCGCAAAAGTTGGCATGCATGGTTGTGTATCAAATGGGAATCCAAATCTATGATCAAATTTCAATTGTAAGAAATTTGGAAAACTGAAACTTTGCCCTGTGTTTTTGCTAGACTTGGGCTTAAAGGTAGTGAAAATAGATAGAAAAGTGGTGAAAGTTGGTGTGCACCATTATCCATCAAACAGGAAACCAAGTTTATGATCAAATTTCAATTCTGAAAAATTAGTTAAAACTTGAACTATGTCGTGTGGTTTCACTAAACTTGGAATTAAAGTGTTTGAAAACAACTTGGAACGTCGCGAAATTTGGCTTCCATGCTTGTCAATCAAACAGACATTCAAATCTATTATCAAATTTGAATTCCAAGAAATTGGCTAGAAGTGAAATTATTACATGCAGTTTCACTAGAACTTGGATTAAAGGGGGTGAAAATAGCTCGTAACGTCATGAATGTTGGCATGCGTTCTTGTCTATCCAATGATCACCCAAATCTATGATCAAATTTGAATTATACGAAATTAGTCATAAACAAAAACTCCTCCCTTCGGTTTCTCTAGAATTGGGCTTAAAGGGGTTGAAAATAGCTTGGAATGTCGCAAAAGTTAGCGTGCACCCTTGTCTTTCAAACGGGCATCCAAATTTATAATGATCAAATTTCAATTTCGAGAAATTTTTCAAAATTGATACTCTTCCATGCGATTTACTAGACTTGGGATTAAAGGGGGTAAAAATATCTCAGAACGTCGCAAAAGTTGGCATGCACGCTTGTCTATCAAACATGTATCCAAATCTAGGATCAAATTCCAATTATGAGAAATTGGCCAAAAGTGAAACTCTATCATGCGGTTTTGTTACACTTGGGATTAAAGTGGTGAGGGGGATAGCTTAGAATGTCATCAAAAGTTGAAGAGCAGGCTTTTCTATCAAGGAGGCATTCAAATCTATGACCACATTTCAATTTTGAGAAATTGGTCAAAACTCAAAATATGCCTTGTGGTTTCGCTAGACTTAAGATTAAAGGGTGTGGGAATAGTTCGAAATTTCATGAAAGTTGGTGTGCACACTTGTCTAACAAATGAGCATCCAAATATATGATCAAATATCAATTCTGAGAAATTGGTCAAAACTAAAACTATGTCCCGTAGTTTTCGCTAGACATGGGCTTAAAGGGGGTGAAAATAGCTCGGAATGTTGTGAAATTTGGTGTGCATGCTTGTCTAAAAAAATGCATATAAATATTTGATCAAGTTTAAATTCTAAGAAATTGGTCAAAAGTGAAACTCTATCATGTTATTTCATTAGAATTGTACTTAAAGTGTTTGAAAGTAGCTCTAAACATTTTGAAAGTTGGTTTGCACACTTGTCTACCAAATGGAAATCCAAATCTATGATCAAATTTCCATTCCTAGAAATTGGTCAAAAATCAAAGTATGCCCTGCGGTTTCGCTAGGGTTGGGCTTAAAGGGGGTGTAAATAGCTTGGAACATCACGAATGTGTTTGTGCACACTTATCTATCAAATTGGAATCCAAATCTACGATGAAATTTCAATTCCGAGAAATTGGTCAAAAGAGGCTTCCAAATCTACGATCAAATTTCAATTTCTGAGAAATTAGTCAAAAGAAAAACTTCGTCATGTGGTTTCCCTGGGGTTGGGATTAAAGGGGGTGAAAATATATTGAAATTTTGTGAAAGTTGGCATGTATGATTTGCTATCAAATGAGCATCCAAATTTATGATCAAATTTCAATTACAAGAAATTGGTCAAAAGTGAAACTCCATCATGTGGTTTCGGTAGGGTTGGGATTAAAGGGGTTTAAAATAGATCAAAACATCATGAAAGTTGGTGCACACGATTGTCTATCAAACGAGACTCAAAGTGTACGGTCAAATTTCAATTTTGAGAAATTGGTCAAAAGTGAAACTACCTCATGCGATGTCACTCTAGTTGGGCTTAAAGGGTGTGAAAATACCTAAAAACATGACACAAGTTTCCATGCACGCTTGTCTATGAAACGGGCATCCAAATCTACCATCAAATTTCAATTCTGAGAAATTGGTCAAAAGTGAAACTCTGTCCTGTCGTCTCGCTAGGGTTGGGCTTAAAGGGGGTGAATATAGCTCATAATGTCATGAAATTTAGCATCCATGGTTGTATATCAAACGAGCATCCAAATCTACAATTAAATTTCACATACAAGAAATTCTTCAAAAGTGAAACTCCATCGTGCATTTTCGCTAGACTTGGGCTTAAAGAGGGTGAAAATAGATCGTAACATCGCAAACGTTGGCGTGCACACTTTTTTATCAAACATGCATCCAAATCTATGATAAAATTTCAATTCCGATAAATTGGTCAAAAGTTAAACTACATCATGCAATTTTAATAGGATTGCTCTTCAAGGGGTTAAAAATAGATCGAAACATCACAAAATTTGGTGTGCACGTTTGTTCAGGAAACTTGCATCCAAATCTACGATTAAATTTTAATTCCAAGAATTTGGTCAAAAGTGAAACTTCGTTGTGTGGTTTCTCTAGGGTTGGGCTTAAGGGGGTTTAAATAGCTAGGAACATTGTGAATGTGTGTGTGCATGCTTGTTTATCAAATTGGCATCCAAATCTATGATGAAATCTCAATTATGAGAAATTGGTCAAAATTGAAACTTTGTTCTACGATTTCACTAGAGTTGGGATTAAAGGGGGTGAAAATACATTGGAACATTGAAAAATTTGGCATGCACGCTTGTCTATGAAATGGGCATCCAAATCTACAGTCAAATTTCAGTTCTACGAAATTGGTCAAAAGTAAAACTCCGTCATGTGATTACAGTAGTATTGGGGTTAAAGGGGGTGAAAATAGCATGAAACCTCTCAAATGTGTGCATGCACTCTTGTCTATCAACAATGCATCCAAATTTACAATCAAATTTCAATTTTGAAATATTGGTCAAAAGTGAAACTCTGTCATGCAATTTCGCTAGGGTTGTGCTTAAAGGGGATAAAAATAGCTTGGAACATTGTGAAAGTTTTTGTGCATGCTTATCTATCAAACGAACATCCAAATCTACGATCACATTTCAATTATGAAAAATTGGTCAAAAGCAAAACTCCGTCGTGCAGTTTTGCAAGGCTTGGGATTAAAGGGGGTGAAAATAGCTCGGAATGTCATCAAAGTTGGCATGCATGCTTCACTATCAAATGAGCATCCAAATCTACGATCAAATTTCAATTGCGAGAAATTGGTCGAAAGTGAAACTCCATAGTGGGGTTTTGCTACACTTGGGATTAAAGGACGTGAAAATAGATCAGAACATTGCAAAATTCGGCATGCACACTTGTCTATCAAACGAGCATCCAAATCTACAATCAAATTTCAATTCCAAGAAATTGGTCGAAGGTGATACTCCATAGTGCAGTTTCATTAGGGTTTGGATCAAAATGGGTGAAAATTGCTCGAAATGTTGCTAAAGTTAGCGTGCATTCTTGTCTATAAAAAAGGCATCCAAATCACCTATCAAATTTCCAATCTGAGAAATTGGTCAAAAGTGAAACTCCATTGTGTGGTTTCTCTAGGGTTGGGCTTAAAGGGGGTGAAAAGAGATCGAAACTCCGTGAATGTGTGCATGAACGCTTGTCTATGAATGTGCATCCAAATATATGATTAAATTCAATTCTGAGAAATTCATCAAAAGTAAAACTCTGTAGTGTGATTTCTCTCAGATTAGGCTTAAACGGGGTGAAAATAGCTTAGAACTTTGCGAATTTGGCTTGCACACTTGTTTATCAAACGAGCATCCAAATCTACTATCACATTTCAATTACAAGAAATTGGTAAAAATTGAAACTTCGTTGTGTGGTTTCTCTAGGGTTGGGTTTAAAGGGGGTGAAAATAACTCGGAACATCACTAAATTTGGCATGTATGCTTGTTTATCAAACAAGCATCCAATTCTATGATCAATTTCAATTCGAGATATTGGTCAAAATTGAAACTTTATCGTGCATTTTTGCTAGAATTCGGATTAAATGTGGTGAAAATATCTCGAAACATTGTAAAAGTTAGCATACACACTTGACTATTAAATGAGCTTCCAAATCTATGATCAAATTTCAATTACGAGAAATTGGTTAAAAGTGAAACTTTGTTGTGCGGTCTCTCTACACTTGGGATTCAAGGAAATGAAAAATAGCTCAGAATATTGCGAAATTCGACATGCACGTTTGTCTATCAAACGAGCATCCAAATCTACATTCAAATTTCTATTCTGAGAAATTGATCAAAATTTAACTTCATTGTGTGATTTCACTAGGGTTGGGACTAAACGAGGTGAAAATAGCTTGAAATGTCGCTAAAGTTAGCATGCCTTCTTGTTTAACAAACATGCATCCAAATTAATGATCAAATTTAATTTCTGAGAAGTTGGTCAAAAGTGAAACTTCGTTCTACTGTCTCTCTAGGTTTGGAATTAAATGAGTGAAAATAGCTCGAAATGTCACAAATGTGTGCGTGCACACTTGTCTATGAAACGAGCATCCAAATCTATGATCAAATTTCACGTATGAGAAATTGGTCAAATGTGAAACTTTGTCGTGCGATTTTGCTAGGGTTGGGCTTAAACAACGTGAGAATAGCTCGAGACATTGCGAAACTTGGCGTGCACACTTGTCTACCAAATGGACATCCAAATCTACGATAAAATTTCAATTAAGAGAAATTGGTAAAAACTGAAACTCCAATATGTGGTTTCTCTAGGGTTGGGTTTAAAGAGGGTGAAAATATCTTGAAACATCATGAAACTTGGTGTTCAGACTTGTTTATCAAACGTGCATCCAAATCTATGATCAAATTTCAATTTAGAGAAATTGGTCAAGAGTGAAACTCCATCGTGCGATTTCACTGCGGTTGGGTTTAAAGGGGATGAAATAGCTTGAAACGTCATAGAAATTAGCCTGCACACTTGTCTATCAAACACACATCCAAATCTATAAAAAAATTTCAATTCCAAGAAATTGTTCAAACATGAAAATACATTGTGTGATTTCTCTAGGTTTTGGCTTAAAGGGCATGAAAATAGCTTGTAACATGACAAACGTTTCTGTGCACAGTTGTCTATCAAACATGAATCCAAATCTATGATCAAATTTCAATTCCAATAAATTGGTTAAAATTGAAACTCTGTGGTGTGGTTACTATAGACTTGGGATTAAAGGGGGTGAAAATAGCTAGGAACACCGAGAAAGTTGGCATGCACACTTGTCAATCAAACGATCATCCAAATCTACAATTAAATTTAAATTTTGAGAAATTGGTCAAAAGTAAAACTTTGTTTTGCGGTTTCACTATACTTGGGAGTAAAGGGGGTGAAAATAGCTCAGAATGTCACGAATGTGTGCGTCTAGGCTTGTCTATCAAACATGCATCCAAATCTACGATTAAATTACAATTACGAGAAATTGGCCAAAAGTGAAACAGTCATGAAATTTCACTAGGGTTTGGATTAAAGGGAGTGAAAATAGATCAAAACATCATGGAATTTGGCGTGCACACTTGTCTATAAAAAATGCATCCAAACATATGATCAAATTTCAATTCAGAGAAATTGATCAAAAGTGAAACTCCATCGTGCGATTTTGTTGTGGTTGGGCTTAAAGGGGGTGAAAATAGCTCGAAACATCGCAAAAGTTGGTGTGCACTCCTATCTATCAAATGAGTATTCAAATCTATGATCAAATTTCAATTTCAAGAAATTGGTCAAAATTTATACTATGTCTTGTTGTTTCGCTAGGCCTTGACTTAAAGGGGGTGAAAATAGCTTGAAACATCATGAAAGTTGGCATGTACGCTTCTCTATCAGATGGGAATCCAAATATATGATCAAATTTCAATTAATAAATTGGTCACAACTAAAACCATGTCATACAGTTTCACTAGACTTGGGGTTAAAGGGTGCAAAAATAGCTCGAAATGTCGTGAAAGTTGGCATGCATGCTTGTGTATCAAATGGGAATCCAAATCTATGATCAAATTTCACTTGTAAGAAATTTGCAAAATTGAAACTTTTCCTTGCGGTTTCACTAGACTTGGGATTAAAGGTAGTGAGAATAGATTGACAAGTCGCGAACGTTGGTGTGCACCATTGTCCATCAAACGACCAACCAAATTTATGATCAAATTTCAATTCCGAGAAATTGGTTAAAACTTGAACTATGTCGTGCGGGTTCACTAAAATTGGGCTTAAAGTGTTTGAAATCAACTTGGAACGTCGCGGAATTTGAATTTCATTATTTTCCATCAAACTGACATTCGAATCTATTATCAAATTTGAATTCCTAGAAATTGGTTAGAAGTGAAATTCTTACATGCGGTTTCACTAGAATTGGGGTTAAATGGGGTGAAAATAGATCATAACGTCATGAATGTTGGCGTGCATGCTTTTCTATCAAACGATAATCCAAATCAATGATCAAATTTCAATTCTAATAAATTGGGAAAAACAAAAATTCCTCCCTGCGGTTTCACTAGACTTGGGATTAAAGGGGGTGAAAATAGCTTGGAATGTTGCAAAAGTTGGCATGCACTCTTGTCTATCAAATGGGCATCCAAATTTATGATCAAATTTCAATTCCAGGAAATTTTTCAAAGGTGATACTTTTCCATGCAATTTCTCTAGACTTAGGATTAAAGGGGGTGAAAATCTCTCAGAATGTCGCAAAATTTGGCATGCACACTTGTCTATCAAACAGGTATCCAAATCTATGATCAAATCCCAATTATGAGAAATTGGCAAAAAGTGAAACTCTATCGTGTTGTTTTTCTACACTTGGGATTTAGGGGGGCATTAGGTTAGAATGTCATGAAAGTTGAAGAACAGGCTTATCTATCAAGCGGGCAGCTAAATCTATGATCACATTTCAATTTCGAGAAATTGGTCAAAACTCAAAATCTGCCTTGCGGTTTCGCTAGACTTGAGATTAAAGGGGGTGAGAATAGTTCAAAACGTCACGAAAGTTGGTGTGCACACTTGTCTATCAAACGAGCATCCACATCTATGATCAAATATCAATTCTAAGAAATTGGTCAAAACTAAAACTATGTCTGTAGTTTCGCTAGACTTGGGATTAAAGGGGGTGAAAATAGCTCGAAATGGCGTGAAATTTGGCATGGATGTTTGTCTAAAAAACATGCATCTAAATATTTGATCAAATTTCAAATCTAAGAAATTGGTAATAAGTGAAACTCTATCGTGCGATTTTGTTAGACTTGTACTTAAAGTGGGTGAAAATAGCTCGAAACATTTCGAAAGTTGTTTTGCACACTTGTCTATCAAACGAGAATCCAAATCTATGATCAAATTTCAATTCCTAGAAATTGGTCAAAACTCAAAGTCTGCCCTATTGTTTCACTAGGGTTGGGCTTAAAGGGGGTGAAAATAGCTTGAAACATCACAAATGTGTGTGTGCATGCTTGTCTATCAAATTGGAATCCAAATCTATGATGAAATTTCAATTTCGAGAAATTGGTCAAAAGAGGCATCCAAATCTATGATCAAATTTCAATTTCCGAGAAATTAGTCAAAAGAGAAATTTCGTCTTGTGGTATCACTAGGGTTGGGCTTAAATGGGGTGAAAATAGATTGGAAAGTTGTGAAAGTTGGCATGTATTCTTTGCAATCAAATAAGCATCCAAATCTATGATCAAATTTCATTTACAAGAAATTGGTCAAAAGTGAAATTCCATCATGCGATTTTGCTAGGGTTGGGATTAAAGGGGTTGAAAATAGATTGAAACGTCACAAAATTTGGTGTACACGATTGTCTATCTATCAAATAGGCATGAAAATGTATGATCAAATTTCAATTCTGAGAAATTGGTCAAAAGTGAAACTACATCATGTGATGTTGTTGTGGTTGGGCTTAAAATGTGTGAAAATACCTCAAAACATGATGCAAGTTGTCGTGCATGCTTGTCTATGAAACAAGCATCCAAATCTACCATCAAATTTCAATTCCGAGAAATTGGTGAAAAGTGAAACTCTGACCTGTTGTCTCGCTAGGGTTGGGCTTAAAGGGGGTGAATATAGCTCACAACGTCATGAAATTTAGCGTCCATGGTTGTATATCAAATGAGCATCCAAGTCTACAATTAAATTCACTTCTAAGAAATTCGTCAAAAGTGAAACTCCGGCGTGCGGTTTCACTAGAATTGGGATTAAAGAGGGTGAAAATAGCTCGTAACATGATAAAAGTTGGCGTACACACTTGTTTATCACACATGCATCCAAATGTACAATCAAATTTCAATTCTGATAAATTGGTCAAAAGTAAAACTACGTCATCAATTTTAATAGGGTGAGGCTTCAAGGGGTTAAAAATACCTCAAAACGTCACAAAATTGGGTGTGCATGCTTGTTTAGGAAACTTGCTTCCAAATCTACTATCAAATTTTAATTCCAAGAATTTGGTCAAAAGTGAAACTTCGTTGTGTGGTTTCTCTAGGGTTGGGATTAAGGGGGTCAAAATAACTGGGAACATCGTGAATGTGTGTGTGCATGCTTGGTCAAAATTGGTCAAAAGTTAAAGTAGATCGTGCGGTTTCCCTAGGGTTGGGATTAAAGGGGTTGGAAATAGCTCAAAACATTGCGAAGTTGGCAAGCAGGCTTTTCTATGAAACTTGTATCCAAATCTACGATCAAATATCAATTTTGAGAAATTGGTCAAAAGTGAAACTGTATTGTGCATTTTCACTAGGGGTTTTTTCTTAAAGGGGGTTAAAAATAGTTTGGAACATGATGAATTTGTGCGTGCATGCTTTTTATACCCTTTGAGTGTGTCAAAATGATCAAATTTATTAAGGAACATGATTCCTTTATCTCTTAAAAAATAGTAGTTTAAAAAAATGTCATTTATTTAATAAATGGAATAAATTGAATCAACAAAGTATACACATTCTACATAATCACACCTTTTGATACGTTTCACATGCAATTAGTAAGAGGAAGATCTTAGTACAACTCGTTTTTAAAAATCACGACTACTATAAAAATTACGATACTTCTAAAAAAACACGACTTTTAAAAAAAAACGTCAATGAATCAAAACAACAAATCACATTATACTTGATCACACATTTTTATAGGTTGCAAACACAAATGGTAATAGGAAGAGCTTAGTACACCTCATTTTTAGAAATCATAGCTTAAAAAAAATTGATATATTTCTTAAAAAACATAGTAATCTACTATATGATTGCACCTTTTTATAGCGCACACACGAAATAAGTTAGAGGAAGACATTATTTCCCCTCATTTTTAAAAGTTATGACTTCTAAACAAAGTACTCTATTTCTCAAAATACACAACTTAAAAAAAAACTCCATTTATTTAATAAACTGAATCAACAAAGTATGCACATTCTATGTGATTGTAATGGTTAAAGGAAGTGCTTAGTACTCATTGTTTCTAAAAACCTCGACTTCTAAAAAAATTCTTTATTTCTTCAAAAACATGAATTTATAAAAAATGGCATTTATTTAATAAATCAAACCAACAAAATATGCACATTCTACATAATCACACTTTTTTTATAAGTTATGTATGTAATTTGTGCATGTAATCATGGCTTCTAAAAAATTACTTTATTTCTTAAAAACACACTTTTTAAAAACACCATTTATTTAATAAATCAAATAAACAAAGTATGTGCATTATACATAATTGCACATTTTTATAGGTTATGCACGTAATCCATAAGACGAAGAGGTTTGTGCCCCTAATTTTTAAAAATAAAAAAAGTATGCACATTCTACATGATCTTACATTTTTATAAGTTGTGCATGCACTTGATAAGAGGAAGAGCCTAGTAATATTACTTTTAAAAATATGTCATTTATTTAGTAAATCGAATCAACAAAACATGCACATTCTACGTAATTGCACCTTTCTATAGATTTCCCATGCAATTGATAAGAGGAAGAGATTAGTACCCCTTAGTTTTTAAAAATCGCAACTTCTAAAAAAATCACATTGTTTCTTAAAAAACACAACTCAGATAAAACACCATATTTTTAATAAATTGAATTAAAAAAGTGTGCACACTATATTGATTGCGCCTATCTATAGGTTGTGTGTGGAGTTGGTAAGAGGAATGGATTATTACTCCTCATTTTTAAAAATCATGACTTCTAAAAAAATTACTTTATTTGTTAAAAAAACACGACTTTCTAAAAAATGTCATTTATTTAATAAATCAAATAAACAAAGTATGCATATTCAACACAATTGTACCTTTTTATAGGTTGCACACACAAAAGGTAAGAGGAAGTGCTCAATACCCCTTGTTTTTAAAAACTGTGAGTTCTTCAAAAAATACTTTATTTCTTTAAAAAACACGACTTTATAAAAAAATTCATTTATTTAATAAATTGAATCAACAAAGTACACACATTCTACATAATCACACATTTTTATAAGTTGTGTAGGTAATTTGTGCATGTAATCACAACTTCTAAAAAAATCACTTTATTTTCTAAAAAGCATGGCTTTAAAAAAAATCTCATTTATTTAATAAGTCGAATAAACAAAGTATACACATTCTATATGACTGGAAATTTTTATAGGCTATGCACACAATCAATAAGAGGGAGAGGTTGGTACCCCTCATTTTTAAAATCATTACCTTCGAAAAAAATACTTTATTTCTTAAAAAACATGACTTTTAAAGAAACTATATTTATTTAATAAACATAATCAACAAAGTATACACATTCTACATGATCACACATTTTTATAAGTTGTGCATGTAATTTATAAGATGAATAACTTCGTATCCTCATTTTTAAAAATCATGACTTCTAAAAAAAAGTTATTTATTTCTTAAAAAACATGACTTTGGAAAAACATATGTTTATTTAATAAACTAAATAAACAAAGAAAGACAGGATCTACCGCAAGGGTAATCCTTCCGGTCGATTACAGTTGAGGAAAGAAGGATGAACCTGTGAAAGGTCGGGTTTTTCCCAATCTACATCGATTACTTGCAGGTTGAAACATGGTCACAAGTCTGTTATAGTGTGATACAAAATTACAATTTTACCACACATCGACGTCTGGAAATAGATAGATGGCTCATGGAGGATTGGTCAATCTATAAGGGAAAAGAATGGTCACTATACAATTTATTGCATTCCATAATATGAATATATAGCCACAATATGAAGGCAATCCTTATTTACTGGACAGACTTTCCCTCTGGAGGGGAGCCTATCAAATGGGTACCGTTGGATCTCTCATCCAAGGGTGCCCATTTGACAGGCTCCCCTCCCAAGGGAAAGTCTGTGCAGTATATAATGCACTCCACAATATGAATGTATAGGATGAGTAAACATTAGTGTGGATCATTCAGTTCGAAGTATCTTAAAAAGGATTCTTATTGCATATTTTCAATGTATATAAAAAATAAAAATAAAAATAAAATAATAATAATAATAATGCATATCGTTACATTGAATAACCCATAAATAATTTTAGTGCACATTTATTCACTATCAAATTCAAAACCATATTTCAACGTATATTGTTTCTCTAATTTGGTGTACATTTAGGGTAATTCTACTGCAAATTACGAGTTATGATCCATTTTGAAATCACATAGACCCAGCGCTCAAAATTGAATCCTTCCTAGCCCTTCCTAGAAGTTTAAAGTTAAAATTGCTCTCCAATTTTTTTTTTAAAATCTGAATGTTACCCTTCCTATTAAGAAGGGCATAATTTATTATATCAACATTTTAAAAGAAGGGTATAAAATTGTTTCCCCTTTCATTAACTTTGAGTCCCCACTCCAGGTCATCTGGAGAGAGGAGGTCGACGAGGGTTTGTAGAGAAGCGTGGCGGATTGGTTCAAGGCACGTGGCTCTGGAAGGTACCAGGTTGCAGGCTCTGCCTGGCAACTTGGCCTCCTACAGGGTGCCATGGAGGCATTAGGGCAGGAGGTGACCGCTCAGGACATTGGGTCCTCTAGCTTGAGAAAGAACGCCCTGGTAGAGGATGGCAAGGGGGATGGGGATCAACCTGTTCCCAGGAAAGGTAAACAATCGAGTATGGGGGGCTGCTTCCCTTGAATGGCCTCCATACCTGCAATTCAGATTAGATCCGAGGCAGTCAGGGAAAAGATTGGGACTTGGAAGGAAAAGGCACTAATAGGGAAATTTGTGGGGATTTGGCCAAAGGAAAAAGACTTGGTCAAGTGGATCAATGGGGTGTGGAAACCTAAGGGCCACTATGATCTACAGCTAGGATCAAAGGGTTTCTTCACCATTATTTTCTTTAACCAGGAAGATAGGGATATAATTTTGGAGGGGGGTCCATATTTCTTCTTCTCAGCAGGCCTTTTCTTGCAGCCATGGAAGGAGAGTTTCAACCCAGAAATGGAAGACATGACAGTTGCCCCAGTCTGGATTTGCCTCTTCTCCCTCCCAGGTGAATACTAGGACTTGGAGACATTACGGGATATTGGAAACAGTCTAGGAGAATTCATAAAGGTTGCAGAACAAACGAGGATCCAAAGATACACGGCCTTTGCTTGGATCCGCGTTTACATGGATCTATCTAGAGAGCTTCCCGAAGCAATCAGTCTAAACTGGGAAGATGAAGAATGGATCCAACCCATTGATTACGAACAACTCCCCTTTAGATGCCGGCTCTGTCATGAATATGGTCATTTGGGAAGGAACTGTCCCAGAGATAGCCTTAAGCATGATCAGGCTGCCCCTGCGCCTCCCAAAGCTGTGGTTGATGACGAGTTCACCTAGGTTAAGAACAAACATCGCAGGAAGGGAGGGGGAAAAACCATGGCACGAATGGACACTTTGCCCTGTGAGAAATCTCAAGGGAACTCCTTCGAAGCTCTAGTTTCCTTGGAAGAGGGTGAAGAGATGCAGGTAAGGCCAATGACTGAAGACCAACAAGAAGGCCCTTCCAAATCACCAGTCCCTAAGGAATCCCAACAGATGGAAAGAGTGGAGGAGGACAAAGGGGAAGATATGGATTTGGGCGAGCTTGAATTGGATTCCATCAAGGAAGAATGTAGAAAGAAGGGACAAGGGTATGTCTCGCGACGTCAACTTGAACTTCTTCAAGAGGCCATTATTTGAATGAGTGTGGTGGAAAGTTTGGGGATTGACCCAGATGCCCAGAAGGGCAGCAAGAGGAAGTCCCCCGAGGAGGAATTGTGCTGTGGAAGGAAGACAAACAAGCAACGAATAGCAGCGTTGGGAGTGCATCTGATCGAATCTGGACAGTACCCTACGATCTAGGAGGCCTTCTTTGAAGCTAAAAGGGTTTGTCAATGAAGCTCATTTCTTGGAATATCAAGGGGTGTAGTAACCCTAGGAAGTGGAAAGCAATAAACCGTAAACTTAAGCAGGAATCCCTGGACATTCTGTTTCTCCAAGAAACCAAATGTAGTTTTGGGGGCCTTGCAAAGATCAAGGACAAGATTTGGAAGGGAAGTCAGGTCATGGCCATCAATGCTGCAGGACAATCGGGTGGTATTGCTATTCTATGGCAGCCATGCTCGGTGGAATTCTCCAACTAGCGAGCCAATAAGTTTGTGCTTATGGCAGACTTTTGCTTTTTGGATTCGAGGGTCCAAGGAACGGCTGGAAACATCTATGGACGAAGTTGTTTCCACGAGAAACACTCTTTTATGGGTTTCCTCAACTGGCTCCAGGAGCAAGGGCCATGGGTGCTTGGGGGTGACTTCAATTTGATCGCAAATATTGGAGAGAAGAAGGGTGGAAGAAGAGCCCTGGACAAATTCTAGGAAGCATTCAACGAATTTCTTTCTCGGGGTTCGCTGGTTGATGTAGAAACGGGAAGTGGCTGGTTCATGTGGAACAACAAGCATGGAGGGGAGTACCTGGTAGCATCTCGTCTGGATCGCTTCTTAGTGTCAGAAAACATCATGCACAGTATGGGGGAAATTCTGGCTAATGTTCTCCCAGCAAATGGCTCAGACCACTGGCCCATCAGCCTATCTTGGGATTAGACTGGCTCCCTTAGGGGGAAACCCTTTCAGTTTGAAAGCTTCTGGATGGAACACAAGGACTTCAAGAACCTGGTAAGTCAGTGGTGGAAGGAATTGGTCCCCCCCCCAGGAACCGTAATGTTTCGATTTCAACAGAAACTTAAATCCCTGAAAGTGAAGATCCACACATGGAACCGGGAGGAATTTGGAAACATTTTTTAGGACAAAAAACAACTGTTGCTGGAGCTGGACCTCATCAACAGAAAGGGTATGGAAACAGGATGGAATGAGGATATGAAAAAATAGAAAAGGAACTTCTGGGACAGTTGGAAGCTAGGGAAAAACAAGAGTTGTTATATTGGCAACAAAAGGCGAGAGTTAAATGGCTGAAGGAGGGTGAAAGAAACACTAAATTCTTTCATAACTCAGTGATCCAAAACAGGAGTAGTTCTAGAATCCAGAGGCTTAAAACTAGAGCTGGAATTAGAGTGGACACTAGGAGGGAGATAGAAGCTGAGCTCACCCAACACTTCTCAGAGATTCTCAGGGAAGATGGGGGAGATAGAAACAGGGACATCAAGCAAATCACTAGGCTAATTCCCAGACTGGTCACTGGAGAAAACAATGAAATGCTGAATAAACCCATTGGGATGCAAGAAGTGGAGGAAGCAGTCAAACAGATGGCTTTGGGAAAGTCTCCTGGACCAGACGAATTCACATCCAATTTCTTCCATTTCTTCTGGGATCTTGTTAAGGAGGATGTGCTGGATATTGTGGAAGAATCTAGAATCAAAAAAGGGGTCCTCAAAGCATTCAATGCTACCTTTCTCACTCTAATCCTGAAAGAGGCGGGAGCAGATTCACCCGACAAATTTAGACCGATTGCGTTATGCAATGTCATATATAAGATCATCTCCAAAGTCATTGCCAACAGACTCAAACCCCTCCTCCCGATGCTTATAAGCCCTGAACAATCGGGTTTTGTGGAAGGTAGGAAAATCCTGGATGGGGTTATTCTTGTGCATGAAGTGTTGCACTCGCTCAAAAGCTCTTGAATCCCTGGGATGCTGATTAAACTTGATATTGCAAAAGCTTATGATAAGCTCAACTGGGAATTCATGGAGAAGAGGTTGGGAGCCTATGGCTTCTCCCCCGACTGGGTTGAGTGGGTTATGGGCCTGGTTTCCTCACCTTTCTTTGATATCCTCCTTAATGGATCCTCGACCTCCTCCTTTTAGCCTACTCAAGGCATTCACCAAGGGGACCCTCTGTCCCCCTTTCTGTTCATCCTCATGGCGGAGGGCCTCAGTCGCCTCATTGCAGCCCAGGTTGAACGTGGGGCAATACGAGGAGTGAAAGCTCATGAGGGGGTGCCCCCTCAGACGCACCAACAATTTGTGGATGACACTATGCTCATGGGCCACCCTTCAGTCCAAGAAGCCCGAAGCTTCAAAAAAATCCTGGACCTTTTTGCTCAAGCATCAGGCTTGGCAGTTAATCCTAATAAATCTCAGGTTTTCTTCATCAATCCCCCCCCCAGCCACTCAAAGGAATATTCTAAGAATCATGGGCTTCTCTAGAGGAGACTTCCCATGTAAATATCTTGGTATCCCCCTGGGGCCTGGAAGGCTGAAAATANTCAATACCCCCCCCAGCCACTCAAAGGAATATTCTAAGAATCATGGGCTTCTCTAGAGGAGACTTCCCATGTAAATATCTTGGTATCCCCCTGGGGCCTGGAAGGCTGAAAATAGCAGAAGGACAGGAACTCTTGGATAAACTAAAGCAGAGATTATCTAGCTGGGTGCTCCGCACCCTTAACTTTCCTAGCAGGCTGATCTTGGTCAAGTCCATCTTACAAGCGTTGCCGACTTACCTTTTCTCAATCTTAGCCGCACCAAAGGCTATCCTTAAGCAAATACGAAGCATCCAACGTAATTTCCTTTGGGGATCAAGTGGGGAAAAGGCCAAATTTTCTTTGGTAAGCTGGGAGGATGTCTGCAAACCTAAGGAATGGGGGGGCTTGGGCCTTAGGGACCCTGAAATTATGTCGGAGACCCTAGGGGCCAAGATTTGGTGGAGATGGGTCAATCATTCATCGGAACCCTGGGAAATACTGTGGAGAAAAAAATATGACGGGGACAAACCCAGTCATCTCCTGATTCACTTCAACAAAGCCCCTAGTGGATCCTCCATCTAGATAAAAGCCTTAGCAGGAAAAATCAATTATCCAAGAGCATAGTTTCTGGGAGATCAGGGATGGCTGCAGGGTGATGTTCTGGGAATATTCCTGGAACCAATTCCCCATCCTTAGAAGAGCCCCCCGGTGGGCTCTTATCAAACAACAAGAGATTGAGAGGGGCAGGATTCTGGTGAACCAAACGTGGGGACCGGGAATCCAATTGGACTATCACTGGTGGGACTTTTATGAGAAACCTGATGATATGAGTGAGGATGACTGGGAAGCTTTATAGGAGGAATTGAATAAACGATTTATCAAAGCTCAGGAGGGCCCTGATATCTTATGGTGGGGATACTCTTCAAAAGGATCCTTCAGCGTCAAGGAGGCCTACAACATCAGGTTGTCAAGGAATGTGGCGATGGACGACATATGGGGAAAAATTTGGGCTGTCAACTTATGGCCCAAAGTGGCCCTCTTTGTTTGTCTTGTAGCCAGAAGAAGGATCCTCACTTGTGACAACATGCAAAAGCGGGGGATTATTGGCCCGTCTCAGTGCTGTTTGTGTCATCAAGCGGAGGAAACAATGGGCCACTTGCTAGACAGCTGCCCCTTTGCGGCTGCAATTTGGGACAAGGGGGCAATGAATTTTAGACCGAGTGACAGGATATGGGGCCAACCCCCCCAAACTATAAGAGACTGGTGTCCTCGAGACTTCAAAACCCCATCATCAGAGCCATCTAGGATGCTTTTCCAGGCATGGCAATGTGGTGTGTTTGGAAGGAGAGGAATGCTAGGATCTTCCGCGGCCAATGCAAAAACATGGAGGCAGTCTAGAACATGGTGCAAGAAAACTTGTTATCTTCTATTAGATGTATGCAATGGCATGAACAGGATAATATTTTCCCAAGAGAAGAACTCCAGGTTGCTGAGAATTGGGGGTTGAATAGGCCTATGATTGATGCTCTACGCTATCGGGACAAAATGTGCATCCCCTCTAGCCCAACAATATGGTCGACCCCTCCTCCCGGTGTTTTTAAATTGAATTTCGATGGAGCGTCTCGTGGAAATCCAGGTCAGGCTGGTTTCGGTGGTCTCTGCCGAGACCATGAAGGTTGGATCAAGAAGGTGTTCATGGGAGCTATAGGAGAGGACACAAACAATTCAGTAGAGCTTGAAGGCCTCATTCAAGGATCAAAAGTGCTGATCAGTGGGGGGTTCCTCCCGGCGAGAATAGAAGGCGATTCCAACACCCTCATCATAGTGGCTAAACGTCTTCTGAATGGTCAAACGACTGAGAAGATCTCTCCTAGCTGGCGCCTAACATACAGATTGGACCTCCTACATGTCCTTCTTCTCTCGCACCCCGCCATCTCTTTTCACCATGTTAGAAGGGAAGCAAATAAGGTTGTTGACTATTTGGCGAATGCTGGGGTGGAATGTGGAGTCGGCTTCCGATGTGACAGGCTTGACGGTTACAAAGAGGAGGACTAGGCCCAGCAATGCAACCACCTGGCCACTAGGGATCTCTCCACGACCACACAACTGGACGATCAGATGGAAGGGAGGACAGATGGAGAAAGCTGGCACGAGCACGCCCACGCGTAGCTAAGCTAATGCAGAAGGGGATGGTTGAAATTAAAGTTCATCGGCGCTGGAGCTGGTCCTTCTTCATTATTTCATTACTTGCCGTTGGCTCTACCACGCTTTGCTCTGAGTGTGAGGATCATCATCCGGACAGGGTTAATTATCGCTGCAGGATGGAGGATTTCGATATCATGATGGGAATGACGCAGTAAATGGTCAGGGATGGGTACGCTCCCACGAGTCTCCAACTCTTATATCTCGGCGATCTTGAGATCTTCCATGATAAGTTAAGCCCCAGAACAAGTAGGACTACGTATTTGCCTTTTGTCTTGTGCCGTGTTGTTGAGCTCGGTCCTATTAAGAGGATCCATCTTCACTTCTCGCGGCTCGTCTCATCCCCACAATCTATCCCAATGGCCCCCAAGTGGCAGTTTAGCAGGGACGTAGGTTCGGGAGGGGCGTTTGGAGTATCACTGGTTAAGGGGAATTTTTTCAAGCGCCAGACACGCCAAGAAACCCGCACGCAGCTCCAAGCTCAGGAGGAGGCAGACCTCTATAAGGAACATGTCCCACTCAATATTAGGCTCGAAGTTGAGAGAGTGGTTGAGGGGCTCTGGGCGGAGGTAAAATCTATGCCGAGGGAGAACCTTCATGCAAAAGTTGCGGAGTGGGTCTTGGACCCAGGTAATACTACCTGTCATGCCTCTGCATACGAACGTATGCTCATGATGTACTGGGTCACTGTTCGTTTGGTTGGACACTCAGTTGCGCTGCAGGAGGAAAAACGAGCTAGAGATCTGGAACTAGTCTCATTTTGGATGGAGAACAACGCGGAATGCCATACCATGCACCAAAAACTTGACGTTCTCACTACTCGCATGGGCTTCCCGTTCCACCCGGTGGATCGCCGAGCCCTGGAGATAGCTAGACCTCGAGAGCGGATCATTCGAAGCGGTAAGGAGGACGACGACAGACCGGAGGAGGCTCGGCAATCGGCAAGCCCCATGTATTCCTCATCGGCGCTGGTGTCAGGCTCGTAGCACCCAGCTGTCGGGAGCCCATCTGCTGCAATTCATCGCTGGAGCTCCCTCCCATCTGGTCGGATATGACTCCACTTATCAGTCAATTCTTTTTCTTGGTTTTCTTCCTTGTTAATATATTTTCGATGCTTCTCAGTCTTGATAGGTCTAGCTCGTATAATATTAGGAAATATGTTTTCAACTAGGGATTAGGAGGCGACAGGTCCCTTAAGTTGCCGTTTTTGATGTGGGTGGGAAAGCAATGTAATAGGATCAGGACCCATTGTAGAAACAGAGATATCAGGGGGGGCAGGAGGCTATTGGAACACACTGTATTTTTTTGGCAAATCCGTTCAGATCAAGTCCCAGCTGGGCTCTTGCTGGCTGGGACTAAGGATCCCCTGTTTTTGGGCCGGCTCTAGTTGTTTTATGCTCTGTAATATGGTTTCTGTATAGTAATATATGTTTTATTTACAAAAAAAAACATTTTAAAAGAAGGGCAACATTTGAAATTACCCATCCATATAAATTTATCAATATGTTGAAATTCCTATGTTATAAAGTTCAACTCATCATTCAAGATATTCAAAATATGATAAATTATAATCACTCACTCACTCATGTCATGCACTCATTGCTTATCTATGCAAGATGACCAGTAATGACTGATGACTAAGAGGCACTAGTCATCGATATGTGACTCTGACTCCCAAGTCACTTGGGGTTGCACTCTAAAGTGTGAAAATGTGTCAATGACTACAACTATAACAACAAATAACAACTACTAGTATACTACTAAACCTGAAACGAGCTCAAAACTTTATGCTTACTAACTATGTAAACCTCGCTACCAATGTTCACTCTTTTTTCATCAAATGAAATTCAAAAGGCCGGTTTGATGAGTCCTCGTCTACAAGACTTCATTTCTTGCATGAATATCACGAACTTGCGATAACTATAAACAACACTTGATGTCATGCAAATACAAATAATGGCAGGTATCAAGGATCACAAACTATGCATAGGTTGATTTATGGATTTCTATAGAGGCATGTCATTGGGCACACGATATGGAGAAACAATAAGTTAGAAAAAACATTTGGACCAAAGAACCTACACAATGGTTATTAATAAAATTAAAAAAACAATTGTTGGCTCAAGAATAGTCTTCAATTTTATGGTGGCATGATCATGATGTAATCTACCTCCGTACTTCCAAACATTTGTCCTCGACGCTCACCACCAAAATACATATAAAAAGTACATGTCTTTACATCCTCTTCTCTTTAAATCCTCATCTCATAGTCATAACTTTAAGGATTATTATGCATGCACATTCTCACCTTAAAATATCTATTGGGTCAAGGCACAGAGACAACCATAAAATATGAAATGTGTTAAGGCGCAAAAAGTAAGAGACAATTATAAGTAAGTCTTGTATTAAATTTACCATATAAGTCTTTAATTGACACTATCAACTAATATTTGACATGTTGGATTGTTGTGATCTTATTATCACTCCTTACCAATGTTACTACAAGGCATTCTTTGAAGGTGAAGTCCATAATTTTAGGTCTTCTCATTATCATGCCTTTTGGTAAGACAATAAGGAGGGTAGTGGCCTGCATCAACATGGAAAACGATTTTGATATAGAGGTATACACATTAATTGTTTTCATTAAATAACTTAAATTTCCTACCCATGACTGTTGATTTACTGAATTCTGCATTGGTACAAAACACAACAAATTTTAGAGCCTCGAGCCCTTAATTACTCACACCTAGAACTTTCTCAAATCTAGCCATTAATAAACTTCTTTTGGTATTTTGGTTCAATTTAAAAAGTGGATTGTTGAGACTCGTACATGCAGTGAGTTGTGAGGCTTCAGTTGAATTAGGCTTAATTCTATTGCTCGTCCATCCCATACATGTATGCTTTCACGACAAGTGTTGAACAACAAAAATTGATGCCCCGATCCCAGTTATGATAGCGTTGCTAACTTGCTTGGTATGTAGGATTTTTATTTTTATTTTTATGTTTTCTTAGTTGTGTATTATTTTTTCTTAGGTTCCCAATTCCCATCATTCTTACATCTCTCAAGCTTGGATCGTTTCCCTCTCTCCGGTTTGAATTAAGTTTTTGGTTGGTTACACACACACACACACACACACACACACACACACACATATACACATTGGTTGTAGGTTTATTATAGCCTTGTTTTGCTTATTGGCTTCGTTTTGTACATAGTTAACAATAAGTAATTCTCTCATGGTTCTATTTTTTATTTAAGACTATATCTAGTTACGACGTCCTGCACTATGCATAAGATCGCTCATATGCCTCAATATGGTTATGGCATAATCTAAGGAGTTTTTTTCTATACAATGAAGTATGCTCCAATTTGAAAAAATACAATAAAATAGTTGTTATGTTTTTTTTTAGACAGAAGCGGTTATATTATATTGGGAGGTGGTGTAACCACCAAAAAAGGGTCTGGATTACAAAATGCCCTCATGGTAGCGACAGCAGAAAAACATAAGACTTAGGTACAAGAGGAGTTAGAGGTGCCCTTGTGGGAGCGACAAAGGGCATTAAATCCACCAAAACGCCCTTGTGGAAGTGGCAACATAAGAAGTCTGAGACCTTAAACCCATTCATAACATAGTAAATAACTGAGAAACTACCACTATGCAGATTAACTGAGAAACTATAACTATGCAGATTAACAGAGAGGCATGTACATGCAAGATGACGAGCCAGAGCACTTTCCAGAAACAACTTCTATCTGTCCGAGATGGAGGACATACCAGTAGAAAAATGCCCTCATGGTAGCGACAGTAGAAAAACATAAGACTTAGGTACAAGAGGAGTTAGAGGTGCCCTTGTGGGAGTGGAAAAGGGCATTAAAGCCAAAAAAATGCCCTTGTGGAAGCGACAACATAAGCAGTCTGAGACCTTAAACCCATTCATAACATAGTAAATAACTGAGAAACTACCACTATGTAGCTTAACTGAGAAACTATAACTATGTAGATTAACAGAGAGGCATGTACATGCAAGACGACGGGCCAGAGCACTTTCCAGAAACGACTTCTATCCGTCCGAGCTAGAGGACATACCAGTACCAGAAGGTTCATGTTTGACAAGTTTGAGAGCAAGCTTGTTTACCTTTATTTCCAGCTCGACTATCTGCCTGGTTAACGAATTTTTAGTCTGCTTCACCTTTTGCTTAAACTTCTTGCAAAGGAAGGCCAAATCTTTATGCACATATTCCAATCTCCTTCCGCCTTCATAATCAATAGCATTGGCCTAATTCTGCAGCGTCTTGAGATCTTGCTTCAGCTCTCTCACTTTCGTCTCCACAGGATTTGGATTGACAGGTGCAACGACGGACGAGGACCCCGCTTCCATCTTAATTACCAGCAAACTCTTAGCAGCGAGTCGACAGAGCTCTGGGAGAGAGCCAAGCAAAACCACATTCTGCATGCTTCCATTCTCAGCATACCAACCCTTTAAATCCATGAGTGCTAGGGAGATTGGCATCACCTTAATTTCCAGCACGCGAGCAATTATGAAAATGCTTGAGTGTTCCAGGTTCGATGGGACTCCTCTCACCTTCTCACCAGATGTCATCAGAACTTCAAATGCATGAGCAGTAAATACTACCATGATAACATTTGGTTCAACCAGCTTCGATAGGACTCCTATAGATTTCGCCTCAGACGAGAATACCATATCAAGGTAAGCCATTAAACCAACATTTCCCCTTGACACCAAACCATATGCAGACATGAGGTCACCTGTCCTGAAAACCTTAAGATGCGGGATGGAACTGAGTTGAGGCACCTGTCTTTGCACCGGTCGATAAGACTACCCAGGCCAAGCATCTAAACTTGCCCCATCAACCAACGCCGGGCCACGTGAACTGCAAATGCCGTATGTCCTTGCGTCCAACCAGCACGAAGTAGACCTTCGGACTGGGACCCACATAGGGGAAGCCCACAATAAGACCCCAGGCCTATGGGGGCGAGCAGAAAGAACCCTGGTCATTGAGAATAAGCTCCCCAGGGCTAAGGGAGGAGCCTTTATTAGCCTCATAGTCCGCTTTAGAGTTATTTTTCCTCAAAACGTGGAAGAATTCGATTTTTTTGAAGGAGGAGACTTGTGCCATGATTTTGTGAATTAACTGCCTCAGGGCCATATGATTAGGCATAAGGCTTTCAGCTAGAGCGCATATAACAATTCTAGAATCTCCAATAACAGTTAAGTCGGAGATTCCCAGCGTTTTGGCTATCCTCAGTCCTTGCCATAAAGCCAAGGCTTCAGCCATATTGTTTGTGTCAACGCCAAGCCCCCAAGCGAACTTAATATCCAGAGATCCATCCAAAGTGAAGAAAACTCCATAATGCCCTCATGGTAGCGACAGCAGAAAAACATAAGACTTAGGTACAAGAGGAGTTAGAGGTGCCCTTGTGGGAGTGACAAAGGGCATTAAATCCACCAAAACGCCCTTGTGGAAGTGGCAACATAAGCAGTCTGAGACCTTAAACCCATTCATAACATAGTAAATAACTGAGAAACTACCACTATGCAGATTAACTAAGAAACTATAACTATGCTGATTAACAGAGAGGCATGTACATGCAAGACGATGGGCCAGAGCACTTTCCAGAAACAACTTCTATCTGTCCGAGCTGGAGGACATACCAGCAGAAAAATGCCCTCATGGTAGCGACAGTAGAAAAACATAAGACTTAGGTACAAGAGGAGTTAGAGGTGCCCTTGTGGGAGTGGCAAAGGGCATTAAAGCCACCAAAATGCCCTTGTGGAAGCGACAACATAAGCAGTATGAGACCTTAAACCCATTCATAACATAGTAAATAACTGAGAAACTACCACTATGTAGATTAACTGAGAAACTATAACTATGTAGATTAACATAGAGGCATGTACATGCAAGACGACGGGCCAGAGCACTTTCCAGAAACGACTTCTATCCGTCCGAGCTAGAGGACATACCAGTACCAGAAGGTTCATGTTTGACAAGTTTGAGAGCAAGCTTGTTTACCTTTATTTCCAGCTCGACTATCTGCCTGGTTAACAAATTTTCAGTCTGCTTCACCTTTCGCTTAAACTTCTTGCAAAGGAAGGCCAAATCTTTATTCACATATTCCAATCTCCTTCCGCCTTCATAATCAATAGCATTGGCCTAATTCTGCAGCGTCTTGAGATCTTGCTTCAGCTCTCTCACTTTCGTCTCCACAGGATTTGGATTGACAGGCGCAACGACGGACGAGGACCCCGCTTCCATCTTAATTACCAGGAAACTCTTAGCAGCGAGTTGACAGAGCTTTGGGAGAGAGCCAAGCAAAACCACATTCTGCATGCTTCCATTCTCAGCATACCAACCCTTTAAATCCATGAGTGCTAGGGAGCTTGGCATCACCTTAATTTCCAGCGCGCGAACAATTATGAAAATGCTTGAGTGTTCCAGGTTCGACGGGACTCCTCTCACCTTCTCACCAGATGTCATCAGAACTTCAAATGCGTGAGCAGTAAATACTACCATGATAACATTTGGTTCAACCAGCTTCGATAGGACTCCTGTAGATTTCGCCTCAGACGAGAATACCATATCAAGGTAAGCCATTAAACCAACATTTCCCCTCGACACCAAACCATATACAGACATGAGGTCACCTGTCCTGAAAACCTTAAGACGCGGGACGAAACTGAGTTGAGGCACCTGTCTTTGCACCGGTCGATAAGACTACCCAGGCCAAGCATATAAACTCGCCCCATCAACCAACGCCGGGCCACGTGAACTGCAAATGCCATATGTCCTTGCGTCCAACCAGCACGAAGCAGACCTTCGGACTGGGACCCACATAGGGGAAGCCCACAATAAGACCCCAGGCCTATGGGGGCAAGCAGAAAGAACCCTGGTCATTGAGAATAAGCTCCCCAGGGCTAAGGGAGGAGCCTTTATTAGCCTCATAGTCCGCTTTAGAGTTATTTTTCCTCAAAACGTGGAAGAATTCGATTTTTTTAAAGGAGACTTGTGCCATGATTTTGTGAATTAACTGCCTCAGGGCCATAGGATTAGGCATAAAGCTTTCAGCTAGAGTGCATATAACAACTCTAGAATCTCCAATAACAGTTAAGTCGGAGATTCCCAGCGTTTTGGCTATCCTCAGTCCTTGCCATAAAGCCAAGGCTTCAGCCATATTGTTTGTGTCAACGCCAAGCCCCCAAGCGAACTTAATATCTAGAGATCCATCCGAAGTGAAGAAAACTCCGCCACCCCCTCCCCCCACCTACCGCCTCGACAATAAAATAGTTGTTATGTTACTTAACTATAAAATTAATGATACATATATGACAAATTAATGTGTTCAAAATAAGTTTTATTGAAAATATATTATTTTTTCATGTATATATTAAAGGATGCTCAATTATCTAAAATTAGAAAAATTTGGAAAAAACAATATTTTCCTTTTACATTTTTTTGGTAATTTTTTTTTATTAATTTATACTACAAATATTTATATTTCCCTTCGAAGATTGTCCACTCTTCAGGCCTATTTATTATAGGCAAATGACTTAGCTGGACAAATCTTACTGAAATTTTCATATAAAGCTTGTCTAACTGAAAAATGAAGATCGCCTTTAATATAGAGACAACTTCTTGATGGATTTTTTTGGCTGTTATGGGAAGTCACCTACGACCTCACTTGATACGTGGCATCTCACAATCGTTTTCAAAAGGGCGTTTGATTCACAACCCTCGAAGTTCATACAACCTATGCATCTCCGAGGATTTTATGGTTGCCCACCCTTTGAACTGAGTAACTGGCGGGTGAGAAATATTTAACTCTAGTTAGCATTTAAATGGTGAACACGTGGAAGGAAATTCTACAGCAAAGCAACAGCTGGCGGCTTTCGAGGAAATGACCTTGTACGAGAATAAGCAAGATAATGGACAGAAGGATCCCTTGAAAGCTCCTTGGTGCGGTTGAATTGCTGCTAGCAGATTCCTTGAGGCGACACCAAGCAATTACAACAATAATTTTAGTTTTCCAATAGGCTAGTTGTGCGCCAAAATTGGAATCTTGACTATTATAACGTGAAACTCCTTGATTATTTCCTAGCCGACTCCTGAGTGATAACACTCTAATTTTTTAACCTTAAATCTAGTCACTATTTTTTTTAACGTTAAATCTAGACAGTAACCGAAAACTCAATCCACAGATGATGAGAGTGTTGGGGTCTCTTAATGGCATCCCACTTTCCATATGTCAACACACCATTCTCAGCCAAACTTGTGAATTATTTGGACAATACATATTTATATATACTACATGTTAATCAAATATTTAGTTTTTAAATAACAATACAACTAATCTTACGAATCATCTGGCCATTATTTAAAATTTATATTAATACGATTATTGATTTTAAATAATTTCTTACCACTCGTCTTAAGTAACATTACGAATCATCTGGCCATTATTTAAAATTTATATTAATACGATTATTGATTTTAAATAATTTCTTACCACTCGTCTTAAGTAACATTACGAATCATCTGGCCATTATTTAAAATTTATATTAATACGATTATTGATTTTAAATAATTTCTTACCACTCGTCTTAAGTAACATTACGAATCATCTGGCCATTATTTAAAATTTATTTTAATACGATTATTGATTTTAAATAATTTCTTACCACTCGTCTTAAGTAACATTACGAATCATCTGGCCATTATTTAAAATTTATTTTAATACGATTATTGATTTTAAATAATTTCTTACCACTCGTCTTAAGTAACATTTGATCCTTTATATATAAATTCATACATGCAGTCTTGAATGTAGATATCTATGTAACTCATTCTTGATTCAATTTCAAATTTTAACATAACAAGGAGTTCATGTTAAGCAAGGTGGATTGGATATGTTGATCATTAGTTCGCGTTCCTTTTAAATGGGTGTAATTGGAGTCCTATTAAAGAAGCTCAGTAACCGAGGTCCCCATTAGGTTTTCCATGACACAAGGGAAACTACCAGTCCTTATTCCTTAGATCTCTAAGTTCATCATCAACTACTTCCCCCAGATACGCAACATTTGTACTTGTGAATATTACTAGAGGTTCAGATCTCTACTAATGTATGGACACTATAGCTGGGGTTCCACAGGCAAGTTGAGAGGTTGGATTCGAGTTCTCCAACACCATTTTCCTTTACCAAGTGATAACAGGTTTCTTACCAAGTCGAGTTTGTGCTCTTGTGAATCTAATGGTCTATCAGCGCCCATCTAGTATATTGTTCATAATTGTCAAATGGTGCTCCAAACCATTTAGATAGGGCTACGCTAGTCATCAGGGATGGTTGCCTAGTCCTATCGGAGATGTATTGAAACCCACCTCTCTTCATACAAAACAAAGATTTGTATGTTTTGGTGGTGCAACAGTGGGCACTATTACCTACTTGACCTAGAAGGCATTGATACAAGCTATAGGAAATGGTTCTACCAAATTATTAGTTTTTCCAAGGAATGCAACGAGTCACAACAATTCCCTTGCCTAGACCCATGGCAATATGCGATTGAAATTGCATGGGGAAGGCTTGAGAAAATTCACGTTGCACAATGAGTGAACAAGAAATGTAGTGTCTATGTTTGAAAGTCGCATGGGTATATTTATGACTCCTACTTAGCTGTAGGTCGGGTTACACACTATGCTAAGGTTTGGAAGTTTCTACAATGATTTATGGTGATTATTTTGGGAAAATTCTTAGGGAAGGATCAATAACACCTCATTTTTCTACAAATAATTTAAACCACAGGTTTATAGTACCATCAATTTAAAAAATGCATAATGTAGTGTCCATCACATACATGCTTTGAATCCAAACTATTTAACATGTTTATGGTAGACCTGCGCACCCATTTGAGGCCATTTAGGCTCATCCGTGCACAAATTTGATCTTTGACTAAATGCATAATGTAGTGTCCATCACATACATGCTTTGAATCCAAACTATTTAACATGTTTATGGTAGACCTGCACACCCATTTGAGGCCATTTAGGCTCATCCGTGCACAAATTTGATCTTTGACTAAATGCATAATGTAGTGTCCATCACATACATGCTTTGAATCCAAACTATTTAACATGTTTATGGTAGACCTGCGCACCCATTTGAGGCCATTTAGGCTCATCCGTGCACAAATTTGATCTTTTAAGTCAATGGATACACACACACACATTCGGCATCCCTTGGATTCTATGGTCAAACTAACCACTCGTTGGGAGATGGGGCTTGGTCTTTATAAAATTGCGGGAAAATTTATATACAACTTTTCAAGAACACGTTACAATTTAACATAAACATGTGTATTGTAAAATCAACAACAAAATTGCCGAATATAATCTATAAATTCCATTTTAAATCCATTGCAACGACTAAAATTTTTCCAAGGTCCGAGCATTTGAGCCTTGCTCTGATACCATATGTAACATCCCTCCAAGGGGTCCGGCTAAAAACCCTTATTTTCATGCACAATAATAACAATTTCAATAACTTAAAAATACCTGTCCATCGCTAGTTGTTGAAGGTTGAGGATGGAGCTGAAGGTTGTTTTATCATTGAAATCCTCCATAGTTGTAGTCTTCATGTGTAACACCCCAGTTTTGACCCCGTTTGCATTAAATGTATATGATGTATATATTGTAATTAATCGTGGTGTGGTGCTAAAGGAAAAAGCCCCACCATCGATTTGGTTGTGTTATGTTCGGCGATTGAAAATCGTTGCCGATGGTATATCGTGATATATGGCACATATTAGTTTTGACATCATATAAATATGCATTTAAAAAAAAATTGAACCCCAACGAGCTATGTTAATGCAACCATGATAAAAAGGGCATGATTCTCCTAAGGATAAGGGGGGGGGTTCTTAAACCTTGAGCCTATGGGGAAAATCCATGTGTCAACTACCACATTAAAAACCCTGATGTTAGTTGGCCAGTTATTGCTGGGAAGTGGTGGGTGGTAGGACTGTCAGTCCTTGCCCACATGCCCACTCCACCAGCAGACTCTCCATCTTCACGTGGGCAGGGAAACCACTACCCATTCTCTATTGTTTTTCCCTTCCTCACACAGAGACGTTCTCTCTTCATCCTCACGCACAGGATTCTTCATCATTTTCCTCACACAGAGAGCTGGAGGAACTGTTTATTGCCACCCACGATATTTCCTGTGAAGGAGCCATTCATGATTTGGGTTTGTTGTTTTTCTCCCCATGAATTGTGGTTTGATGTAGGTTCATTCACGTTGTGGTTACTATGGATTCATCCACGAATTTGGTTGCTGTTGGTTTAAATCCCCAGTTTGGTTTGCTATGGGGGCAATTACATTTTGGGTTGCCGCTGAGTTGTTTTGGCCATGCTAGGGCCAAGAACAACTCTGAATCGCCTTGCTTGGTCTGAGCTGTGTTTTCCATTTTTGGTTTCCAGCTTGTTTCTTTTGTTTATCCCCAGTCAAAGCTGTGAATCGCTTGGTTTTGCTGTGTGTATGCAGTGTTTGGTCTTCAGACTATGTTGGAGTGGGAATGAAGGTTGGAGTATGCTTGATAAACCTAATGTATTTGGGAGCCACACAGATAGAGCTATAGGGCTGGATTTCTTCTCCACAACCCCTGAATAGAACTGGAAGGGAGGTCAGGGCCTGAGGGACTGTGTAGCAGAGAAGGGACTGATTTCCTTGTGTTGGGTGTGTGTGGGTGTCCTAGAAGTCATGCTAGTTTTGGTGTAGGTGTCCTTAGCTCTGCAATGAGTTCACCAGCTTAGCATTAACCTTTTCCCAGCTCCTTGATGCCCTGATAAAACCCACCGCGTTGGCTTGGCTGTCTTATTGATGGCCTGATAAACCCAACTGTGTTGGCTTGGCTGATTTGTGTATCTTTGGCTGTGTAAGCTTGTTTGTTCCTTATTCCTCGGGGAATCATGCCCAGCTCGGGGGTGGCAGCATTGCCGAGAGATTAAGGAGCACGATGGCCTATGGTTGGGTGGAACGTTGCAGCGACGTAGCTGGTTGAGGGACGAGTTATTTATAAGATAAGTATTCTTTTTTATTTCACTTCTGCAATCATATTTGATGTTTAATGAATTATGATGAACATGTTGAATGCTGTAATGTATGGTTTTGCTTCCGCTGTATGATAAACGATTATGCATCTCTGCATGTTTTTATTTTAGTTTATATGTGTGTACATGTTCATGGGGCTAGTTTCCTGGATGGTCAGTGGTATGGTAGTGTCCTCTTCATCGGTCGGAGGGTCGGGGATGTTACATATTGGTATCAGAGCTCATGTTGCAGCATGGGACTCTACGGGCGATGAATAATCAGCTAGCAGAGGTAGGTTTCTCTTTACCCAGCAAAAGAGAAATGAGGAATAAGAGAAATGACAGGAAATTTCAACAAAAATGTCCTAAGTGTGAAAACATCAGAAGGCTTAGGTTGCAGCCCACTTGATACGTCGGAGGACTTAGTCAAAAGCTCCTTCGATGCATTGGACAGCTTAGACGGAAGTCCACTCGACGAAGGACAATCGAAAAGAATTTTTGAAAAATTCTCTAAGTGTCAAGATCGTGGGATCGTCGGAAGACTTAGTCGAAAGCTCCTCCAATGCAGTGGGAGACTTAGTTAGAAGACCCTCCGATATAGCCCCAGACAGCGGCGAGAGATAGAGGAATTATGAGTCGACGAAGTGGTTGGAAAATCATGAAGGCGCTATAACGGCGGCGAAATAAAGATGATGAAGTCGCCGATACGTCGGCAGGAAAAGGAAGATGGAGTCGATACGTCAGCTGGGTTGGCAGGTTTGAGCCGCAACGACGGCGACAAACTACATGATTGAGGCTACGTGGGTGAAAATTCAAAAATTTTCTAAGTGCTGAAATCATCGGAAGTCTTTAGCTGAAGACTGCCGAAACATCGACATATTTAGACGGAAGGACTTTCGATGCCGTCGACAGAGAAAAGATGAAGACGGAGCCGAAGTGTCAGCAGGGATCTTTTGAAGACCGCCAAAACGTCAACGAAATTTAGTTGATTGAGCAACTGATGCAGTGGTGGATGAAGGGAGAATTTTTTCGAAGAGCAGCGTTGGAAAAATTTAGATGATCGTGTAGCCGACACGGAGGAGGCAAGATGAAGAAGAAAAGAAGAATTTTTTTTCGAAATTTTTTTGTAGTGTTGAGATATGTTGGAAGTCTTCAGCTGAATAGCACTGAAACGTCAGCTCAGATCAGCTGAAGACCTCCGAAACATCGGCCCATTTAGTTGGAAGGAACCTCGATGTTGCTGGAGGAGGAAGTGTAAAGAGCACCGAAACTTTCGGCGGGGAAAGGATGAAGGACTTCCGACGACGTGGAGGAGAAAACGCGAAGGGGAGCCTAAAAGAAAATTTTTGCCAAATTTTTTTCTAAGTATGGAAATCGTCGAAAGTTGATCATGGAAGTGGAGCCAAGGTGTCAATTGGGATCTCCCGAAGGACGCCGAAATGTCGGAGAAATTTAGACAACCGAGTAGCCGATGCGGTGGCAGAAGGAAGAAGAAACTTTTCCAAAAAAAATTCTAAGTATAGAAAATGTTAGAAAACCTTAGAGGATCAGACTGCCAACACGTCAGAGGAAGTTAGATGATTGGTCCGCCGACACATCAGAGAAAATTAGATGATCGGTTCGCCGACATGTCGGAGAAAATTAGAGGATCGATCTGCCGATATGTTGGAAGGAAGAGGAAGATCGACCCGAAGTGTCAAAACAATTTAGTTGAGTGGACCGCCGAAGTGTCGGAAGCTTAGTCAATTAGCGACTCGACACATTGGAAGCTTAGTCAACTAAGGACCCGATACATCGGAAGATTAGTTGGGAAGAGATCCAATTTAACAAAGGGAATTTTGAGTTTTTCAAGTGGGATTTTCCAGCGGATTTCGACTGTTTTTCAGTGGATTTTTCAGCAGTTTGTCAGTGGATTACAGGGATGAAAAGGAAGAAAAATTTGTATTTGGGACAAATTGTTATTTTATGATTTTTCTAGGAGAAGGTAAGTAATTCTGATTTATATCAATGCTATGCAGCTAACAGTTGTGTTACTAACACGTTTGCAGAATCGTAGACACCTTCAAGGGTAGTATTCTAGGTAGTGCAGTTTGGTAAGTAAGTTGTGGTTCAGCCATGAGAACCCATGACAGATATGATGCTCGGGATTCCTACGAGCGTGCGCGAGATGCCATGGGAGAAAATTCCCGTAATGGAAATGAGGACATAGAGTTTAATGGAAGGAGATTCCAAGAGACACTGTCATATGTTGCATCCACCATGAGAAGCTTGATTAAAGCCTAGGAAGAGCAGCATTAGTTGAATGCTACTATGTTGCAGAGTTTGACATACTTGCAAAGAAAGATAGATTTTGGACAGGGTACAACAAAACCGAAAGGTAGTAAGAGAAGTACTAGGAGAAGAAGAAGGACTTCTAGTGGATCATCTGACTCCGAAGAATCCATTGGGGATTCAAGCTCTTCTTCTCTTAAAGGAAAGAGAAGGAGACACCATAGGGATCATTCTCAGGATGAATTTAAGAAGGCTAAACCTCCTACATTTGATGGTGAGGTAAAGACTGGACAAGAGGCTGAAGCTTGGCTTCTTGGGATTAAGAAAAAATTCCAGGTTCAGGATTATTCAGGAAACATGAAGGCAAGGGTTTCCATATTCAATCTGAATGGAAGAGCATCCATTTGGTGGGAACACTTCAAGCATGTAAAGAAGATCAGTGAAAGGAGACTTAAGTGGAAACAGTTCAAGAAGTATTTCAAGCAGAAATACCTCTCTGACAGGTATTATGATGACAAGATTAAGGAGTTCCATGAGCTAAGATTGGGACAATAGACCATGGAAGAGTATGCAAATAAGTTCTTGGAATTGTTGAGGTATGTCAGGTACATCAAATATGAGAAGGTGAAGGTCCAACATTTTCTGAGTGGATTGCCTCAGTCTTACAAAGATAGAATTGAGTTTTATGAACCTAGAACTCTTGAAGAAGCAATAAGGAAGGCTAATTATTGCTATGAGCAAAGCAAAGGTAAATATGACTACCATAAGGCATGGAAAGATAAGAAGAATGAGAAGTTTGACCGAAGAAAGAAAGGTTTCAAACCTTCTAACTTCAGGAATCAGTAGAAGCAACCATCCCAAGCCGCAGGTAATCCAGTTGGAGTGATAAGAGAAAATCCTAAAGATCCACCGCAGAATAGAGTACCACTCCAATGTTGGAAATGTGGAGGACCCCACATGCGCATAAATTGTCCACTTGAGAATGAGAGTGCAAGGCCAACTTACAACCTTCAAGAAGCAGAAATAGTGGGTCAAGTAGCAAGGGCAGTCCTTAGGATTTATGCAACACTGGAGGAACGCCAGGAAGATCACCATTCAACTGTGGTTGAAGTTGTAGGTAAGATTGTTGAGCAATCTGTTTCTATTTTGATTGACCCCAGTTCTACTCACAGTTACATTACTCCTAGAGTAGCAAAGATTTGTGCATTTAAGAAAGTAAAGCATAGAAAATATTGGTTAGTTGAGCTAGCCACTGGAACTAAGAGAAAGGTTAGTGAAGTGGTAGAGAAATTTCCATTGGTCATGAATGGATTGGTCACTTGTGTAGATCTAAATGTTCTACCACTTGGTTCCTATGACGTTCTCATTGGAATGGATTGGTTAGAAGCTCACAGGGTAAAGCTTGACTGTTATAATAAGAATTTCGAATGCATGGATGAAGAAGGGAACCCAGTAGTCATGAGAGATATTCCAAAGGTGATTTCAGTATGGCAGGTTTCAGCACTACAGTTGAAGAAGTTATGTAGGAAGGGTTGCCAGTTGTATGCAGCTCATATTTCGGAGGCAACAGAGAATGAAACTCCTAGGTTGGAGTACTATCAGGTGTTACATGAATTCAGGGATGTGTTTCCTGATGAGATTCCAGGGATTCCTTCAAAGAGGGACATTGATTTCACAATTGAACTTGTGCCAGGAGTAGCACTAGTGTCGAAGACACCCTACAGAATGAGTACGCCAGAGATGCTAGAATTTAAGATGCAACTGCAAGAGTTGTTGGAAAATAAGTATACCAATCTGAGTGTGTCTTCGTGGGGAGCACCAGTTCTATTTGTAAAGAATAAAGATGCTACACTGAGGTTGTGTATTGATTACAGACAGTTAAACAAAGTTACCGTGAAGAATAAATATCCTTTTCCTAGGATCGATGACCTCTTTGATCAAATGAGAGGAGCAAAGGTATTTTCCAAGATTGACTTGAGGTCTGGTTATCAAAAGGTGAGAATCAAGGATGAATACATTCATAAGACAACCTTTAGAACAAGGTATCGACACTATGATTTTGTAGTGGTACCATTTGGTCTCACAAATGCACCTGCTACATTTATGTGCCTTATGAATAGTGTCTTCAACAGGTATTTGGACAGGTTTGTTCTTGTTTTCCTTGATGACATTCTTATTTATTCTAAGAATGAGGAGGAGCATGAAGAGCATTTGAGATTGACATTGCAATTCCTTCGGGAGCATCAGCTGTATGCAAAGCTGAGCAAGCATGACTTCTATAGAGACAGAATTCAGTATTTGGGTCACATTATCTTAGAAGAGGTTATATCCGTGGACCCTGAAAATATTGAAGCGATTATGAATTGTCCTACTCCAAGAAATGTGACAAATGCAAGATATTTTATGGGACTTGCAGGATACTACAGGAGGTTCATTGAAGGATTCTCCAAAGTTTCACATGCCATCACTTCTTTGCAAAAGAAGGGGATAAAGTTTGAATGGACATCGATGTGTGAAGAAAGCTTCCAGCAGTTGAAAAATATTCTCACCAGTGCACCAGTATTGAAAGTTGCAGATCCAAAGAAATATTTTGTGGTGTGTACTGATGCATGCGGACAAGGGCTTGGAGGAGTCCTTATGCAAGACAACCACGTGATATGTTATGAGTCGAGAAAGCTGAAGGAGCATGAGAAGAACTATGCCACTCATGATCTAGAGCTTGCATCCATAGTACATGCTCTCAAGATGTGGAGGCATTACTTGATGGGTAGAAGATTTGAAATAAGGACAGACCATTGTGGTCTGAAGTATCTATTTGATCAGCCTACTCTGAATGCTAGGAAAGCGAGATGGCTGGAGTTTTTATGTGAGTTTGATTTTGAAATCAAGCACATAAAGGGAAAAGAGAATAAGGTAGCTGATGCACTCAGCAGGAAGATGTAGGAAATGCATGTGGCATCTCTTAGTATTTTCCAATCAGATTTGAGGCAGTAGATTGTTAATCATGCTGCTGGAGATGAATTGTATGAGCTGGTAAAAGACAAATTGCAGTAGCAAAGTCTTGAGAAGAGATATGAGGGATATAAATCGAAAGAAGATGGAATTCTTACTTATAAAGGAAGACTTTACATTCCAAATGTAGTAGAGTTGAGGAGAGTTGTTATGGATGAAATCCATCAAGCTCCATATTCTGGTCACCTAGGATACCAGAAGACAATTACTACCGCCAGAAAACAATACTTTTGGCCAGGAATGAAAAAGGAAATGGCTGAATACATTTCGAGGTGCATGAAATGTCAGCAGGTAAAGGTTGAGCATCAACACCCAGCAGGTTTGTTGCATCCTTTGCCAGTTCCAGAATGGAAATGGGAAGTTATTTCCATGGATTTTATTACAGGATTGCCGATGACTCGGAGACAACATGATTCCATCATGGTTGTGGTGGACAAGTTGAAAAAGGAAGCACATTTTATACCGGTGAAGTCTACACATAAGACTGATGATGTTGCAAAGATCTTCATGAAGGAGATTTTCAAATTGCATGAATTTCCTAAGGCAATAGTCTTTGACAGAGATGTCAATTTCACTTCCAATTTTTGGAATGGGTTGTTTGCAGACTTGGGTACAAAGCTAAACTTCAGCACTGCATACCAGCCTCAAACAGATGGGCAGACAGAGAGATTTAATCAGGTGCTTGAAGACATGCTTCGCATGTATGTGATGGACAAACCAACCAAGTGGGAAGATTACTTACACTTGGTAGAGTTTGCTTATAACAATGGACAGAAGGAATCCTTGGGGATGAGTCCATATGAAGCTTTGTATGGAAGAAGATGTAGGACACCAGTGACTTGGGATAATCCAGTGAATAGGTTTGTGCTTGGACCATAATTGCTCAAGGAAATTGAGCAAGAGTTTGTAAAGATCAGGAAGAATCTGAAAGCAGCACAAGATAGATAGAAAAGCTATGTAGATAAGCATAGGGTGAACATGGAGTTCAGTGTTGGGGATCATGTTTACCTCAGAGTGAGAGAAAGGAAGAGTTCCTTGAAGCTTGGAAGTTGTGCCAAGTTGTCACCAAGATATTGTAGGCCATTTGAAGTGCTTGAAATAATAGGGCCAGTCGCATATAGACTTGCATTCCTTGCTAGCACTAGAGCTCATAATGTTTTTCATGTTTCTTTGCTTAAAATATATGTACATGATCCTAACCATGTGATAAATTGGGATGTGATTTAGGTGGAACCCAAGGGAGAGTTCCAAATCGAGCCAATGTGCATCTTCTACATGAAGGTCACAATGCTCCGGAACAGAGCCATAGGTCAGGTAAAGGTGCAATGGGAGCACTACGGACTTGAAGAGGCTACGTGGGAGCTGGAGGATGCCATGCGATTGGAACATCCATTTTTGTTCAATTCTGCAAAACACTGAGGCCGTACCAGTGTAGCATTTTGTTCAAATTTTGTAAAGCACCGAGGACAGTGCTATTGAAGGGGGAGGAGAATGTAACACCTCAGTTTTGACCTTGTTTGCATTAAATGTATATGATGTATATATTGTAATTAATTGTGGTGTGGAGCTAAAGGAAAAATCCCCACCATCGATTTGGTTGTGTTATTTTCGGCAATTGAAAATCGTTGCCGATGGTATATCGTGATATATGACACATATTACTTTTGACATCATGTAAATATGCATTTTAATTAAAATGAACCCCAACCAGCTATGTCAATGCAACCATGATGAAAAGGGCATGATTCTCCTAAGGTTAAGGGGGGGGATTCTTAAACCTTGAGCCTATGGGGAAAATCCATGTGTCAACTACCACATTAAAAAACCTGATGTTAGTTGGGTAGTTATTGCTGGGAAGTGGTGGGTGGCAGGATTATCAGTCCTTTCCCACACGCCCACTCCACCAGCAGACTCTCCATCTTCACATGGGCAGGGAAACCACTACCCATTCTCTGTTGTTTTTCCCATCCTCACGTAGAGACGTTCTCTCTTCATTCTCACGCACCGGATTCTTCATCGTTTTCCTCACTCAGAGAGCTAGAGGAATCGTTTATTGCCACCCACGATCTTTCCTGTGAAGGAGCCATTCACAATTTGGGTTTGCTGTTGTTATCCCCATGAATTGTGGTTTGCTGTAGGTTCATTCATGTTGTGGTTACTGTGGATTCATCCACGAATTTGGTTGTTATTGGTTTAAATCCCCGTTTTGGTTTGGTGTGGGGGTAGTTACATTTTGGGTTGCAGCTGAGTTGTTTTGGCCACGGTAGGGCCAAGAACAACTCTGAATCGCCTTGCTTGGTCTGAGCTGTGTTCGCCATTTTTGGTTGCCATCCTGTTTTCTTTTGTTTTTCCCCAGTCAAAGCTGTGAATCGTTTGGTTTTGCTGCGTGTATGCAGTGGTTGGTATTTGGACTGTGTTGGAGTGGGAATGAAGGTTGGAGTATGCTTGAGAAACTTGATGTATTTGGGAGCCACATAGACGGAGCTAGAGGGCTGGCTTTCTTCTCCATAATCCCTAAATAGCACTGGAAGGGAGGTCAGGGCCTGAGGGACTGTGTAGCAGAGAAGGGACTAATTTCCTTGTGTTGGGTGTGTGTAGGTGTCCTATAAGTCAGGCTAGTTCTGTTGTAGGTTTCCTTAGCTCTGCAATGAGCTCACTAGCTTAGAATTCAACTTTTCCCAGCTCCTTGATGGCCTGATAAACCCCACCGTGTTGTCTTGGCTGTCTTATTGATGGCCTGATAAACCCAACTGTGTTGGCTTGGTTGATTTGTGTATCCTTGGCTATGTGTAAGCCTTCTTGTTCCTTATTCCTTGGGGAATCATGCCCAGCTCGGGGGTGGCAACATTGCTGAGAGATTAAGGAGCACACTGGCCTATGGTTGGGTGGAACGTTGCAACGACGTAGCTGGTTGTGGGATGAGTTATTTATAAGATAAGTATTCTTTTCTATTTCACTTTTGCAATCATATTTGATTTTTAATGAATTATGATGAACATGTTGAATGTTGGAATGTATGGTTTTGCTTCCGATGCATGATAAATGATTATGCATCTCTGCATGTTTTTAGTTCCAAGCATTTTACTTCAGTTTATATGTATGTACATGTTCATGGGGCTAGTTTCCCAGATGGTTAGTGGTATGGTAACGTCCTCTTCGCCGGTCAAAGGGTCAGGGATGTTACATCATGTTTCAAATCATGTCGGATACACCAGTTTCCTACCTATCATACCCTCACGTGTACTCTCCTTCCTGGAGGACCCGAGATCGAAGAGGTTTAGAATCTAGCTAATAAAGGAAGTATAATGCAAGGCTTCTCTTGGGAGGATCCCAACCTCTCTCACGTCGTACTGAACCACACCCTCAACCACAGTTGCCTCAGAGAGCCATAACTATAATTGTGCTTTAAAACTATGGTAGGTCACCTAAAAGATCCGTATGTCTTGCTCTTTTTTTCCTTTTATTTAATTTTTGTTAAAACCCATGCATCTGCATACACCACTTTTCAATTAATTTAATTTCTTTTTCTTTTTATTCACCCACCCATTTTCTTTTGTTATCTTAGTTCACTGGTCCTTTTTCCTTTAGTTCGGATTTTACTTTAGTTCAACTTCCTAAATTTACCTTTTTAACTATTTTTCTTAATTTAATTTTATTTAGCGTCTTTTTTCTTTTTTATATTTTTCTCAGGTAAATTATCTAATCAATAATTTATTTTCCTCTTTTTTTTAATTAACTTACTAACTATTTACTAAAATTATTTCTAAGTATTTTATTAATCCCCCTAATTAAGAATTAGCATTGATTACCGCCACATTTTCATCGCGACCAGGAATATCAAGGCGTTATGCTTCCTGCATGCCCTTCCAATAATTCCCATAGGGAGGGAGTTGGTATGACACTGAGCCAATGTTACCTCAATCCACCTACCTTTGGGAGGGCTTGTGGTTCTTGGGGAATAAGGTCAAATCCTTATTGTGCACCCCCGAGTATAATCCTCGTGAGTGTGCAGCCTACCCTCATGGCACACACATCTGATGAGCTGTAGTTTTCCTCACTCTATTCAATGCTCATCACATTGTCCATTTTCTATTCTTACAAAGTATAATTATTCATCCCCGTCACCTGATCTGGATCAATTGGCAATCACAATCCTGTCATGTGCACATAAAACATAATGTGCATCAAATATTATAAATAAGATTTCAAACATAATATGAACATCAAATGAACTTCAACTGTCAAAGGTTCCCGACTCATCCAGAGTCCATGCACATCAAACATTATAAACATGATTTCAAACATAAAATGAAGATCAAATCGACATCAACTACCAAAGGTTCTTGACTCAACCAGAGTCCATGCACATAATACCTTATGTGCATAAAATATTATAGCATAATTAAAACATGATATAAAATCAGATGGATATCACCTGCCATAGTTGTTGACTCAGCAAATGTCCTTATAAAATGATGACTTCTCATGTCTCATGTACCTTCCTTTCCTGTCACACTTGAGAGATCATCAAAACACATGCTAGATATCACGTGAAATTTTTTCAACATTCACTTACTATAAATGTCATCTTTCATTTGCACAACATTCAATCTTTGCCGATAACATCACATGATTCTTCATTCATAAATGGAAATCATAACATAGTTGAGCTCACATTTTGACCAATGTCAACATCATTTTCCACAATCACAAGTGCTTGTCATGTCATAGTATATCAGGCCATTTTTCTCTTAGTAAGTTTTGATAAGAAAATAATTGTTTCACATATGTCTAGGTCATTCAAAACCAGATGTCCTCAAAGAAAAAGTCCATACATACTTTTAGTTCTCAACACACATATATCCAAGTCATTCGTCACTGAATTCCCTCAAAGAATGGTTATCATAATATCAATAGTTTGAATGAAAACACGGTGCTACACTTCATTTTTAAAAATCATTTCCAAATGATCGCAATTTTGTATAGGTTGTGCACGCAACTAGTAAGAGGAATAACTAAGATAATTATTCTTTCAAGAAAGTAAAAAAGATCAATGTGTTGGTGCATTAGTATGATCAAATTTTGTGAAAGATCCAATTTCCTATAGGCTATATAAAAACGTGAAAGCTTAAGAAGGATTTGATACCCTTTGAGTGTGTCAAAATGATCAAATTTATTAAGGAACATGATTCTTTTATCTCTTAAAAAATAGTAGTTTCAAAAAAAGTCATTTATTTAATAAATGGAATAAAAAAAGTATGCACTTTCTATGTAATCACACCTTTTTATAGGTCGCGCACACAATTGGTAAGATGAAGAGCTCACTATCCCTCATTTTTAAAAATCATGACTTCTAAGAAAAAATTGTTATTTCTTAAAAACACGACTTTTTAAAAAACACCGTTTATTTAATGAATCAAACAAACAAAGCATGCACATTCTACAAGATTGCACATTTTTATAGGTAGCGCATGCAAAATGTAATAGAAAGAGCTTAGTAACCCCTCATTTTTTTTTTAAATTTCAACTTTAAAAAAATTACTTTATTTATTTAAAAACACGAATTTATAAAAAAATGTCATTTATTTAATTAATAAAATCAACAAAGTATACACATTCTACATAATTACAACTTTTAATATGTTTCGCATGCAATTAGTAAGAGAAAGAGTTTAGTACAACTCTGTAGTGTCCCTAAAATCCACAAAAAAAAATCGTAGGGTAATAAAAACTGCTAAGATCTTAAAGACATCTTCTTTTGTTTGCGGAATAAAAACTTGGATGAAGAACTAACCTAAGTTATGTTGTTGTTTTTCATTTTTGAGTGTCTCTTGTAGGATGATGTTTACATGTCACTATTCTATACTTGGATGTGCTTGTAGTTTACTTACATGTCTATCTTGTTTACTGATGTTGTTGATCTTATTATGTTTATGTCTTGCTTTCATGTGACATTATTTAGCTATTTACGTATTTAACGAAGAGGCTGACTTACCTCTGTATGTCAAAGGGTGTAGTGGTGGGATTTCTTTCCCTATTGACTCATTTGTAAAGGTAAGGTTCCTAAGCTATAGGGCTTACTTAGTTCTTTGTGAACTAATGCATGTCTACCTACTTTTTTTTTGTAGGTGGCTTCGACTATAAACCTAGGCTTGTGAATGTGATGAAAAGAGTCCTAGCATGTACAACTAGATGAATCTAAGAAATGCTAAATCCTATGCTCAAACTATAGGAGAAAAGGGTTCTAAGCCTAAATGTGAAAGTGTGTTGGTAAACTATGGGGTGAAAACATGAAGTTGGGAAACACTTTTCTTGTTTTTTGACAAAACAAACTGCAAAATTTTATGTTTTTCTACTTCAACCACTTCAAACCGATATCTCCCTTAGGAATTTCACCTTGAAGTAAACACACAAGTTTTAAATAATTGAATTAGCTACGTACTCATATTTAATTTTTTTTTATCGACATATAATGGGTAAACTTTGAAGTCCACCAATGATATATACTTTAAAATTTGAAGTATGAATAATGAGTGACCTATGTGCACCACATTTTTCTTAAAGATATTATTCACTTTAGGGAAACAAAATTTATACTCATAATATACAAAGATTGAACTTGTGCATGGACTATATTTTGAGGTTTTTTGGACTTGAGAACTATTTTTTATTATTTATTGAAACAACATAAGTTCAGAAAATGGTGCATTATCAACACATGTTGGTGAGATTCAATTTTCTTTTTAGTGTGACTCTTATTGGAAAAAATAAAAGTACCCTTTTGAAGAGGACAAGGAAATTATGATCTCTATGAAGATTTCAAAATTTTTGGTTTTGTCTTCGTCATGATATTGAATTTTCATTTCGGGTGATTTTCAGGAGTAGTAAAATTCTTAAGGGATAAGGTTTAGAAAAAGATTATTAATAAATAGAAATTCGAATTGAAATGAAACAATTATTATATCATTGGAAACTAGATTAAGAGATGAATCCATTTCTACCAAGTCCGACAAATAATATTTAAAATTCGCAGGGGTTTGGGCTTGCTGAAGTTGCAGGTTCCAAAAAGATGCCAGATATTTTCACAGGTTTTGTTGACCATGAACTCTCAACCGAAAAAATATCTTCCAAACTCTAGGCTGAGAATTTAGCTCAAACTCTCATCCGAGAGTTTTTAAAAAAATAAAGTGTGGTGATTGGTTCAAACTCTCGGCCTAGAGTTTTATTAAACTCTTGGCCGAAAATTTGAACTCTCAAAAACTATCAGCCTAGAGTTTTAGGTTGACTTTTTTTCATGTATTCATCTACGCGCTATCTTTTTTCTTCACTCCGTTGTCATAAAATTGTTTCCCAACTTTGTGTTTTCACCCTATGGTTAAGGGGTTTTGTAATTTTGGATAAAAATTTGTGCATGTTTGAAACTATGGTATTGAGGGTTTAACATTATGTGCATATTGAAACTATGATATTGAGGTTTTAACCCATAGCATAAATATATAACAATAGAAACTATGGAAGGGTTTAAATATTTCGATGGCGATGGTTTGAAGCCAAACTATAGGCTCATGGGTTTTGATTTGGGGAAAGGTGGTGTCGAGTTTGGTGCATTCAATGCTTCACGCGATGAACAGGATTCACGCTTTATTCCTTTCACTATGTTTTCGTTGGTCATTTGTTTGGTTCTCTATTTGGTGTTGGGGAGGGTTCATGCTCCAGCTGGGAGCTGTGCATACCATGGTTGAGCTTACAACGCTGGTCATGAAACATTGACATGTATGACATTGTTCTGTATGGTTTATCTCTTAGCTTTCATTTGGTTTTATAGTTTGTTGCATACTTCTCATATATGTTTTGGCTTGGTTTTGTAGGTTTTGGGAGCAACATTGAGTGCTATGTTGGATGGGCAGAGAACTTGGTTGACTCAACCATTCGGGTAAGCCCATGTAGAGCAAGGGCCTTTACCTAATGTTTAGTTTTCTAAGCTGCTACATGGTTTCGATCATGGGTATTGGGAAATGTTTATAGAAATGTTTAAGTTGTTCATTGTAGGTTTGGGTTTGGGGTTATTTCAACTCATTTGGGCATTTGATGTCACTGTCTAAACAATACTTGTATGGATTTGTAATGGATTTTGGTTTAATAAATTTCGGCTCCGCATTTCTTTGTTTACTGTGAGTTTTTTGGTTCTAATGGATGCGTTTATAGATTTCTGTCAGTTCCATTGCAAGCAATGGTACTATGATGTCGTTATCTTGCTATTATTGTTGACTATGGAAAACTATCGTGGGTGTTTTAACTCTTGCTGTGATTAGTTTGAATGATTTGTAGTTTATGGTTTAAGCTTCTATTAATTGAATCGTTTGGTTTTTAGTTGGGTAAATTACCTGTGTGTAAAACATGCCCAAGGCAGAGCTCTCGATTTCATATGGGATTTTAATTTTCAAGGGAGGTTGTAATGGCTTGGTTTAAGCCTTTCTTACAAAATGCATCGTATGTGTTGTTTTTAAATACTGGTTCTTAAATGTGCATGATTATGGTTGACTTTGTTTGTGGGAATCAATATTGGGTTGCATGATTTTGTTTATTTGGTTTAAATGTGTTTAACACTCCCAATTGATCTCTACGTGTAATTGATACTGGGTCATTTTGCTTGGCTAGGGTTCAAATGCTAAATGTTGTAGTTTATTGTTTTAACACTGTAAATATATATATTTACCCGTTAATAAATAAGTGAGGGTTTATTAGTTTTGACCTTGGGTCATGTGGGTGATTGATCCATGATACCGGTTTACTTTTAATTTAATGGAATGTATGGTTTAGTTTGTTTATTCTTGAAATAAATGGTTGACACTCTTAGTTGGAGAATAAGGGATTCAATCCGGAGTTCGATATTATGGTTATGTTTATTTAATGTATTTAATATGTTTGTATGGATAGTCTTAGCTTTGTTAAAAGGATTTGGCAGCCTATCAATCCTTAACAGGATTTGATACTGGGCAGAAATATAATGCTTATGTTATGTTATTTATTTAATATTTGTTTAACGCTCTTTTAGATGGAGCGTATGAGATTTTGTTTGGTAACTTGATATTCGATAATGGATTTATAGTTCTGTTTGCAGTAATATAGAGCTCTATTTGTTAATTGATTTGTTTACTATTTCTACGTAGATATGATATGCATTCTATGGCCACATTTAGCTGTCAAATGGAATATGCCAGTGCTGCGTTTTACTTTAGGCATTGAGTTTGGATTATAAGGCATTCCATCCCTCGTTCGAATGTTTATGATTATGTTTTAAATTTGTTTTTAATATTTATTTTCATGTTTGAGAAAAGTTTAAATAATGATTAGTTTAATGAATAAACTGAGGTTGTTTATCATTTAGGTTTACTTTAGCTAAATTGGTTAATCTCTGGTTTATTTTAATTTAGACCTAGGCTATAATGTAGGATCCAGTTTAAGTTTATCTAGAAGCTAGGGTTTAAATCTAGCTTACAAATTCTAACATAACTTCAGAACTAATTTAAATATCAATCTAATTGCATTTTAACCCTATAATTCTATCTAAGAATTTAAAGGCTGAGTTTCAACAACTGAAACAATTTGAAGCATAAAAATTAACCTTTAGAAACTATCTAAGAATTTAAAGGCTGGGTTATAAATTTAAATAGATGAAACAAATTTAAGCATGTACTCAAACTGGAAAGTAAATTTGCAGATCTCCAATCGAGAGCATAATAATTATAAGTAAAATATGTAAAAATGATTAATAAAACTTGAGAAGGTAGAAACCTCATACCTGCAACTAATAATCTTGTTAATGGCTAAGAACCCTCAACACTTAAACACATAGAATTAATAAAAACTAGTTATCTCTGACCTTAGATTTGTTTACCGGATAACCTTGGAACTACCACGTTCTTCCCAACCATGACCTTGAATTGTCCTAGTTCTAATCCGGATCCCCTCGAACTGACTCCAAGATGCAAGTAGTCTAGAGATCCTAAAGGTGAGGCTTCTCTTATTTGGAATATCAGGTTCTGTATAAGATTGCTTTGTATTTGGAAATTCTCTCTAAAATTATTTAAGAATAATGAATCAGATCCCGAAGCCTTCCCTTGGCTTGGGTCTTTTTAGAAAATATTTTAGGAAATGTCATTTGTTTTAAACTTCAGTTAGATCAAGAATCCATTATCTTCTTGAAAATAATCTTTAATTTATTTATGCGAATTTAATAATTATTTTGTTTAACTTAGGAACTTTTTACTAGTTCCTAATTTGAAATTTAGTCTTGGGGTTTTTATTTAATTGTTTTAGTAAATAATAAGTACATAGACTCTTTATTTATTATTTTAGTTATATTTATTTCTTTATATATATATACAATTATTCTTTTATTCATAATATACATAAACTTTACATATTATCTTTAACATTTATTTATGCATCATATAACATAATATCCTTTATTTGATGCTTCCCTTAGCTTATACTATTTCTTTTATTCAAGGCCTTGGGTAGGGTTGGTCAACTAAGTAAGACAGCTCTAGACCTCCTTGAATGTTGGATTACCTCGTATATCATGGTAGTTCTTCAGTACTTGATGAGAAGTAGGTTCAAAATTTCATTTTATCAACTTAAAAATAAGTAAGATAAAGGTCGGTGCTATTCGAAGTTATTCTCACTCAACACTTCTTAATTTCAGTAGCTCCTAGCACTATTCAAAGCCCAAGCTTAATGCTAAAAATTGTGAGTTACACTTAGTGCAATTCCAGATCCTCTTGCTCAACACTAATGCTAGGATGTACTTGTATAATACACCTAGGTATACAATGGCCAAGGATCTGATGCTCCAGATCTTATGCTCAACATCAATTTGGAATGCTCTGGGGCTTATGCCCAACACTTCCAATTCTTATAATTCATGTGCTCCAGAGCTTATGCTCAACACAAAATCTCATAACTCATGTGCTACAAAGATTATGCTCAACACAAGCTCTCATAACTCAGGTGATTCAAAGCTTACACTCAACACAAAATCTCCTCACTTATGTGCTTTAGGGTCCACGCCCAACAAATTATAGAACTCAATCATGGATTCAGTCTTCTGCATAACTCATCACAATAATAATTTTAGTATATGTATATGCATAATCACATAATAATAGTTCCATTACATCGTACCATGACAATTGTCCTTGTCCATCAAGTTCCACACCCAATATATACAAGATAATAAAAAATATGCATTGTCTTATGCCCAATATATATAACAAATCAACACCACTCATGTGCAGTGGGGCATACGTTCAATACAAAAACATAAAAATCAAAGTATCTCATATGTAATGGGACTCATGCCCATTATATTTAAAATCAAAATTTAGGATATTACATCCCTCCCCACTTAGAACAACACCGTCCTGGTGTTCTAGGGACTAGGAATGAAGTCATGAAATAAGGCGGGGTAAGCCTCTCTCATGGTGGCTTCATTCTCCCAAGTGGCCTCATCATATGCAAAGTGCTTCCATTGCACTTTCAGCTGGACTATGGTTCGCTTCCTGAGTTTTACTTATCTTTTGTCCAGAATATAAAGGGGTTCAAGTACAAACTACCCTTCACGTTCCACCTGTAGCAAGGGCCAATCAATAACATGTTTAGTATCATATACATATTTCTTCAATAAGGATGCGTGAATTTAACATTATGAACCTTTATATGAGTAGGTAGAGATAATTCATATGCCACTGGCCCTCTCTTGGCCAGTATCTCTAAGGGTCCACAAAATCTTGGTGCGAACTTTCCGCATCTTCCCAAGCGCAATGAGATTCTCTTCGCTTTTACTTTTAAGTAAACATGTTCGTCGATATGATAATATTTATATTTTCTTTTCTTATCCGCATAAATTTTTTGGTAGTCTTGTGCTTCCTTGAGGTTCTATTGTACTTTGGTGACTAACTGTTCTAAGTCCTTTAGTAAGTCTATCCCTAACATGAGCCGGTCCATCGGTCTATCCCAAGCAACTTATGTTATACACTTTCGGCCATATAATACCTCGAAGGGAATCATCTTGGTAGAGGTTTGGTATTCGTTGTTATATGTAAACCCTGCAAGGTGCAGATAATACTCCCACTTGGTGGGATTGTTCATGACATACATTCTGAGCATGTCTTCCAAAATATGGTTTACCCGCTCTGTTTTCCCTTCTGTTTGTGTGTGGCAGGTAGTACTAAAGTTTAACTATGTCTCTAAACCGAAGAATAGATATCTCAAAAAGTCACTAGTAAAATTCATGTCTTGATCCGAGATGATTGCCTTGGGAATCCCATGCAATTTGAATATCTCCTTTAAGAATATGTCGGCAATGTGAACTGCCTTGTAGGTTGACTTAACTAGTATAAAGTGTGTCGCTTTAGATAACTTGTCAACTACTACAAAGATGGAATCATTTTTCTTCTTTCTCTTTGGTAGACCCATAATAAAATCCATACTAATGACCTCCCACTTCCATTCCGGAATGGGTAAAGGTATAGTAGTCTCGAAGGATGCTGGTGCTCAGCTTTGACTAGCTGACATTCTTGACATGTTGTGATGAACAACGCTATGTCGGCCTTTAACTTAGGCCAGTAAAAGTGTTTCTTTAGTTATGATATCATCTTTTGATATCTCGAATTCCCCTAGTAGGGCTTCCGATGAAACTCTGTTAGGATGCTAGACCTGATGTCCCCTCTTTTTGGGACATACAATCTCTCTTTGGACCACAATAGTCTGGTATCATCTACCTTATGCACATTCTACATGATAAAAAAAGTATGCACATTCTACATGATCACACATTATTATATGTATCTCATGAAATTGGTTAGATCAAGAGATTAGTACACATCATTTTTAAAAATCATGGATTCTAAAAAAACTATGGTACCTCTAAAAAACATGACCTTAAAATGACAATTATTTAATAAATCAAATCAACACATTATACATATTCTTCTTCATGAAATTTTTTAAAATTATGTCATTTATTTAATAAAACAAAACCACAATTATGCACATTTGATGTGATCACACCTTTCTGTAGCTTTCCCACATCATTGGGTAAGAGGAAGAGCTTATTACCCCTCTTCTTTAAAAATCATGACTTTGAAAAAATTATTGGATGTCGAATAAGCAAAGTATGCACATTTTACATGATCATACATTTTTATGGGTTTTGAACACAATTGTTAAGACAAAGAGCTTAATACATTTATTTAATAAACATAATCAATAAAGAAGGAACATTCTAGATGATTGCACATTTTTATAAGTTGTTCAGGAAATTTGTAAGAGGAAGTACACCTTTTTTTTTAGAAATCACGACTTCTGAAGAAAATTAATTAATCAGATAAACAAAGTACGAACATTCTACATGCTTGCATGTTTTTAAGGGTTACGGCAACTGGTGAGAGGAAGAGGTTAATATCCCTTGTTTTTAAAAATCACAACTTCTAAAAATATTTTATTTCTTAAAATAAACGACTGAAAAAAAACGTCATTTATTTAATAAATTGAATCAACAAAGTATGAACATTCTAAATAATTGCACCCTTTTATAAGCTGTGTATGTAATTGGTAAGAAAAAGGTCTTAGAACTCCTCATTCTTAAAAATCACGACTTAAAAAAATTATTTTATTTCTTAAAAAGACAATTTTTTTAAATGTCATTTATTTAATAAATGGAATCAACAAAGTATGCACACTCTACATGATCACACCTTTTTATAGGTTGCACACATAATTGGTAGGAAGAGTAGCATAGTACTCTTGAATTTTAAAAATCATGACTTCTAAGAAAAAAATTGTTATTTCTTAAAAAAAACATGAATTTTTAAAAAAACCACAATTATTTAATAAATAAAATAAACAAAATCGTTTATTTAATAAATATAATAAACAAACTATGCACATTCTACATGATCACACATTTTTATAGGTTGCACAAAGAAAAGGTAAGAGGAAGTGCTTAATACCCCTTGTTTTTAAAAACCACGAATTATAAAAAAATTACTTATTTATTTAAAAACATCACTTTATGAAAAAAGTCATTTATTTAATAAATTGAATCAAAAAAATACACACATTCTACATAACCATACATTTTTATGAGTTGTGCATGTAATTTGTGCATGTAATCACAACATCTAAAAAAATTACTTTATTTTTTAAAAAACATGACTTTTTAAAAGAGCCCATTTATTTAATAAGTTGAATAAAAAAAATATGCACATTATACATGGTTGAACATTTTTATAGGCTATGTACACAATCAATAAGAGAAAGAGGTTAGTACCCCTCGTTTTTAAAAATCATGACCTCTAAAAGAACCACTTTATGTACTTAAAAACACATCTTTTAAGGAAACTATATTTATTTAATAAACAAAATCAACAAAGTATGCACATTCTACATGATCAGACATTTTTATAAGTTTTTTCATGCAATTGGTAATAGGAAGAGCTTAGTACCCCTTATTTTTAAAAATCGTGACTTCTAAAGAAAATTAATTTATTTCTTAAAAAACATGATTTTTTTAGAAAATGTCATTTTTTAATTAATGTAGATAAAAAAAGTATGCACATCCTACATGATCTCACGTTTTAAGGGTTTCCGACTCAATCGCTAAGAGGAAGAGCTTAGTATCCCTTGTTTTTAAAAATAAGGATTTATAAAAAAGTAATTTACTTCTTAAAAGATGCGACTTTTAAAAAAACGATTTATTTAAAAAATGGAATCAACAAAGTATGCACATTATAAATGATCACACCTTTTTATAAGTTGTGCACGTAACTGGTAAGAGGAATATTTTAGAACCCCTTGTGTTTAAAAATCATGACTTCAAAAAAAATAGTTTATTTATTAAAAAATACAACTTTTTAAAAAATGTCATTTATTTAATAAATGGAATCAACATTGTACACATGTTCTACATGATCACACATTTTTATAGGTTTCACGCAAATAGGTTTTACGTAATAACTTGAATGTGCTAGACTTCAAAAAAAATACTTTACTTCTTAGAATACACGACTTTTAAAAAAACTTTATTTATTTAATGAATGAAATCAACAAAGTATGCAGAATCTAAATGATCACAATTTTTTATAATTCGTGCACGTAATTGGTAAGAGGAAGAGATTAGAACCTCTAATTTTGAAATCACGACCTATAAAAAAATTATTTTAATTCTTAAAAAATACTACTTTAAAAAAATTTCATTTATTTAATAAATGGAAGAAAAAAAGTATGCACATTCTACATGATCGCACATTTTTATAAGTTGCACACAATAGGAAAGAGGAAGAGCGTAGTACCCCTAATTTTTAAAAATCACGACTTCTAAGCAAACAACTGTTATTTAAAAAAAAACATGATCACACATTTTTATAGGTTGCACACACAAAAGGTAATAGGAAGATCTTAGGACACCTCATTTCCAAAAACCTTGACATCTAAGAATTACTTTATTTCTTTAAAAACATGAATTTATAAAAAGTGTCATTTATTTAATAAAGTGGATCAACACAGTATGCACATTTTACATAATCACACATTTTTATACGTTGCACATGTAATTAGTTAGAGTAAGAGCTTAATACAACTCATTTTTAAAATCACAACTTCTCAAAACTCTACTTGTTTGCACATTTTTATAGGCTATGCACGCTATCAACAATAGGAAGAGGTTGGTACCCCTCATTTTTTAAAATCACGACTTCTAAAAAAAGTTCTTAGTTTCTTAAAAAACACGACTTAAAAAAAAACACATTTATTTAATAAACAAAATCAACAAAGAAACACATGACTTATCACAAGGATAACCCTTCTGGTCTATTATAGTTGAGGAAAGCAGGATGAATGGTTACAAGGATAACATTTTTATAGGTTTTGAACACAATTGTTAGGACAAAGATATTAGTACATTTATTTAATAAACATAATCAACAAAGTATGCACATTCTACATGATTGCACATTTTTATAAGTTGTTTAGGAAATTTTTAAGAGGAAGAGCTTAGTACACCTTGTTTTTAGAAATGACAACTTTTGAAAAAAATTATTTTATTTCTTAAAAAACATGAATTTCTAGAAAATGTCATTTTCTAATTAATCGGATAAACAAAGTGTGCACATTATACATGATCACACATTTTTATGGGTTGTGGAAACAATCGATAAGAGGATGACATTAGTATACATCATTTTTAAGAATCATGACATCTAAAAAAATAATTTATTTCTTAAAAGACACGACTTTCAAAAAATAATTTATTTAGTAAATTGAATAAAAAACATTTGCATATTCTGAATGATCAAAACTTTTTATAAGGTGTGCACATAATTGGTTAGAGGAAGAGCTTAGAACCCCTTGTTTTTTAAAATCACAACTTAAAAAAAACTTTATTTCTTAAAAATTACTACTTTAAAAAATGTCATTTATTTAATAAATGGAGGCAACAAAGTATGCACACTCTACGCGATCACACATTTTTATAGGTTGCACACAAAATTGGTAAGAGGAAGAGCATAATACCAATAGTTTTTAAAAATCACAACTTCTACAGAAAATTTCGTTATTTATTAAAAACCATGACTTTTAAATAAAATGTCATTTATTTGATAAATCAAATAATCAAAGTAATGAAATTCTACAATATCACACATTTTTATCGGTTTCACATGCAAAAGGAAAGAGGAAGAACTTATAACCCCTCATAAATTACTTATTTCTTATTTATTTAAACATATGAATTTATAAAAATTTCATTTTGTTAATAAATTGAATCAACAAAGTATGCAAATTCTACATAATCACAACTTTTAATACGTTTCACATGCAATTCGTAAGAGGACAAGCTTAGTTCAACTCAGTTTTAAAAATCATGACTATTGTGGATCATTCAATTCAGAGTATCTTAAAGAGAATACAGATTACAACTTAAAATAAATTCCTTTAAGATTCTCTGAAGGGACTATTTAAAAAAATGTCACCTATTTAATAAGCAGAATCAACAAAATTATGCAAACAAACATGCACATTCTACAAGATTGCACATGTTTATAGGTTGTGCACGCAAAATGTAATAGAAAGAACTTAGCAACCCTCATTTTTTAAATTGCAATTTCTAAAAAATTACTTTATTTCTTTAAAAACATGAATTTATAAAAAATGTCATTTATTTAATAAATCAAATCAACAAAGTATACACTTTCTACATAATCACACCTTTTAATACGTTTCACATGCAATTAGTAAGAGGAAGAATTTAGTACAACTCGTTTTTAAAAAACATGACTACTAAAAAAATTATGATACTTCTACATCATTTATTTAATGAATCGAAACAACAAACCATGCGTGCACATTCTACTTGATCACACGTTTTATAGGTTTCAAACACAATTGGTAATAGGAAGAGCTTAGTACACCTCATTTTAGAAATCACAGCTTAAAAAAAATTGATATATTTCTTAAAAAACATAGTAATCTACTATATGATTGCACCTTTTTTTATAGTGAATGCACGAAATAGGTTAGAGGAAGACGTTATTTCCCCTCATTTTTAAAAGTTATGACTTCTAAACAAAGTACTTTATTTCTTAAAATACACAACTTAAAAAAAACTCCATTTATTTAATAAACGAAATCAACAAAGTATGCACATTCTATGTGATTGTACATATTTATAAGTTGTGAATGCACTTGGTAGGAGAAAGTGCTTATTACCCCTCATCTTTAAAAATCTCATATCCTCAAGAAAATTACTTTATTTCTTAAAAAATACGACTTTCTAGAAAATGCCATTTTATAATTAATTGGATAAACAAAGTGTGCACATTCTATATGATCACATGTTTTTATGGCCCGTGGACATAATCGGTAAGAGGGTGATCTTAGTATAACTTGTTTTTAAAAATCACTACTTCTAAAAAACACTTTATTTCTTAAAAGACACGTCGTAAAAAAATCAATTATTTAATAAATGGAATAAAAAATGTTTGCACATAATAAATGATCGCAAATTTTTATAAGGTGTGCATGTAATTGGTTAGAAGAAGAGCTTATAATATCTCATTTTTAAAAACCACAACTTAAAAAAAAAACCTTTATTTCTTAAAAATTACTACTTTTAAAAAAATGTCATTTATTTAATAAATGAAACCAACAAAGTATACACACTCTACATGATCGCACCTTTTTATAGGTTGCACACACAATTGGTAAGAGGAAGAGCGTAGTACCCATGATTTTTAAAAATCACAACTTCTACAGAAAATTTCGTTGTTTATTAAAAAAAACGACTTTTAAAAAATGCCATTTATTTAATAAATCGAATAAACAAAGTATGCACATTCTACAAGATCAGACATTTTTATAGGGTGTGCTTGCAAAAGGTAAGAGGAAGAGCTTAGAACCCCTCATTTTTTAAAATCATGACTTCTAAAAAAATTACTTATTTGTTCAAACATATGACTTTACAAGAAAATGCCATTTATTTAATAAATTGAATCATTAAATTATGCAAATTATACATAATCACACCATTTAATACGTTTTACAAGCAATTGGTAAGAGGACAAGCATAACACAACTTGTTTTAAAAGATCACGACTACTAAAAAAATATTACAATACTTAAAAAAAACATGACTTTTTAAAAAACAACATTTATTTATTAAATCGAAACAACAAATTATGCATGTAATTGGTAATAGGAAGAGATTAGAGGCCCCCGTCTTTTAAAAATGCGATCTTAAAAAAATTCCTTGATTTCTTAAAAATTACTTTTAAAAAATTTGCAATTATTTAATAAATGGAATCAACAATGTATGCACATTCTATGTTATCACACATTTTTATAGGTTGCACACACACTGTGGTAAGAGGAAGAGCATAATACCCTTGAATTTTTTAAAATCACGGCTTCTAAGAAAAAAATCAGCATTACAAAAAAATCATGTCTTTCTAAAAAACATCAATTATTTAATAAATCAAATAAACAAAGTATGCACATTCTACATGATCACACATTTTTATAGGTTGGGCACACAAATGGTAAGAGGAAGTGCTTAGTATTCCTCATTTTTACAAACCACAACTTCTAAAACAATTACTTTATTTCTTTAAAAACACGACTTTATAAAAATGTCATTTATTTAATAAATCAAACCAATAAAGTATGCACAATATACATAATCACACATTTTTAAAACTTGTGCACGTAATTTGTTCATGAAATCAAGGCTTCTAAATTATTTACTTTATTTGTTAAAAAACACATTTTAACAAATGCCTTTTATTTAATAAATCGAATAAACAAAGTATGTGCACTCTACATGATTGCACATTTTTATAGGATATGCACGTAATCAATAAGAAGAAGAAGAGGCTAGCACCCCTCGTTATTAAAAATTATGACCTCTAAAAAACTTACTTTATTTCTTAAAAAACATGACTTTAAAAAAATCTACATTTATTTAATATAGAAATCAACAAACTATGCACATTCTACATGATCATACATTTTTATAAGTTGTGCACATAATTGGTAGTAGTTATAGCTTAGTACCCCTCATTTTTAAAAATCGTGACTTTTAAAGAAAATTACTTCATTTCTTTAAAAACATGATTTTCTAGAAAACACAAATTTTTAATTAATCAGATAAACAAAGTATGCACATTATACATGATCATAAGTTTTTAAGAGTTGCAGATGTAATCAGTAAGAGGAAGAGCTTAATATCCCTCATTTTTAAAAATCATGACTTCTAAAAGAATATTTTACTTCTTAAAATACGCGACTTTAAAAAAAGGTCATTTATTTAATAAATGGAATCAACAAAGTATGCACATTCTAGATGATCACACCTTAAAAAAATAATTTATTTCTTGAAAAACATGACTTTCTAGAAAATGTCATTTTTTAATTAATTGGATAAACGAAGTATGTGCATACTACATGATCACACATTTATAAGGGTTCAAACACAATTGGTAAGAGGAAAAGCTTAGTATCTCTCATTTTAAAAAATTATGACTTCTAAAAATTATATATTTTTCTTAAAAGACGTGACTTTAAAAAAACATCATTTATTTAATACATGGAATCAACAAAGTATGCACATTATAAATGATCATGATTTTTTATAAGTTGTGAATGCAACTAGTAGGAGGAAGAGCTTAGAACCCCTTGTTTATAAAAAATACAACTTGAAAAAATTCCTCTATTTCTTAAAAAATACCACTTTTTTTAAAATGTCATTTATTTAATAAACAAAATCAACAAAAGTATGCACATTCTATGTGATCGCATCTTATTATAGGATGGACACACAATTCTTAATAGGAAGAGTGTTGTACCCTTGATTTTTAAAAATCATGAATTCTAAGAAAATTTTTGTTATTTCTTAAAAAGTGATGACTTTCAAAAAACACCATCTATTTAATGAATCAAATAAACAAAGTATGCACATTCTACATGATCACACCTTTTTATAGGTTGGACACACAAATGGTTAAAGGGAGTGCTTAGTATCCGTTGTTTTTAAAAACATTGACTTAAAAAAAATGCTTTATTTCTTCAAAAACATGAATTTATAAAAAATGTCATTTAATTTATTTAATAAATCAATCCAACAAAGTATGCACATTATACATAGTCACACTTTTTTTTATAAGTTATGCACATAATTTGTGCATGTAATCATGACTTCTAAAAAATTAGTTTATTTCTTAAAAAACACGACTTCTTAAAAAACATCATTTATTTAAAAAATCGAATAAACAAAGTATGTGCATTCTACATTATTGCATATTTTTATAGCCTATGCATGTAATCCATAAGATGAATAGGTTTGTACCCCTCATTTTTAAAAATCATGAATTAAAAAAAAAATACGTTATTTCTTAAAAAACCCGACTTTTAAAAAACTACATCTATCTAATAAACACAATAAGAAAAGTATGCACATCCTACATGATCGTATATTTTTATAAGTTGTGCATGCACTTGATAAGAGGAAGAACCTAGTAATATTACTTTTAAAAATATGTCATTTATTGAGTGAATCAAATCAACAGAATATGCACATTCTACGTAATTGCACCTTTCTATAGGTTTCCCACGCAATTAATAAGAGGAAGATATTAGTACCCCTCTTTTTTTAAAATCACAGCTTCTAAAAACATTAGATTATTTCTTAAATAACACAACTTAAAAAAAATGACGTATTTTTAATAAATTGAATTAAAAAAGTGTGCACATTGTATTAATTGTACCTATCTATAGGTTGTGCATGCAATTGGTAAGACGAGTGGATTAGTAATCCTCATCTTTAAAAATCACGACTTCTAAAAAAATTACTTTATTTCTTAAAAAAACACAACTTTCTAAAAAATGTCATTTACTTAATAAATCAAATAAAGAAAGCATGCATATTCTAAACAATCGTACCTTTTTATAGGTTGCACATGCAAAAGGTAAGAGGAATTGCTTAACACCCCTCGTTTTAAAAAGCACGAGTTCTTAAAAAATTACATTATTTCTTTAAAAAACATGTCTTTATAAATAAATTCATTCATTTAATAAATCAAATAAATAAAGTACACACATTCTAGATAATAACATATTTTTATAAGTTTTGCAGGTAGTTTGTGCATGTAATCACAACTTCTAATAAAAATCACTTTATTTCTTAAACTACATAACTTTTAAAAGAATATCATTTATTTAATAAGTCAAATAAACAAAGTATGCACATTCTACATGATTGCACATTGTTATAGGCTATGGACACAATCGATAAGAGGAAGAGGTTAGTATCACTCATTTTTAAAAATCATGACCTTTAAAAAAATTACTTTATTTCTTAAAAAACATGAATTTTAAAGAAATTATATTTATTTAATAAACATAATAACAGTGTATGCACATTCTACATGATCACACATTTTTATAAGTTGTGCATGCAACTTGTAATATGAGTAGCTTTGTAGCCCTCATTTTTAAAACTCACGGCATCTAAAGAAAATTACTTTATTTCTTAAAAAACATGACCTTTCAGAAACCACGATTTTTTAATTAATCGGATAAACAAGTATGCACATTCTTTATGATCTCTTTTTTTAAGGGTTTCCAACACAATTAATATGAGGAATATCTTAGTATCTATCCTTTTTTTTTAAAACGACTTACAAAAAAATGTTTACTTATTAGAAGACACGGCTTAAGAAAAAATTTATTTATTTAATGAATGGAGTCAACAAAGTATGCACATTCTAAATGATCTCATTACTTTTGTAAGTTGTGCACGTAATTTGTAAAGGAAAGAGATTAGAACCCCTCATTTTGAAAAATAACGACCTATAAAAAATTATTTTATTTCTTAAAAAAAAGTACTTTAAAAAAATGTTATTTATTTAATAAATGGAATCAACAAAGTATGCACATTCTACATGATCACACATTTTTATAAAATGCATACATTAGGCAAGAGGAAGAGCGTAGGATCCCTAATTTTTAAAAATAATGACTTCTAAGAAAAAAATGTTATTTTTTTTAAAACACAGTCACACTTTTAAAAAGTCTTTTTTTTTAAAGAACACAAATTTTTAAAAATATGTCATTTATTTAATAGATGGAATCAACAAAGTATGCACATTCTACATGATCACACATTATTATATGTAGTGCATAAAATTGGTTGGATCAAGAGATTAGTGCATGTCATTTTTAAAAATCATGGAGTCTAAAAAAAATATGGCACCTCTAAAAAAAATTACCTTAAAACGACAATTATTTAATAAATCAACTCAACAAATTATGCATATTCTACTTCATCATAACTTTTAAAATTATGTCATTTATTTAATAAAACGAATCCACAAATATGCAAATTTTATGTGATCACACCTTTATGTAGGTTTACCACGTCATTGGGTAAGAGGAAGGGCTTAGTACCCCTCTTATTTAAAAATCATGACTTTGAATAAAATTACTGGATGTCGAATAAACAAAGTATGCACATTTTACATGATCATACATTTTTATGGGTTTTGAAAACAATTGTTAAGACAAAGAGCTTAGTACATTTATTTAATATCCCGAATTTTGACCTTAACTATAATGGGCATGAGTCCCATTGCATATGAGATAATTTGATGTTTATTTTTGTATATCGGGTGTATGCCTCACTGAAGATGAGTGATGTTGATTTGTTAGATATATTGGGCATAATCCAATACATATGTTTTATTATCTTGTATATGTTGGGCGTGTACCATGATGGACATGGAGTATTGTTGTGGTATGCTATTATTATGTGATTATGCATATATAGATACTAAAATGATTATTGTGATGAATTATGCAAAAGACTGAATGCATGATTGATTTCTATAATGTGTTGGACATGGTCCCTGAAGCACATAAGTGATGAGATTTTGTGTTGAGCATAAGCTATGGAGCACATGAATTATAAGAATTGGAAGTGTTGGGAATAAGCCCTAGAGCATTCCAAATTGATGTTGAGCATAAGTTATGGAGCATCATATCCTTGGCCATTGTATCCCTAGGTGTATTATACAAATACATCCTAGCATTAGCTTTGAGCGAGAGGCTCCGGAATTGAACTAAGTGTAACTCCCAATTTTTAGCGTTCAACTTGGGCTTTAAATAGTGCTAGGAGTTACTGAAATTAAGAAGTATTGAGTGAGAACGACTCTTAATAGCACTGACCTTTATCTTACTTATTTTTAAGTTGATTAAATGGAATTTCGAATATACTTCTCATAAAGTACTAAAGAACTACCATGATATACGAGGTAATCCAACATGCAATGGCGTCTAGAGCTGCGTAACTTAGTTGACAAAACCCTACCTGAGGCCTTGAATAAAATAAATAGTATAAGCTAATGGAAGCATCAAATAAAAGAGATTATGTTATATGATGCATAAATAAATATTAAAGATAATATGTAAATTTTATATATATTATGAATAAAGAGAATAATTGTGTATATATAAAGAAATAAAGATAACTAAAATAATAAATAAAGAGTCTATGTATTTATTATTTACTAAAATGATTAAATAAATATTCCAAGTCTAAAGATCAAATTAGGAACTAGCCTAAAAGTTCCTAAGTTAAACAAAATAATTATTAAATTCACATAAATCAATTAAATATTATTTTCAAGAAGATAATGGATTCTTGATCTAACTGAAGTTTAAAACATCTGCCCTTTCCTAAAATATTTTCTATAAAGACTCAAGCAAAGGGAAGGCTTGGGGATTTGATTGATTATTCCTAAATAATTTTGGAGAGCATTTCCAAAAGCAAAGCAATCTTATACAAAACCTGATATTCCAAATAAGAGAAGCCTCACCTTTAGGAGCTCTAGACTACTTGCATGTTGGATCCATCTCGGGGGGATCCGGATTAGAACTAGGATTGGTTTCCTGTCATGGTTGGGAGGAATGTGGTAGTTCCAAAGTTATCCGGTTAACAGATCTAAGGTCGAAGATAACGAGTTTTTATTAATTCTGTGTGTTTAAGTGTGCATTGTTATTAGCCAATAACAAGCTGGTTAGTTGCAGGTATGAGGTTTCTACCTTGTCATGTTTTATTAATCATGTTTATAGATTTTACTTATAATTATTATGCTCTAGATTCAATATATGCAAATTTACTTTCTCGTTTGAGTACATGCTTCAATTTGTTTCATCTGTTTAAATTTATAGCCCAACCTTTAAATTCTTAGATAGTTTCTAAAGGTTAATTTTTATGCTTCAAATTGTTTCAGTTTTTTTTTTGTAAGTAAGAGAGATCATTATATTAAAGATGAAAAACAGTTACAAAATATGGCCCTTATTTGCAGCCAAGCCCAACACATGCGGCTTTCTAGACCCGAGAATATTTACATGATTGTCTCTGTCCAAATAATTCCCCCACATTATTTTCAAAAATTTCCCTAACAGGAAAGGCCTTACAACCATACATACAGAGAAAATAACAGACACCTTTCTACATCCTCTAACAGACCGACAAAACAACCGACCAACCGGTCTGTCTACATGACTAAAATGAAAACCACGAATTACTGTAGAAAATATCATAATAGCCACCAACCCAAGGACCGGAGAGGAACGCTGCCATCGTCACTAAAGCAACACGTAAGGGGGTCCCTCCTCTCGGCCACCTGAGGACCCTCAGCCGCTGGGCGCTCGCCTAGGATAACCGTGAACGCAAGAGGGATCAGGATTCTGAGACGCTTCACAAGTAGGTCCACCTTGAAATTAAGATGCTTGAGGTTGGAGTTGACATTAGCCCATCATTTCTCTAGCTACCCTAGCTTGACTTCATCTATTTCCTTATCCTAGGCCACCCGACCAAGGAGATCCTTCATCATCCAAAAAAGAGCCATAGTTTTTTCATACTATCTTGCTCGACCCATTGTGTGGCCTGGATCCAAGATCCAGTCTTCCACCTTATGACACTCCTCCTGCAGGGTCTCACTATCCAAAACCGCCCACAAGTTCTGCTTGTCCTCATTCACCCACTGTTGAATTTCCTTGAGAAGGCCTAGTTTGAAACTCTGAGATTCCCATAGGGACTTGGTCTGGGCTCGGGTTCCTTGTCATGTTACCTCTAACTATTTCTCCATTTTTTTCCCTTCCCCTTACGGCTAGCTGAGTTCATCCTGCCTCAGCCTCTCAAATAATTCACCACACTACCCTTCAAACCTCTTCTTATCAGAGCAATGATGGAAACAAAATTATTCATAAGCTCATCGTGGGAAGCATCCCATCTCCCCAAGTCCCTAAATAACATTTTCCCACCCCCTGGAATCATTCCTTTTCTGTATCTCATGATGGTCCTCATACCATCCACAATACAATGATAATAAATCTAGAGCAGGGTTCGTAGTTTCCCACTCCGTGCATTCATTCTCCTGGATTGGTGAAAAGACAATGAAATAAATTTGGCGGAATGTGTAATTAAATATCCTATGCTCGTCACATGGCCACCCTCAGTCTTCTATTGCATCCACTTTCCCTGCCGGGAGGTCTGGGCCCATGCTTTAAGCTAAATGTTCGTGGGCCTAATTTCCCTCCATGTCACGGGACACGAGATCAGCACACCTGATGCATATCGTCGTATCCATCACCTCCCTTCAATATCTTTCCTTGACACCTTGGCAATTATCTGTACTCCATCCTGCCAACAGATTCTCCACCTTGTTCTCCTATTGCCATACTTGAGTGAAGGTCATAGCCATCCCTTCACAGAGAATTTCTTAGAGGGATTCACCCTTGCTTAAAGACACCATAACCAAGATAACTTGAGGTTGTGTGAGCTGTTATGGAGTTTTATTTCCATTTGGATGACCACTTTAGAGTCCCCTTCAATAATACTGGGAAACCATCCCTGTTCTTTGAGCATGGTGAAACCCTGGAGGAGGCCCTCAATTTTTACTACATTGTTCGTCTCCCAGTCGATGTAACCAGAGCCGAAGCCCACCAATATTCCTCTGCAATCCTTGATGATAAACCCATAGCCTACCGGTCCTAGGTTACCTTTTGAAGCCTCGTCGAATTTTAGTTTAAAGACACCCTTTAGTGGAGGCAACCACTTGTCCACACTCAGTATTTCCTTATTCCTTCTGATTGTGATGGGCTTCGGTTTATTTGTGCATGACATGCCCCAATTTTGGAGAATGATTTTCTCACGGGGGCATCACCTAGGGACCAATATGATATCACATCCGTTCATATTGGGGGGGTTAAAATTAAAAAATTAAAAGTTAATATATTGGTGGTATATTAGGGGTAAAAAGGGTTTTTTTTAACTATGAAAATATCCAATATGTTGAGGGATATTTTATTCCACAATCCTGCTCGCACCCTTCACCAGTCCTCCAAGCCTACCTGCACCCCTGCATATGCTGCATAGGTTTTCCTGTTGTTTTCTACCCGTGCCCTTCACCAGTGCTCCAAGCCTGCATGCACCCTGAAGACGCTTCTTTCTTCCAAAACCAGAAATGTGGAACAGACAATTGCAGATCTTTCCATTTCATCTCAAGAGACTAGAGCAAGCACATGCGATTCACTGAGAATCCGGGGGTTCCGCGGAGGGTGCTCTAGATTAATCCTCTGGCCCTCATGACACATTGAGACTTCAGCAATCGAACAGAGTGTAGAGCAGCTTCCATGAGCGCAGCTGGTAATATTCTCTTTTTATTTGTTTTTACTTTATTGGGTTGTGGTCACACTCGCTCCAATGGTTGGTTTGGACTATTCCCAGTTAGTATAAATCAGACCCTGAGATTGCACGAGGATATATGTGTAGTATTTCCTAGTAGAAAGAATAATTTGTATTGTTTTCGAGCATACAGTGGAGATGGCGGATATGGGCTTCATTGTTGGTGTTATAGGTGAGATTCTCACCAGTATATCTATTGCACTTAACGTAGTTTCATATTAATGTAAATGCGGTATAAGTTTTCTTGTAGGTTTCTGAATTAGTTTGAGAAATTAATGGACCGTGATGTGATATTTCTAATTTATTTGAATTTTGGGAAAAACGGTGCAGGAAATGTGATATCGATCCTCGTTTTCATATCGCCAGTGTAAGCTCTGAAATGTTTTAAATCGTTATATACAAACACTGTAAGGGACTCTGTAAATATTGGTTTCTAATTATGTTTTGATGGACAGTAAGACATTTTTGCGCATAATGAGAAAGAAATCCACAGAGGATTTCAACTCTCTGCCTTATATCTGCACGTTGTTGAGCACTTCGCTGTGGACATATTATGGATTAATCAAGCCTGGCGGGCTGTTGATTTCTACGGTTAATGGGGCAGGCGCTTTAATGGAGACCGTCTATGTGATTATCTTCTTAATTTACGCCCCTAAAGGAACTAAGGCAAGTATTCATCTTCAGGCAGTTTGACTGGTATGAAACCCTAGTGGAGTGGAGGCTTCTTGTTTAATTTTTATATAGACGGTAAAACTTCATCTTCAGGCAGTTTGACTAGTATGAAACCCTAGTGAAGTGGAGGCTTCTTATTTAATTTTTATATAGATGATAAAACTTTAATGGGTTTAGTTTAATGGTTTATAATATGATAATGATAATAATAATAATTTATTTTTAAGGTTATTGTAAATCAGACACTAATTTGGTGTATGAGAGATTCTTGTTTGTGGGACAAGGGAACCCACTTGTAAAATGATTTAACTGTTAAAGTTTAGAGAGGTGTACATACACTACACCTTGAACATGTCACCTCCTAAGAAGAAACCCATACTCTTAAGGAAATGTTTTGATTTATATTTACATACTTTTCTAGATTCATGGAATGTTAAAAAAAAGTGTTATGAAATGTATGACTGGGATAAAATTATTCAAGCTGCCTGATGGAATAGATCTAGATTGTTTTTACTTTATTCAAGCTGCCTGATGGAATAGATCCAGGTTGTTTTTACTTTATTGTTGATTTGAAGAGTATTGATTCATCCCTGCAACTTTGTATTGAGTTTGCAATTAATGATTACCTGTGAGGAATTGTGTGGATGCTCATACAGAGTCCAACTATGCTTTTATGATTCATCCCTCCTATGGTGTAGATGATTTGAAGAGTATTGATTCATCCCTCCTGTGGGATGGATGAGTTGAAGAGTATTCCCAGTCACCGTGACAGCTATGAGTAAAATATTAAGCAAGTGATTGACAGATTGAAGATTCACAAGTGACCAGTATGGATCTCCCTAAGGAGACTTACATTTGAGTCATGAGCTTATACAGCTCCTAAAACAAAGAAAGAATTGAATCAGAACTAAAACCCTTTTAAACATGTTTCCTATATTTTCTTCCTTTTCATGAATTCATTAAATGGAAAAATTACATGGTGAATTACATATATCTGTAAATATCTTTGAGAATAATGAGAGTTTTGGTAATTTAATATTGTTTTTGTTTCCATCATAATTTTGGGTCACAGGGGCATTTTAGGTCAGATGAGAACATAAGCTTCCTTGGATTTTTTGACGGTCATGGACCATATGGACACCTGGTTAGCAAAAGGGTTAGAGACTCTCTGCCTAGCTTGCTTATGGAACCAGTGGGAAGAACTGCTTTTAGCTGATTGGCCTAGTCCTGCAAATAGTAACGATTTTGAGGTCGTTGATTCAAACAAATTGTGTAATGATTCGGATGGGGATGTGCACAAAGAAGAGTCCAAGATGTTTGCAGCATGGAAGGAATCTCATCTACGCGCTTTCTAGGTAATGGATAAGGAACTCAAGCTGCATCCCATTTTGGATTGCTTCTGCAGTGGGACGACTGCCGTTACCATCCTCAAACAGGTATAAAAGCATTTATGCATTCTCAATTGCCATGCTCATATTTCAATAACTTGATCCATATATGGTTAGGGTCTTCCTTCACTTCAGGGCACAGGAAGACAAAATGATCAGCTTTTAGCATTCATCCCTCTTCCTTTAGAGAAAGGTGACTTAGATTGTGCCCAGGATTGAGCAAAACCATAAGTTGATGAACTATCATGATTGAAATTTCATAAGCTGCTGGTGCAGACCTATCAATCCATAGCGAGAACTAAGGTGCCTAATGATGCAGATAAACTCCAATCTGCAACAATTTATTCTTCAGTATAGTCCACCGGTATGCATATGTGCAGTCTGTATGAAAAAATCCATTCGGTTGTAGGCAAAAATGACGGTTGATAATGCTTTATGCTTCAATTAATGGCACATCGAAGACCAACTCTGCATAAGGTGTTAGATCACAGCAACGAGTTCTTTGCACTGCTTATGTTTGTTCTTGAATCCCACAGTTTACAATCTATGGGTAAATCTTGTCCTATAAAATGTCTTATTTCTACAAAATAACATAATGAAGTATTAGATAAATGTTTAGGCTTTCAATTAATGAACAACATTTTGACTTATCAAATGGCCAATGATCGTCAAATACAGAATCAAGGATGTAGATTGACTTACAAGACTTAATGCAACGTGATTTGTTTTTGCACCACCCCAATGCATGTTTTGAAGTAAAATCAACAATGAATAATAAAAGAGAGTCATACACCAGGAGAACACCACATTTGAACCTGGCATTGTGTCAAGTCTTGTTAGAACTTAGCACTATCCTAATAGGCCTGAAATGTCAATATTGAGCCTCAAAGTAACTGGAAATGAGAAATTGTATCAAGGACCTCGTGATCCCACTAGCCATGCTCAATGGTCTTTCTTCACTTTTGAGAGCCTAATATGCCTGAAATGTCAATAATGAAATCAATATTGAGCCTTAAAGCAATTTTACATGAGAAATTGTATCAATTACCTCGCGATCCAACTAGCCATGGTCAATGGTATTTCTTCACTTTTAAGGGTTAGGGGTTCACTTTTAAGTATAAGAGTAAGGAATGAGTTTAGCAACTAACATAAGTTAGTTTCCCATAATGGCTCCACATGTCACCCTACTCTTCGGCTACATGCCACCTGATAAATATAGACCTACTAAAAAAATACATGCCAAAAATAGCAGTTCCAATTCCTAAAAAATAAGAGTTCTAGAAATGAAAATAACTGCTATAGGTATTGAACAAAAGACCTAATAGATTACACTGTGTTGGATGATATTGATCCAACCTAAAGGCTCACAATGGGTAGAGAAGACTCACCTGGTAGAGTTTTATCTTGATATTGATGACTTGGTGTGGATTGGTTTGGAGTTGGATCCACTAGTAGTAGCTGTGCTTCTATTAGTACTACTACTGTAGCAGCAGATGTCCTTGAGGAGTCTGATGAGTCCGAGCCAGAGTATGGTCCTGTAGTTCATGTTGAGGATCCCATTTCCAACAGAGGTGATGGGTTTGGTGATTGATCATGTTGATCAGTGATATGTAGTAGGCTAGTACCTTACTACCTTGTAGAATGTTGTGTTTTGGATTCTAGAGGCCATTTAGAGCCTTGTTGATTATATATTTTGTTTCAGATATGTAATGCACTCAGCGCCATTTTGATATATTCACCCTTACATGGTATATAAATGAGAAAACTGTGCATATTTTGTCCCTAATGGTTTGGAATCTTTATAATATATTTTTTCATGAAAATTTTAGTATTTTAATATTTTTAGTAAACCGAGGCATAAAATTCAAATTGGTATAGAAAATAGTTTCAACTTGTTTTCTAAACATATGAAATATGGTAAACTCATTGGATGTTTGTGGGGAGTTAATGCCCGTCCCCCCCAGTCTATTGAGGGTGTATTTTCTTCAACTTCAGAGAGCTAGGAACATGTCTAGGTGATCAAGTGTATTCTTACAACTGGGTACTAACATGTATTGAGAGGGTATATTGGCAAGTGGAGGATTTGGCTATGAAAAATGGTTTCAACTTGTTTTCAAAACATATGAAATACTGTAAACTCATTGGATTTTTTTTGGGAGTTAATTCATTGTTATAATTCTATTTTGATTAAGTTTGTTTGCCATATTTGCTTTGTCTTTTCTATTGAGATTTGTAGTGTTTAACAAAACAAACTATGAGGAGGTTGTTGGTTAGCAAACTGTTTTTATGGCTGTTCACAGTTACCTTGGTAGCCGTCTCTTACATTATCTAAATCACTACAGCAAATTGATTTTATTTGCTGACATTGAGATCCTTTTAATTAGTATGAAATTTATGAATTAGGGAGAGCCTGTAGATATTGGAATTTTGGTATCTGTTAGATTTTATTCATTTTCTCAAACTTGGATGGATGCTTATAATTTATCAGACATGGATGGAATTAGTATGGTGCTTAATTTATTAATGAAAAATGTGTATGCATTTGCCTGTCTATGCCCATAGTACATACACTTTGTTTTTCATTTGATATTGGTCCTTGCAACCTCTTTACATATCTTGTTGTCTACAAGGAGATGTTGATTTAAGAGTTGGAGAAATTATCTTGAATGACAGCAGTTGCATACTAATCATTCTATATGTTCACATCTGTTGCAAGTAAAAAATGCACGTACGTATCACTAAGAAACACTAGTATTTATTGCATCACATTGAATATTTAAAGTAAAAAAGATGAACAATCGTAACTTTTTCAGCCAAATAGAAGAACAAAATCTTCACTTGTAAAGGCCTTTGCTTTTGAAAGAGTGATACCGCAAAACAGATCTTCTAATTAGCAAGAAAAAGTATTCTCTGCGCTGAATTATGGTGAGAGAATCAGAGATCTATTGGAATGAAAATTTCTTTTTTTTAGCATTCAGTTTTACTGATATTTTGAAGCATTTCTGAGAATGGCCTTTTCATTTTTCTTATTTTATAGATGCTTCATTTTCGGAATCGTTATATGGTTTAAGGAGAAGGTCTGCAGAAATTGTGCAGCAGAGCCAAGAACCTACTAGTACTACAGGACAAAAGCTAAACATTTCTGGCTTAACAAGGCATCAAAGAATTCTCTCAGTTGTATTTCTGGTACGATCAGTGAAAAGATGGGGATTGCTTCCACAATCAGCAATTTTGTTCTATAAGTTGTAGTCTGTTGATTATTATTCATATGAATTGATTGAGATATTTATTCATCCTTGAATAGTTATGTAGGGAATATGCTGTTATAAGCTCACTCAATCTGCTATAAATTTAAAATTTGAAGCTTTTATACCTTGCTATAAGGGTTCATGTGGTAATTGTCTCATGGATAGAGATTATTTTTATGTGGTTCCATATCTTGGTTTCAGCTTGTTGAACTGATTGTCTTAGTTTTCTGTTATTGTCTCAGTTCATTGGCTGTTGTTTTAGCTTGATTATGACATATAGAACTTAATCCCTCTTTAGAGGTTTGGGTTATCTTGTTTGCATGAACGACACAATGATGAGGACACTAAATGTGAGAAGCAAATATGAACCTATTGGGCTTTAAAGCAATCATGGTCATTTTTTTCTTACAGTTTGTTCGGCAACATAAGATGCATAATGGAGCTCACTCTTTTCCCTTTCTATGTTTTTTAAAATTTCTTGTAATCATGTCATGTAATGCAAGCATGAATGGATCAACAGTGGTTGATAATTGCATCTCCTTGCATCTTGTATTAAGGTGACACCATAGAATATACAATGTGTTATGGATCTGTCTCTGATTTGTAAATTGCCATGGATATTCCATTGGACAGTTTGTCATAACAAATTACAAAATGCTTTTACATACGCCGCAATTTTTATTGTACTATATTACAGCTTGATTTAGCACCAGGGAAAATTTTAGGGATCTATAATTTCCTGAAGTGTTCGGCGATACTTTTGTAAAAATATTTAAATTTATAGGGATTTTATATAGTTTCTAGAATATTTTGGTGATGTTTAGAGTAAAAAATTTATCATATGAAATTTGAGTGAATAGTTTTAGATGAAAATGGAAATTGACGATTTTTTTTTCTTCGAAAAAAATACCGAAAATTAGCCCATGGGCTAAATTTTTCCTTATTTAGCACTTGGGTGGAAAAGTCCCAATCCACTAGTGCTATCTAGAAGCCACTTCGGAAGAAAGCAGCACCGCTGTTACCTCAGTGTTAACTTCCCTTGCTTTTGACTAACTCTCAAGGTCAAGTGGGGATTCCCTAGGGTTGACTTGGTAAATTATATAGAGAGCTTAGGGGGAAATGATGAAAACTTAATTGGAATTGTGCAAGTGAATTACCAAGTTAATCTCCGAAAGAGTGTTTGATCATGTAAGATTATTAAGTTTCTAAACAAGCTAAACACTTGAAATTGAAATACTCAAGGATACAAGATATCAATATGAACAATGCAAGACCATTAATTCTGGAATTTTAAATGATCTTTTGCAGAAAATAACTCACGATAAATTAATTCCAAATATGGTTAAATAGTGGGTTCATTTGATGCAATATAAATACATCAAAAACTGAAATTAAAGGTGGAATAAGTTGTCCAATTAATTTCTTAGATTATATGAAGTTATGGACCAAGGTGAGGCTTTGCTTGAAAAGATTTTCTGAAGCAAGGTGTTATTCAAGGTGTTAGATTAATTAAATGAAGTTCCTGAACATGTCAAAATGCCAGGGGATAATTTTCACCTCATAATTTGAAACAGGTCACAAAACAATCTCCAGATACTCCTTTAGATTGCACTTGGGCTAGCCGTGTTCTTTGGGACTTTAATTTTATCTGCTAGTTCTTGCTGTAACAATTTGAAATTGCTTGGCTGGAACACCTGCAAAACATGACAAATTTTCTCCAAGCCTTTGGGGTTTCAGGCAATTCCTTCCAAGGAAGTGTCACCCTAAAGCATACACCTTTAATATCTAGATCTTAGCTCATACCCTATCCTATGCACACTTAAACTTGTAACCTTCCTTATATGATGATCACAAGCAAGATACAAGACTATAACATGTAATAAGTAAAGAGATTCTTCCCTACTTATTTCCAATAGAGTAAGATTACCCCTTTTTATGGACTAAATCTAAAAGTTTGACAATGCAAGAAGATACATGTTACCTCAAGAACTGATTCATCTTGATATGCCTCATGTAAGAAAGATCCCAAAGAAACCAAGAGCCTTTGATGCATAATATATCTTTATTCCAAAAGAATGCTTGGCCTCTTAATTGATAATTTCAAAGAGTAGGAATTATTAAGGTTTTCAAAATTCATCTCACACTACTATTTTGTATCAAATTACTTAGGAGTCTTAGTCTTATATTTGCAAGTGATGGGAAAGAATATGCAATGTCTTTTGTGACTTCAAAGGATCTATTGTATAATAGAAATAATAAAAATATAGTGTATAGTTACTACTGATATAGTTAATCTTTTAATCTAAAAATATTAATAGTATGCATTGAATATTCCAAATCAATTTTGTTTCTGAAGTTGTACAATGTCCTAGATACCAAAATGGTGCTTGGATAAAAAGTCTGTGATGGAAAGAAGCAGTTATAAATGGTGTAAGTTTCATTTTTGAACCCTTCTTGGGGAAACACACTATTGTTTGAGATTGGTACAAATAAACCCTCTCTTATTTGTTTTGATATCATGTGATACATTTTAATTCCTAATAAAGTGATTTTCCTAAGGGTGCCTATCAAGTGTTGCCCTTTCTTGTGTTTAGTTTTTTCTTCCTTAGGTAGAAATATAAAGGGGTATAAAAAATGTAAATGAAAAAATGGATACATGCAATATATAGGGAAAATAGGGGTTTTTTAAAATCGACAAGGCATATTGGGAGGGGGTTAAAAAAAATGATTTTGGGAGGTATTTTCCAATATTTTTTGAAAATAGGGGTATTGTTTCATATGCCATGAACGAACATGCTATGGCATGGTTTCACTAAGTGAAGACCCCGTGGATTTTCTCAGAAGCACTTGCATCCTAGTCCGTGTCATTCCAAGTCTCTATCCTTATAGTTTCCCTAGCTTTGGTCAAAATTACCTCCCAGACTTTTGCAGCCGCGTTCTGTTTCCTTTGGAACGTTCTTAGGTTTCGTTCCCTCCAGAATTCCCATATCATGAGGTGGGGGAATAAATCCAAAAAACATTTCAAGAAGTTGTTAGAGAAAGGATTGCGGTACAATTCACTGATTGTTCTATCTGGGCACTGTCGTATCCTATCTTATTTCTTGAATATTTCTGCCTCCCTGTCTCAGATTGAGGATGTGAACACACAGGAGTCCATGAGGTAGTTGTTCATACCTTCTTCTCCTTCACTCAAGTAGCAATGGTAAGGGCCCATCAATCCTCTTTTTATGAGATTTTCACCGGTTAAAATTATATTTTTCATTACCAACTAGCTGAAATTTTCCATTTTGGGCCAGAGTTTTTTCTTCCAGAGATTTCCCCATTTGTTTTCTATGGGTGTTTCTATAGAATTACTCAGGATGTTGTAGGATTCTTTAATAGTGAAATACCCTAATGGGATATACCCCCATCATATTTTATCCTCCCCTGGGTGATTTCTAATCCTTCGATTGTCTAAGGCTTCTAATAGTATGTCCATCTCTTCTGTTGGTTCCATGCGTTCCCACCATTCCTTGTCTGCCTAGGTCCTGCAGTGTTGGTGGCCAGTTTGTGGTTTCCAAAAGTCACTTACCAAGGCCAGGCCCCGGTTGAGGCATGCTTCTTGTATATGCTGGAATTCATCCTCCTGCCCCAAAGGTGGAAGTTGTTTCCATGATTCTTCTCATATTCGGGTCGTTCTTCCATTCCTCACTTCCCAAAAGCTGTGGGATTGAACAAGGGCTCTCCCCTGCCAGGATATTCCCATATGAGAGAGCCTTGTTTATCTTTCGAGAACCATATCAGGTCCTTTTTTCCCAACCCTCCACGTATTTAGAATGCCATATTTTCGCCCAAGGTTCTTTATCCTGCATGACCCATCTCCACCAGAGTTTTTCTCTACTGACTACACTTGCTTTCTCTGGGTCTCTAAGGCCCAAGAATCCCTAGGATTGTGGGGTGCAAATTGTGTCCTAGGGACCATTTCCTTCTGTCAATGTTACCACTCCATAAAAACTCCCTTTGAATTCACCGAATTTCCATAAGAATCATCTTCGAGCCCCAATGTAGATAAGAGGTAGGAAGGCATTTCCTGTAGGACATACTTTACTAGCACCAACCTGCTCACGAAATTTAAAGGCCTTAGAGTCCATTTTGTTAGGCATTTTTTCATATTATCCAAGAGTTCTCTCCGTGAGCCTTTTTTTTCTAGGTCCATCACCAGGGGAGTTCTCAGGTATTTGGATAGAAGGGAGCTCTCCTAGAATCCCAGGATCCTACATATATTTCTTTGAATAACCCTTGAGGTATTGAAGAAGAAGACCTGAGATTTTTGGGCATTAATCTCCACACCCAAGTCTGAGCCAAAATTTGAAAGACATGTCCTGAATCGTTGGGCTTCTTGGACAGAAGAGTATCCTATGAGCATCATATCATCAAAAAATTGCTGATGAGTGTGCATCTCTGCCTCAGGGTGGAATTTAATTCTTCTTAGTTCATCATTCTCCCTTGCATGTATGAATTCCCTCCCCAATTCCTTCCTCCATTAGGATAAAAAGGAAAGGGGATAAGGGGCCCCCCTTCCTGCTTCCCCTTGACGGTCGAAGGGTTCTTGATGGAAACCCATTTATTAGGATGGAGTATAAGGTTGAAGTTACTAGATGCATGATCCAGTCAATCCAATCTCCCCTAAATCCAAAGGTTTCAAGCGTACACCTCATGAAGTTCCAATTCAACTTATCATAGGCCTGGGTATGTCCATGTTGATCAACATTCTTGGCATTTTTTGGGATCTTATGGAATGCAGTAATTCATGCACCAGGATGATTCCATCCATTATTTTCCTTCCCTCGACAAAGCCCAATTTATCTGGAGAGATAAGCCCTAGTAGCAGGGGTTTAATATGATTTTCTATAACCTTGGTGGTGATTTTGTAAATCACAATGCATAGACCGATGGGTGTGAATTTATCTATGGAGTATGATCCTTCACGTTTCAGAATTAAGGTAATGAAGGTATCATTGAACACTGAGATCAAATTATTGGTTGTCCTGGAGTCTTCCAAAATTCTCCAAAACCTCCATTTTTATGAGGTCCCAATAGCGATGCAATAAATTAACCATGAATCTATCAGGACCCAGGGCTGTCCCTTCCCTCATTTGAAACACTACCTCCTCCACTTCATAGAGGGTTATGGGTTTCATCAGAAGATCATTTTGCTTAGCCAAAACTAAAGAGGGATTGAACCTAGTAATTTGATCAATATCAGTACTTCTCTCTGATCTCAGATCCGACCTAATTTCTATGAAGAAATTGTTTAATCTTGTCTCTATTTTTTCCCTGGATTCCACACGTTCCCCTACCAAGTTATTTAAAGATTCTATTTTTTTTTTCATCCTATTCTAAACCATAGAGCGGTGAAAGAAAGTTGTGTTTCTTTCCCACTCTAGCCAACGATTTCTGTATTTTTGCCTGAACAAAACTTCCTCTTGCTTTTCCCGCTCCTCCAGTATTTCATTGAGCCTTTGTTCCTCTGTCCTTAGGTCTTGAGTGTATCCCTTTGTCATCCCTATTTATTGAATCTCCTAGAGTCGCATCTCTATGGTTATTTTATCATCAAAGATGTTTCCAAATTCCTCCATGTTCCATCTTTTGATTTTGGATTTCAGGGCCTTTAGTTTCTATTTAAATTTGTACATGCTCGGGCCTCCTTCTTCACGAAGCTCCTCCCACCATGTTTTGATATTTTCGTCCAAACCTAGGTGATCTAACCAAAATTTATCCAGTCTAAATGACTTCTTAAATTGGGATTCCAACCCACTCCACATTAACTCTATGGTCCAGTGATCCGAACCGGCTCCCAGGAGGGTAGCTGAGTGGATTTCACTTCCCAAATCTATGACTGATTATGAGACTAGGAACCTATCAATCCTAGAGGCTATATGGTTTTCCCTTGCTCTTTTATTATTCCAAGTGAACCACCCTTCTCCTGGAACGATGTGAACCAATGCAAGGTTCTCAATGGTATCCTTGAAGACCTCACATTATTGCTCTAGTCTACGTCGACCACCTTTCTTCTCCTCCAAGGATGTAATGAGATTAAAGTCCCCTCCCATAATCTAGTGTCTATTGGGCCTACGAGCATTGACCCTTCGGAGGGTTGTGAGGAAATATCTCTTCTCCGCTGGATTGTGGGAGCCATATACATTTGTGATCATTCCTTCTATAGAAAAACCAATCACTTTGAATTCTGGTGATAAAATACATATGCTACTCTGGAAGCCTCCTAAGGACACCCTAGCTGAATTCCACATAATCTCTAGGCCTCTCGTAAATCCTCTAGCATCGATTCCCATTCCCTCACTCCCCTTCCAAATTTTCTTGCTAACTTCCTCTATTCTACTTGCTGGGCACTTTGTTTCTTGAAGGAAGACAATTGCTGGGTTTTGTCTCTTGATCTTCTTACTCAGGGATCTTACCTTCCATGGGCTGTTTAGGCACCAAATATTCCATGATAAAATATTCATTGGGGAACTAAAGTCCTAGGGCTTCCTTTATCATCGAGTATTGTCTCGATTCTACTAGCTTCTTGCTTTCTTATGCCACTCTTTGTTTGTTCGATTTTTTCCTAGCCTTCTTAGCCGGTTCTTCAAATTTCCGTTTCATCTCCTTGTGAGAACCCGGGCTTATCCCTAGTTGATTTGAGGCACAGGCCCTGAGAATGGACTATTTTAGCAAAATTACTTGTTCTTGTGGAACATAGCTGTAACACCCCAGTTTTGACCTTGTTGGCATTAAAACATACATGATGTATATTCTGTAATTGATCGTGGTGTGGAACTAAAGGCAAAAGCCCCACCATTGATTTGGTTGTGTATGTTTCGGCAATAGGGATCATTGCCGATGGTATATTGTGCTATCCGGCACATTATAGTTTTGGCATCATGTAAATATGCACATCAAATAAAATAAACCTATAGCCAGCTATGACGGTGCAATGTTAAATTAAAAGGGCATGATTCCTAAGGTTAAGGGGGGGTTATCTAAATCGTGGGCGCCATTGGGATTTTTCCATGTGTCAACCACCCACTAAACTTCTGTTGTTCGATTAGTTGGGAGTAGTTATGGCTGGGGAGTGGTGGGTGGCAGGACTTCCAGTCCTTGCCCCATGTACACTCCACCAGCAAGCTCACTCTTCCTCACGCGAAGGGCAGGGAGAAGGTCACCATTCACCCCACTCTCCCATGATCCCACTTCTTTGGATGTTTTGGTCTTACTCACACACACAGGGTTCTGGTTTTTCCTCCCATTGTGAGTCATTCTAGACATCCTCACGTAGAGAGATTTGTTTTGTTCACTCTCCTCACGCACTGGTTGGGGGATTTCCCTCCATCATTTTGTTTATCCTCACTCATAGATCGGAAATTGGTATGGGTTTCCTCACGCAGGGGTTGGAAGAACATGATCTCATGTGAAGAGCTGGAAGATCAGCCTAAAAGGCATGGTTCTACTGTTTATATGCTTTCCCTATCAATGCTGGGAATACGTCTTCTTCCTCACCTGCGGACTGTGTAAGGTTCCCATTGTCTCATTATGGGATTGGGTTGTTGATCTCTCCCTGGGTTTTGGTTGCTGCGTGTGCACAATATCTTGTGGGGTTTCTTCTAAGTTTTTTTGGCCATGCTAGGGCCAAGAACAACTCTAAATCGTCTTGTCCGATCTAAGCTGTGTTCACCCTTTTGTTTGGGTTGTCACCCTATTGTCTTTATCTTCTTCACAGAGCTGTGAACTGTGTGTTTTACTGCGGTATGCAGTGGTTGGTATTTGGACTGTTGAGTGTAGGATTAGAAGTTGGGTATGCTTGAGAAAACTGGTGTTTGGAGTGACTCAGATAGAGTTAGACTGCTGGCTTTCTTCTCCACAACCCTTGAAGAGTATTGGAAAGGGAAGTCAGGGCCTGAGGGATTGTGAAGCAGAGAAAGGACTAATTCCTGGTGTTGGGCATGTGGATGTCTTAGAATTCAGGATAAATCTTGTGTAGGAATCCTTAGCTCTCCATTGAGGCCACCAGCTTAGCATTTAGCCTTTCTTCACTCCTTGATGGCCTGACAAACCCTACTGCATGGGCTTGGCTTATTTGTGTACCTTGGATATGTGTAAGCCTTCTTTGACCCTTATTCCTTAAGGAATCATGCCCAGCTCAGGGGTGGCAGTGTTGCTGAGAGATTGATGAGCACGTTGGCCTATGGTTGGGTGAAACGTTGTAGCGATGTATCTGGTTGAGGGATGAATTCTGTTTAACATGAGTATTCTTGACTATTCCATCTCTGCCTTTATATTTACTGATTAATGAATATGATGAACATGTGGTATGCTTGAATGATTGTATGCTTGATTCCGCTATGTATAAGAAGGATTATGCATCTTAGTACATTTTATGTTTTTATTTTTTATATTTCAGCATTATATGCTTGTTCATGTTTATGGGGCTATTTGCCTAGAATTTTTTGATGGTTTGGTAGTGTCCTCCTTGCCTGTCGGAGGGTCGGGGATGTTACAGTATGGTATCAGAGCAAAGGTTGCAGCATGGTCCTGAATGGGCCGTGAAGATGCAATGACAGAGTTTATGTTGTAGCATTTGGGCCTTTGAGGGCCATGATAAATAGTTAACAGAGGCAAGGTGCCTACTACCCAGAAGAAACCAAGAAAATTCACAAAAAAATTCTAAGTGCCAGAATTATCGGCTCATTGGAAAACTTAGTGAGAAGTTCTTCCGATGCAGTGGAAGAGCTAGTCTAAAGGTCACTCGACGAGAGACAAACAACCTTGGTTGTGGAAAATTTTCTAAGTGCTTGGCCGTTGGCACATTGGAAAACTTAGACAGATGGACATCCGATGCAGACCCCAGTGACGACGAAATTAGTTAGACGGAGCTATGATGATTAGTTGATCACATTGCCGATGCTTAGTTGATTTTGCGTCCGTCATTGCGGCTGATTAGAGGACTAACCTTCCAATGGGTAGAATCCTCGACTGTTGATGTATATGTAACTTTGGAATGTATTCTTCTATGTATCTTATATATTGTAACCTGATGTTTATTCCAGGATGTCTCTATTATGTATTTGAGTCATGTGCTCATGCCCCGATGTTTCGATCGGGAGGATTAATAATGTAATCAAGTCATATCAAGTCATTAGGTAAGTCCCCACAGTTTCGGGGCACTTGAGTTATTATACACTAATTAAGGTGTAGGCTCGAGTAGTAATTATTAGGTTGAGCCTACGTGTGAAAAGGAAATTCAAGTGAACAGATGAATATAAATAGAGAGTGAGAGTCTCTCTATTTATCACGTGTGAAATACATCACTTGCTCTCCCAAGTGTGGCACACTACTGGAGAAGGAAATTTTGGGACTAGACAGAAGGCAGAAGACTACTGCTGTTTTGGGAGATCTCTTACTATTTTGGTGTTGATTCTATCTTAGAGGAAGTTGCGGGGTTTTCTCCTTTATGGTTTCCCCGAGGAAAACTCTTTGTGTCTCTTGTCTCTTTTGATGTGCTTGTGTTTTATTGCTGTGCTTGTTATTATCTAAGTGAAAAGATCATAAGATCATAATGCTAGCTTAAATGTGATGAAAAACTAACATGGTATCAGAGCTAACCTGAGAAGAAGACATTGTACAGCTACAGGAACTAGGGCTTCCTATTTTGTGGATCTTCCTCCATATATTTTCAGCAAAAGTATGCTAAGATGACTCCCCATTGAAGGGTGCATCTTTCTGTCGATGCGGAATTCAATCTCAAGCATTTTCAGTTTCAATGTGGAAATTAGGGCTTTCTATAGAAGAGGAATTTTTGAGTGAGACCAGCATAGGGTTATTCTCCTCATCAAAACCGAAGTTTAGAGACCTGGATCAAGAAATTTGGTTGGGTGAAACTCTAGGAAAGTCAAACCCTAGTTTGACCCTGAGCTAGGAGAAACCCTAAATACTAAAACTGCTAAGTTTTGGTACAGTCGCTATATTCCGAGTTTGGAAAAGTATCAGAATCTGAAAATTGCAAGGACCGAATGTAAAATCCTTATAAATCCTGTGTCCAAAAATCAGACTCATATTCGTTGTACTCCAAGAGATATGATCTCTCCAAGTTAGGGTTCCAGCCTCTTCCAGAATTCATCCCTAAATAGGACATCTGGGGAGATCTGCAATATCTTGAGCTACAGAGGACCAAATGGAATTCCTAAAGATTTTCCAGAAAGGGAATGGACTGTAATTTCGGTGGTCCAAATATCAGACTCAGAAGATGAACCAGTGACACGTGGAATGCCGTACAACTTCGCTATTCTGAATAGTCCTATAAAATGCCACCTTGGGAAAAGGATCATAAATCCCAAATGGTGAAACCAATTCTGATGAAACCTATGGTGTTGGATCAGGGACATGTGAGGTTACCTCATTGTGAAATGTTAGACACAGAGGATCAGTAATTTCGGAGATATCACAGAAACAGTAACAGGAATTTCTGCAGAAGAAATCAGTAAATTAGGGATTCCTATTTCGAGAGCTTCCCTCCACTGTTTTCAGAAAAGGAGTACATTGGACAGCTCCATTTTAAGATATCTATCTGTTTTTCCAATCAGATATGAAAGTTTCCAAGTTTTGAAAATTAGGGTTTCTGCGACAAACCCTAGATCAGCGAACTCCGGGACAAGGACGGACACCTCAAATCGGTAAGATCTAATCTTTTGTATTTCCATTTGAAGTTCTCATTTCAATATGATCTATCACAATAGCTTGATGATAAGCTTGGTGAAGTTGACAACTTCCAAGCATAGAAGTATTTGATCTCTCTAAAGAAACTGGATTGGACACCTACATGAGTATAGAGGTTCCAGTTTCAGAGGGAGACGAGGCCAAAGAAGACATCATGCTCATGCTGTAGATGATGATGAACCATCCAGAAAGAGATCCGTATATGAAAGTGAAGATTCTTCAAGCGAGGATGAATATGTTCTGATATCAGCTCTCACAGGTAACATTACTCATGGAAATGATGATTGGCTTATAGACAGTGGGGCTTCCAAACATATGACGGGATTCAAGGAATCCTTTGTAAGACTGTCAGACATGAATCACCTCACAAGGTGAAACTAGAAGATGACTACCAATATCCAATAAAAGGTAGTGGGGAATCTTCATACAAGCTAGACTCTGGTAAGTCTCTAACAATGAAAGAAGTATTGTTTGTTCCAGGACTTAAGAAGAATCTTCTATCCATTTCAGCCTTGGATGCAAAAGGAATGTGGGTTGCATTCATCGATGGTCAAGTCATCATGAGGCCAAAAGGAAAGAAAATTGATGATGCGGTAGTGATTGGAGAACAAGTAGAAGGCTTGCACATGTGCACTACAGAGCACTACCTATTGCATTCCAAACAAAGCATGATGGATTTTGCAAAGGATGTACGAAAGGGAAGAATACAAAGAAGACATTTCCTAGCAGCAAAAGCAAAGCCAAAGGCATTCTAAAAATTATCCACTCCGATGTATGCGGTCCAATGTCATCAAAATCACTAAGCGGGTATGCATACTATGTTTCTTTTATTGATGATTTTTCTAGAAAGACATGGATTTACTTTATGAAAAACAAAAATGAAGTGTTCAGCAAGTTCAAGGAATTCAAAGCCTTGATCAAGAACCATACTGAAAAGAAGATCAAGACCATTCGATCAGATAATGGTGGAGAATTCACTTCAAATGAATTCAAAGAGCTATGCAAAGAAGCAGGGATTAAGAGGGAGTTGTCAAATCCTTATAATCCACAACATAATGGGGTTGCAGAATGGAAGAACAGAATTTCAAGCTATTTGAAGGGAAGAACAAAAAAATCAGAATATGACCTAAAGAATCCAGTTGAAGAATGTGAAGATATAGAATGCAGAGACCATGCAGTCATAAGAGTCTCTCAAATCAAGAACAACTTGAAGCGGTAAAAGAAAAATTGAAGAATGCAGAAGTGATGATGGCCACCTTGAATGGCCTCCCAGGATTGTGGAATTCATTCAAGGAATGTGTTCCGGAAGGAAGTGATTACTTTCAGCAAACTTTGGGAAGAAGAAGAAGCTTGAATCATAAGAAGAGAAGAGAAGAGGGGAGCAATTGAACATCAAGATATCACCATCCAAAGAAGATCCCTCAATCAATGAGGAATAAGAAGAACTCAACTCTTGAATAACTTCTTATCCACCTTAGATTTTGGATAAGAAACGATGCTATTATGAATGAAGAAGACGATGAAGCTGAAGGCTCAAGAAGGAGTCTACCCTCGAAACAAATAAAGATAAGTATTCAATTGTCATTTCATTATATTATTTTGTTATGCATTTGTTTATATTCAGTTATTGTATTACGCATGATAGGATGTTTGCATTAATGATGGAATACTACTAATATGCATGTGATGGGTAAGTAGCTCATGGGGCTATACAAATTCTCCATTGCTACTTATCTAGAATGAAACCTCTTTGCTGACATATTGGATTAGTGTACAATCTCAATGTTGTCCTGGTAGAGATGGAAGGCATCTAGAAAGTTTCAATGAGATATGGATGAATGTTGTATTGGCTAAAGTAGTTGCATGATCATATATTTATGCATAAGTGTTTTCCAGTATAAATATTCCTTATGAAATTTTTCTAACCATACAATTGCATTTGACTTATAGGAAAGATCACATACATAATCGCCTACAAGCAAAGAAGAATCAAGACTTGTTTCGAAGAACAAGTAACGACAGTTCAAAGACAAAGAATAATATGATGAGTGCAGTGACATCATTGATGCAGAACCTTCCAGCCACCAAGAAGAAAGGGAAGATCAATTCAAGAAGAATGATGTCTGGGAATAGTATCGAGACCTGAAGAGAAGTTCATAGTTCCATCATGCAGTAGATGGAAACATCGTGGGATACAAGCAAGATTTGTAGCATGAGGCTTCTCATGAAGAGAAGGCATAGTCTACAAAGAAACATTTACAGCTAATAGAAGTGAAGTCACATGACATGCATAATCATGTGTGCAAATGAAAGAAGGCTTTGTACAAGTTTAGAAGACACCCATGGGATAACGCATACATGATGAGCTTGATGAATATCTTAACCTTTGCCACAAGGTTGATAGAGGATGAAAAGCTCACAGATGGGTGCAAGATGAACTTTTGAAGAAGTTCAAGATAGAGGATCTTAGTATCCAGTGATCCTAGATGGATACTACTTGTCACTCCAGTACATAATTTTTCAGTGCATAGAGTACGGAAGACAGAGGGAGTATGATGCTTTTCTTCAGAGGGAGTGATTGCAGAAGATCCTGAGGTTCGACATGGTACGACAGGATGGGCAGATTACTGATGATTCTAGGCTTTACTGAGAGTAAAGTGGATTTCAACCTTTGCTTCAAGGTTGAAGACAGAAGACCAGTGATGCTCCTGTTATGTGTCGATGCACTATTGTTCTAGGCATGGAGGTGTGGTAGAGTACAGATGGGATATTCCTTGGACAAGGGAAGTATGCAGTAGAGATCCTGAAGAGATTCAGGATGATGGACTGCATGACCACACCTATGGCATCGAACCTGAAGCTATTGAGTGATGCTTCGTCAGAGTCGGTTGATGCTACGATGTATCGTCAGATGATTGGGTCATTGATGTACTTGACAAACACGAGACCAGACATTTGCTTTGCTGTGATCACCTTGATCCTGTACTTGACAGATCCAAGAAGTGTTCACTTGATTGCTACAAAGCATATTCTGAGGTACCTGAAGGGTACAATTGATTATGGGCTCAAGTACGATGCGAATCAGAAGATTAACCTGGAGGGTTATGTTGATTCAGATTGGGCAGGCAGTGCCATCGATAGGAAGAGTACTTCGGGATGTTGCTTTAGTATGGGATCAGGTGTGATCTCTTGGTTTAGCAGGAAGCAATCCTGTGTGGCACTGAGTACAGCTGAAGCAGAGTATGTCGCAGCTTGTTTAGCTAGTTGTGAGGCAGTATGGCTGTGGAAGCTACTGTCTGATATATTTGATCTCCAGTTAGATGCTACTTGTGACAACCAGAGTTGTGTGAAGTTGTCAGAGAATCCTGTGTTTCATGACAGGTTGAAGCATATCGAGATCAAGTATCACTATATCAGGGATATGGTGCAGAGAGGAGCAGTGAAGCTCCTGTATGTTGCGATGGAGGAACATATAGCTGATGTATTGATGAATCCATTAGCTAGGCTGAAGTTCGAGTACTTCAGAGAGAGACTTGGTGTTCTCCAGATCGAGGCTTCCTCCCAGAGAAAGTGATGAGACCCATAGCCATTCTGACATGGTGAGAGGATTGGTTCCTTTCATGGTCATATGTAAGGGCTGAGCCATTCTGTCATGGTGAGATGATTGGTTCCTTCCATGTCAGATATGAGTGCTGGCCATTCTGTTGAGCAGGATAGATGTAAGAGCAATTGCCATTATAGGAATGGAGGCACCTGGTCAGTTACCAGGAACACTCAGTATAAGAACTGAGTAGCCATTCTGATGTGATAGAGGGATGTGTTCCCACTTGATTAGATGTAAGGGATGAACCATTCTGTTCATGGCTAAAGGATTAAGTTCCTTCCATGTCAGATGTGAGTGTTGGCCATTTCGACGAGCAGGTCGGATGTAAGGGCAACTGCCATTCTCTAGGAGAATGGAGGCGCCTGGTCAGTTACCAAGTAGCTCAGTCGAGGAGGACTGGGGGCCATTCTGATATGATTGCTGGGATGTGTTCCCATCATGATCAGATATGAGTGCATGCCCTTCCATCATTGTGAACAGGATGTGTTCCCTCCTGGATGGATGTAAGTGCTGAGCCTTGTCACAGATGATAGTAGGTGTGTCCTATCATGCTGGTGACTGTAAGTGCTGTTCCATTTCACAGATGATAGTAGGTGTGTCCTATCATGCTGGTGACTGTAAGTGCTGTTCCATTTCACAGATGATAGTAGGTGTGTCCTATCATGCTGGTGACTATAAGTGCAGTGCCATTTCACAGATGATAGTAGGTGTGTCCTATCATGCTGGTGATTGTAAGTGCAGAGCCTTTTCATAGATGGTAGTAGGTGTGTCCTACCATGATAGTGATTATAAGTGCTGAGCCTTTCCACAGATGGTAGTAGGTGTTTCCTACCATGCTGGTGGATGTGAGCGCTGTGCCTTTCCACAGATGATAGTAGGTGTGTCCTATCATGCTGGTGGTTGTAAGTGCTGAGCCATTTCACAGATGATAGTAGGTGTGTCCTATCATACTAGTGAATGTGAGTGCTGGGCCTTTCTGATGGGATTGTAGTTTACTACATGATCAGATGTGAGTGCTGGGCGTGCCTTTCTGACGAGCAGGTCAGATATAAGTGCTGGGTGAAGACCTACATGAGGGTAGTCCTACAACCAGCATGAAAAAGGGCTGGCTCTGTAGAACTTCCTATGACGAGAAGAATCATGAGATAGCACCAGTGTTGATCCAGATCGAGTGATGATCTAGCAGTAATGATCCAGATCGAGTGATGATCCAGATCCAATCTAGTGATGATGATCCAGATCGAGAGATGATCCAGATATAGTGATGATGTTTGATGATGATCCAGATCCGATGATGACTTGAAGATGAAGATGACTTGAAGACGAAGATGACTTGAAGACGAAGATGACCTGAAGACGAGATGATCCAGTTGATACAGAGAAGAAGACCAGTGCTAAAAATTGTGTCGAAATAATACCTTCCTAGTTAAGAGGGAGTGTTGATGTATATGTAACTTCAGAATGTATTCTTCTATGTATATTATATATTGTAACCCGATGTTTATTCCGGGATGTCTCTATTATGTATTTGAGTCATGTGGTCATGCCTCGATGTTTCGATTGGGAGGATTAATAATGTAATCAAGTCATAACAAGTCATTAGGTAAGTCCCTGCAGTTTCGGGGCACTTGAGTTATTATACACTAATTAAGGTGTAGGCTCGAGTAGTAATTATTAGGTTGAGCCTACGTGTGAAAAGGCAATTCAAGTGAACGGATGAATATAAATAGAGAGTGAGAGTCTCTCTATTTATCACGTGTGAAATACATCACTTGCTCTCCCAAGTGTGGCACACTACTGGAGAAGGAAATTTTGGGACTAGACATAAGATATAAGACTACTGCTATTTTGGGAGATCTCTTACTGTTTTGTTGTTGATTCTATCTTAGAGGAAGTTGCGGGGTTTTCTCCTTTATGGTTTCCCCGAGGAAAACTCTTTGTGTCTCTTGTCTCTTGTGATGTGCTTGTGTTTTATTGCTGTGCTTGTTATTCTCTCAGTGAAAAGATCCTAAGATCATAATGCTAGCTTAAATGTGATGAAAAACTAACATCGACTACCGATGCCGTAGTGACCTGAGGTTCTGACTGCTGATAGGCTTGTGGTCATGGAAGACATAGAAGGACCGTTGTCCACCATTGCAGAAACCAAGACGACTAGCCACCCGATGCACAGAGCACCCGACTGTCAACATAGAGAAATTTTTTCTAAGGAATGGGATCATCGGCGATCAAAAAAGGATAGTTGTTTACATCACTGATGAATAGTTGTTGACATCGCTGATTATTAGTTGATGGTGTAGCCGCAACGCCGGAAAATAGTTAAGGAAATAGCTGACACAGCGGTGGGTTCCTGAAGTCATTTTCACCAAAATTTTCCTAAATACTGAACGCATCGAAGAAACTTAGTTAATGAGATCACCGAAACGATGATAGAGATTAGTGGATTGATCGGTGAAAATTAGAAGACGTAAGCACCGCAACGTCAGCAGAAAGGACAGGAACTTAGTTGGTGAAGCCGCCGACAACGGCGGTGGAAAGAAGATTAAAGAGGAAATTTAAAAAAAAATTCTAAGTATTTTTACCATCGGCAATCGACAAAGATCAGTCGAAGGGATCGACAATATTTAGATGATGGCACCACCGAAACGTCAGCTTGTTTAGTCAAACGGACCCCCGATAAAGGCCATCGGTGTCGGTGGAAGATAGAGGACGAAAGCACCGATGTGGAGGAGAAGGAAGAAGAAAAGTTTGAAAAATTTGAAGTACGAGAACGTCGACAAAATTTAGTTGTTTGAAGAGTCGATGCGGCGACAGGCAAGGGAAGAAAAATTATGAAATTTCTCTAAGTGCACAAAGCATCGGAAAATTTTAGTGGACGAAGCTGCCAAGGTATAGTGAAGTAGATCAGTGAAACTTAGTTGAAGGAAGAGCCGATGCAAAGAAGAAAAATTGTCAAACCCATCGACGATCGGCGAATGATGGATGATTAGAGCGCCGATCGATGGAAGATAGTTGATCGAGCGTCTGTCATTGTAGCTATTTAGTAGAATACCCTTCTAATGGATAGTTGTTCCAACAGCCGATCATAAATTTTTAGTTGATTAGAACACCGATTGGGAAAAGTTAGCAGATGGAGAACCGCCGTTGCGGCCTCCTAAGAAACTAACCGTCCGATGAAATAGTGTAGCCGATCGCCAACATATCGAAGGAAAGTTGTTTTCTGGTCACCACAATGAAGGGAATGTTAGTGAATTGGATCCTCGATGCCATGGAGAAAATTAGTGGTTCCGACCACCGACAGAGTTATGGCCATGAAAACTCCAGTTAGTTTGCTGCTTGCCATTGTGGAGGCTTAGTGAACTAGTCACCCGGTGGGTAGAGGATCGGATTTCCAACATGCTGGCATCACCGATAAAGATAAGAAGATTACAGTTAATGAGACTGTCGATCAAAAAATTTAAGGCCTGTGGAACCGCCGTTGCGGACATCTATGGGACTAAATGTATGATACCTCAGCGAGATGTCATCCTGACTATAGATGTGGTAATATTTAATGGTTCTAATCAACGATTAAGTTTGGAGGGTTAGATGATTACGGACCTGACACAGCGAAGAAAATTAGTGGTTCTAGTAGCCAAAATGCTAGAAGGAAATAAATGAACAGGCCGCTGAAGAGCGCGGAGAAAATTGGAGCTTTTGGCCGCCGAAACATTGGAAACTTAGTTGGAAAGAGATCCGACTAGAGGAACAAGAATTTTGAGTTTTTCAAAGTGGATTTTTCAGCGATTTTAGTGGATTCAATGAAACTCTTAGCATGATTTCAGGGATGAAAGAGAGAAGAAATTCTAGAAGGCTAAAGTTAGCATTTCAGACCCAAAATACAGTTGTATGTTTTGCCTAAAATTGGTGAAAGTCATCATGTCAGAAGTGGTGTGGTTTTCACACCCGAGGTCAGAATGAAGCATGTGGATAGGTATTGGAAAGCTTATCCAGCAGGGAACAAGGAGGAATCCCTAGAGTTTGAATGTGGTGCTGCAAAGTACTAGTGCCTGTCAGTATGGACAAACCAACTGTTGTGTGGAAGAGGAGTTCCATGCAAAGATGAGGGATTTAAAAAGGGAAAATTCCGTAAACCCTATCTTGCTAATTATAATTACATTTATAAGTTTCATACATGAAACGTATGAGGATATTCCTTGCATGCATAGGATATTACATGTTGGTAAGAGTAGTGAGAATTATACATTTATAATGAACCACTAATGGTAATTATTGCATTGGTGTTGGCATTAGTGGGAAAACCAACGACAACCTGGACATGGCTGAATATGTTGTTGATGCTGATGAATGTGACCAGCAACCTTACAAAGAAAGGGATAAGGCAACGAGTCCAGAATCAAAAGTTGGTGAGCAAATTATGCACTCTCTTGCAAAGGACCAACCAAACTAGTAATGTCAAGGGTGTAAGTAGGACCCATGAAAGTAAGAGTTTAATTATGACAATTGCATGGAGTGGTAAAACAAATAGGTCTCATACCATGTGGGTATTTGAATTTTATACTGCATTCATAGAGAAATGTATCATGCTTGTATTATGTCATAATGAGCTCAGTAGCCAAGGCAAGTAAGAATTGATGATCTTGATTATAGTCATGCATCCTATATGAAGTAGTCATGGTTAGGCCATGCATGGTACGTTTGAATGCATAGTATTCTTGCATCAATGCAAGGTAGCATTGAGTGGGTATGCATTAAAAGATTTTATAAATCTTGTAGTTATGCATTGAATGGATGCATATGAAAAGTATGAGTAAATGTTGTAGATATGCATACATAGGTATGGGTGCAAATGTTGTGATGCAATTCATGAGTGCATAGAGATAGTGCATGAGTTATTATGAATAAATAATGGCTGAAATGATGAATTGATGACAATTCCGGAACCATTTCAAGAAATGATGTGAATGCAGGATAGTAAGTGCATGAAGAGGGTAGTCATGATCAATTGGCTGCCGAAAATGCCCTATGGAAGGGCAAGGTGGTACAATGATACGCTTGTGAAGTAAGGAGTATCTAAACAATTCATTTAAATTGCATAAATGATGTGACTATACCTTGCATTTTTAGTATGATAATGATTGCGTGAAATAAATGAGTTTGGTATATTGATGTGATTAACAAATGGAAGTGTTTGAATTCTATAAATTCTGAAAATGCTTCAGTGATTGTTGCAGCAATGAAAAAGTTATATGCATCAAGACTTACTAAGTGTTTGGATGACTGAGGTTTAGGTTTCGGGTAGATTGTTTGGGGCATGGAAATTTGGGTAAGACCATGACAAAGGCCGAAATCTACCATGTGAAGGAGCCAAACCTTATGAGAAGAGTCTCATGACTGTGAAAATAGTTTGTATGCATGATGGGCTATAAATTTGAATTGTGAGTTTCGGATTTAAGAAATTGCTGACAACTACTAATCACTATTGGCTTGCATAAGATTGTGTCAGGAGGATGCATTGTAAGTGGGTATTCATGTTATGCTAGTAAGCATAAAATTATAATGGGCCTAGTAGTGCTGTTTACAAGAGACCCACAATTGAGGATCACCGCATTGCCAAGGAAATCAATTTCTATAGTAAACAAAGTTGAAATTCTCATTGAATTTAATTACTAATGGCATTGCTTGGTTATGAAATAATCAAATTTGGATTGTATTATTAGATAATGATTGACTGTTTGGCTATTTGATGAATGTTCCAGGCGTACACACTGTAGGAAGATCATGTGTGATGGCCTACAGGAGCCAAAATTCATGGGAAGGTTTTCCCTTATCTTGGAAATGGGTTTGGGGTGAAACTCCATTGGACATTTTGGAAATGTCTCATCTGCACTACATGTTTGGTAAGCAACATGAGTGAGATGGTATGTATTATGTCGGTAAGACATGTGTGGATATGAAATGTAAAAAAGAGTTGGGATGGCAAATCAAGGGACCGTCAACTCAGAGAAGGGAGCCCCCATTCCTCCTTAACAAAGGAATACTGCATCGGAAAATGGATAAGTGTCCTGTGACCCTAGCTAAGAATATGCATGTCAAATTATTAAAATTCCATATGCATAACATGTTTTGATTTTATTTCCATGATGATCGATTGCTTGAGTATGAATAGGGCCTACATGGTTCACACCAGAAAAGGGTGCACACTTTTCCGATGTTGGATCATGAAAGGGATTTCAATATTGATTACACCCTAGGAAGTGGGCACACTCCTGGTGTCTCAATACTTGATAGTGAATGATATGAAATATGATTACAGTTTTAGAGCAATGACGCTAATGAATATGCCTATATTGCTTGTGTTGTTAGGATAAACATATGTAGTCTGGTATTGTACACTAAATGGACAATGTATTGAGCTCATCCTACCTTCTACTAAAGAGCACAGAGAAGGAGACATTCCTGAGGGATTGTCAACTCAGAGAAGGGAGTGGTCTCCTGTGTGATATGTGGTAGTGGAATTAGAGCTCACTACTGGAAATGAAACCTGGAAATGGTCGTTTATTGTTAATATAAGTGCATGTGTTATTGTTGATGGCTTGATAAACCCAACTGTATTGGCTTGGCTGATGATTGGTTGTTGATATAAGTGTATTTTTGAGATAAGTACAGGCGACATGTTGACAGTCTAATAAACCCAACTGAAGGTTGGCTTGACTATACCTGATATATATATAAGGATGTTGTGAAACAACCTACGTGCTGACCTAACATCCAAGTCCATAGGTGATCCCAAGGCTTGCAAAGCGAAGCAAGATCCTGTGGACCAACGAGGAAACACACAATACAGATAAGTATTGGATTATTTTGCAATTCTTGCTTATGAATATGCATGTGTATATGATTTGGTTATGATGTTTTAAGGTCTTGTTTAAGAGGTAAAAACTGATGGGAATAAACTGAACATGTGAATTTATTCAATGTTTGAATATAGGTATCGCTGGAAGTGAGGACTACGAAAGCATACTAGAGGTGCATGTGGACATGTGAATGTCCTGAAAATATCAGAATGAGCAGTAATGAAAAAGGTGCTAGTATGACTATGAAGGTCCTAGCAGCCGAGACAAACCATGTGGGGAGACTCCATGGTTGAGAGATCTGAAATAGACTAGAGACACTAAGTGTCATGACCAAGAGGGATTGGTCCAGCATTCACGGTGAAGTGGAAGAGGCTGAGAGCATGAAAAGCCATAGTGGTGGTGTGGGTTCTAGGATGGAACAAAACAAAGAGGGGAAAAACTCTTTCTGCTCTCTCTTGTCCTTTTGATATATATATGCATTATGAAAACAAAAGATTGTTGAATGCATGTATGACTGAAAATGGAATGTGTGTATTTGCTTAAAAGTAAATTGTGAATGCTGGAATGGTTAATTCCCTGCCCAAGAATGGACATGAATGAGCTCATGTGCCTGTTGGGAAGGCATGAAAAATATGAAAGTCTCCTTGATGAGACTTGGAATGTCATGCCAATTTGGTAATTAATTGACTGATTTCAATGCCTACATTATACTTGGTCTAACAGAATTTCAATGATGCATTTCACAGGTGAGAAAAGTGAAATCTAGTGGTGCACATTGACCATGGCAACATAACAAAATCTGTTGGACTTGGCTAGAATTCTCCTTCAAACGATTTCCAGGACCTAAGAGAATCTTGGAGAGATGCTCAAGATACAGAAAAGGCAGAATGAGATGAACCACCAGATTTTGCAAGACTCTATTGGTTTGCAAAAGAAGGTAAAAAGCCTTCTGGGGAAATCTGTCAAGGCAAGGAAAGTAGATCAAGGATGGGACATTCATCCAAGCAATCTGTTAAGAAACGGTCTAGGCATGAAGACTCAAAGGAAATTGAGCAGGTAAAGATGAAGCAGCCAGCGAAATGTTGGAAATGCGGAGGACATCATTTACGCCGGGACTGCCCAACGAGGGAACATAAAGAGGGTAGCAGCCACAAAGTTCCTAGACTTTGGGATAAGCCGAAGGATGAGAACCAGCAGGAGAAGTTTGTGGAAGCTGAGGGGCTTGGTCCTGAAAGTTCAAAGTAACAAATTGAACATGGGACAGATATGCAAAATTTTGAAATTTTGAATGTGCAAATGGTATATGCAATCCTATGTATTGGAACAACGAAAACGGTGTTATTCCAAGGGGGAGGGGATTGTAACACCTCAGTTTTTACCCTGTTGGCATTAAAAGATACATGATGTATATTCTATAATTAATCGTGGTGTGGAACTAAAGGCAAAATCCCCACCATCGATTTGGTTGTGTATGTTTCGGCAATCGGGATCATTGCCGATGGTATATCGTGTTATTCGACACATTATAGTTTTGGAATCATGTAAATATGCACATCAAATAAAATAAACCTACAGCCAGCTATGACGGTGCAATGTTAAATGAAAAGGGCATGATTCCTAAGGTTAAGGGGGGGGTTTTCTAAACCGTGGGAGCCATTGGGAGTTTGCCATGTGTCGACCACCCACTAAAATTCTGTTGTTCAATTAGTTGGGAGAAATTATGGTTGGGGATCGGTGGGTGGCAGGACTGCCAGTCCTTTCCCCATGTACAGTCCACCAGCAGGCTCGCTCTTCCTCACGCAAAGGGCAGGGAGATGGTCACCATTCACCCCACTCTCCCATGATCCCACTTCTTTAGATGTTTTGTTCTTGCTCACACACACATAGGGTTCTAGTTTTTCCTCCCACAATGAGTTGTTCTGGACATACTCATGCAGAGAGATTTGTTCTGTTCACTCTCCTCATGCAGCTCTTGGGGATTTCCCTCCATCATTTTGTTTATCCTCATGCACAGATCAGAAATCAGTATGGGTTTCCTCACACAGGGGTTGGAAGACTGTGATCTCGCGTGACCAGCTGGAAGATCAGCCTGAAAGGCATGGTTCTGTTGTTTATATGCTTTCCCTATCAATGTTGGGAATCCATCTTCTTCCCCACCTGCGGACTATGTAAGGTTCTCGTTGTTTCATTATGGGATTGGGTTGTTGATCTCTCCCTGGGTTTTGGTTGCTGCGTGTGCACAATATCTTGTGGGGTTTCTTCTGAGTTGTTTTGGCCATGCTAGGGCCAAGAACAACTCTAAATCATCTTATCTGATCTGAGTTGTGTTCACCCTTTCATTTGGGTTGTCACCCTGTTGTCTTTATCTTCTTCCCAGAGCTGTGAAGTATGTGTTTTAATGCGGTATGCAGTGGTTGGTCTTCATACTGTTGAGTGTAGGATTAGAGGCTAGGTATGCTTGAGAAAACTGGTGTTTGGAGCCACTCAAACAGAGTTAGGCTGCTGGCTTTCTTCTTCACAACCCTTGAATATTATTGGAAAGGGAAGTCACGACCCGAGGGACTGTGAAGCAGAGAAAGGACCGGTTCCTGGTGTTGGGTTTATGGATGTCTTAAAAGTCAGGCTAACTCTTGTGTAGGTTTCCTTAGCTCTCCATTGAGGCCACCAGCTTAGCATTTAGCCTTTCTTCACTCCTTGACGGCCTGATAAACCCTACTGCGTGGGATTGGATGATTTCTGTACCTTGGCTATGTGTAAGCTTGCTTTGACCCTTATTCCTTGAGGAATCATGGCCAACATGGGGGTGGTAGTGTTGCTGACAGATTGATGAGCACGCTGTACTATGGTTGGGTGGAACGTTGCAGCAATGTAGCTGGTTGCGGGATGGATTCTGTTTGAGATGAGTATTCTTGACTATTCCATCTCTACCTTTATATTTAATGATTAATGAATATGATGAACATGTGGTATGCTTGAATTATTGTATGTTTTCTTCCGCTATGTATAAGAAGGATTATGCATCTTAGTATGTTTTATGTTTTTAGTTTTTATATTTCAGCATTATATGCCTGTTCATGTTCATGGGGATATTTGCTCAGAATTTTTTGATGGTTTGGTAGTGTCCTCGTCACCAATCAGAGGTTCGGGGATGTTACAATAGCCCTTTCCTACATCTGTGCACACCTTCTCAATCCATTCCATATATAGGTCTCTAATATCCATATCCTCCGCTTCATCTCCTGTCTCCCAATCTTCTTCAGTCTTCTTTTCTTGATTCAATTCCTCTTCCATAGGACCCTTCTGTTCCTGCTTCGTCTGGGGTATTTCATTCCTTTGCCCCTCCTTGGACCATTTTCCTTCATTAGCTTTCATGATATCTTATGCAATATCATCAAGGATCTCAACTTTGTTTGAGACTGTGGGTTTCTTGTGTATATCCCGACTCTCCTGCTGTCCTCCCCCTCTTTTACGGGATACGATCTTTGTAAAACCTGGATCCTTCTGATCCTTCTGATATTCGTTGAGAAATATTTGAAGAGATGCCCATATTCATGGCACCTTCAACATTAGAAATAAATCTGCTCATAGTCTAGGGTTTGAATCCATTCCTCATCCTCCCATGAAATGCAAATTACTTCAGGAAATTCCTTCGATAGATCCATGTAGACACATATCCTTGCATATGTCATGTACCTTTGAGCCCTGGTTTGTTCTGATATTTTTACAAATTTCCCCAGGGTATTCCCTAGATCTTCCAAAATCTTCAGATCCCAGTACTCACTTGGAAATGAGTACAACTTGATGCAGACATGATCAACCCTCATATCCTCCTTATTTGGACAGAACTTCTCCTTCCAGGGTTGCAAGAAAAGGCTGGTAGAGAAGAATAAATATGGCCCTCCATCTACGATCTTGTTTCTATCTTCTAGGTTTAGGATGGAAATGGTGAGAAACCCCTTCGATCCCAACTCAAGGTCATAGTGCCCCTTTGGTTTCCATGTCGTATTGATCCATCATACTGGGGATTTTTCTGAAGGCTGAATACCCACAAAATTCCCAATCAACGCATGATCTTGCATGAACTGGATCTTTTCCTAGATCTTAGATGATTTAACCAACATGGTGGGAATCAAGGCTACTTTAGGCATGCACTGCACTGGTTTCCTAGCCATTGGTTTCTCCCCCTTATTCAGATCTAGATTTATCGGGATATCTCCTATTTTTAGTCCGGTTGGTTGAGGAGCTCGGGAGGTGCCCCGGCCTCCCCCACTACCCTTCTCCATTCTTCCATCAGGTCTCCTTCCTTCTGAAAACCTCGCTCAAGCCTTCCTCCTCTAAGTTCTTCGTAGACGAAAACCAAAATGTTTCAGTTGTTGAAAATCAACCTTTAAATTCTTAGATAGAATTCTAGGGTTAAACTGCTATTAGATTTATATTTAAATTATTTCAAAAGTCATGTTAGAATTTGTAAGCTATATTTAAACCCTAGCTTCTAGATAAACTTAAACTGAGTCCTATGTTACATCCTAGGTCTAAATTAAAATAAACCAGAGATTAACCATTTTAGCCAAAGTAAACCTAAATGATAAACAACCTCATTTTATTTGTTAAACTATTCATTAATTAAACTCTACTCAAACATTAAAATAAATATTAAAAATAATTTTAAAACATGATCATAAACATTTGAACCAAGGATCAAATCCGTTATAATCCAAACTCAACTCCTAAACTAAAACACAACGCTAGCATATTCCAATTTCCAGTTAAATGCAATCGTAGAATGCATATCCTATCTATGTAGAAACAATAAACAAATGAATTAACAAACAAAGCTCTATATTACTACAAAAAAAATATAAATGCATTATCGAATGTCAATTTACCAAACCGAAACTCATACGCTCCAACTGAAAGAGCGTTAAACAAATATTAAATAAATAAATAACATAAAGATTATATTTCTGCCCAGTATCAAATCTTGTTAGGGAATGACAGGCTGCCACAACCTTTTAACAAAGCTAAAACTATCCACTCAAACATACTAAATACATTAAATAAACATAACCATAGTATCGAACTCCAGATCGAATCCCATACGCTCCAACTAAGAGCGTCAACCATTATCACAGATCAATTACCCACGCAAACCAAGGTCAAAAGTAATAAACCCTGACTTATTTATTAAGGTAAATATATATATATATATATCATTAAAATAATAAACTACAAACATTTTAACATTCGAAACCCATCCAATCAAATCGACCCAGGGTCGATTACGCGTAGAGCTCATCTAGGAGTGTTAAACACATTTAAAACAAATAAACAAAACCATGCAACCTAGTATCGAATCCCACAAAAAAATTCAACCATAGGCCTGTACATTTAAGAACCAACATTTAAAACCATCATACAAGTTGCATTTTGTAAACAAGGCTTAAAACAAGCCATTACAACCCCCCTCTAAAATTAAAATCCCATACGAAATCGAGAGATCTTCCTTATGCATATTTTACATGCAGTTAATTTATCCAATTGAAAACCAAACCTTTCAATTAATAGAGCTTAAACCATAAACTACGAATCATCCAAACTAATTGCAACAAGAGTTAAAACACCCACAATATTTTTCCACAGTAAACAATAATAGCGAGAAAACGACATCATAGTGCCATTGCTTGCAATGGCACTAACATAAATCTATAAATGCATCCATTAAAACCACATAACTCACAATAACCAAAGAAATGCAGAGCCAAAATTTATTAAACCAAAATCCAATATAGATCCATACAAGTATTGTTTACATAGTCGCATCAAATGCCCAGACGGGCTGAAAGAACCCCAAACCCAAATCTACAACGAACAATTTAAACATTGCTATCAACATTTACCCAGAACCATGATCAAAATTCTTTAGCATATTAGAAAACTTAACATTGGGTAAAGGCCCTTGCTCTATGTGGGCTTACCCAAATGGTTTCAAGTCGACCAAGTTCTCTGCATATCCAATAGAGCACTCAATGCCTCTCCCAAAACTTGCAAAACCAAGAAAAAACAAATATGAGAAGTATACAACAAACTGTAAAACCAAATGAAAGATAAGAGATAAATCATATGGAATAATGGAATACTTTTCAACGTTTCATGACCAACTCTGTAAGCTTAGCCATGGTATGCACAGCTCCCAGTTGGAGCATGAAACCTCCCCAAAACCAAATAGAGAACCAAACAAATGACCAATGAAACCCTAGCGAAAGGAATAAGGCATGAAACATGTTCATCACATGAAGCATTGAATGCGCCAACCTGGCCACCACCTTTCCCCAAATCAAAACCTACAAGACTATAGTTTGGATTTAAACCATTTCCATCGAAATATTTAAACCCTTTCATAGTTTTGATTCTTATATATTATGCTATGGGTTAGACCCTCAGTATCATAGTTTCAACATGAACATAATGTTAAACCCTCAATACTATAGTTTCAACATGCACAAAGTTTTATTCAGAAGTATAAAACCCCCTTCACCATAGTTTACCAACACACTTTCACATTTAGGCTTAGAACCCTTTTTATCCTATAGTTTGAGCATAGGATTTAACATTTCTTAGGTTTGTCTACTTGTATATGCTAGGACTCTTTTTGTCACATTCACAAGCCTAGGTTTACAGATGAAGCCACATGCAGAAGAAAAGTAGATGCACATGCATTAGTTCACAAAGAACTAAGTAAGTTTTGTAGCTTAGGAACCTTACCTTTTTGAATGAGTCAATAGGGAAAGAAATCCCGCCACTCTACTCCTTGACATACAGAGGTAAGTCAACCTCTTCGTTAAATAAATAATTAGTTCAATAACATAACATGAAAGTAAGACATAAACATAATAAGATCAACAACATCAGTAAACAAGATAGACATTTAAGTAAATGACAAGCACATCCAAGTATAGAATAGTGACATGTAAACATCATCCTACAGGAAACACTCAAAAAGGAAACACAACAACAAAACTTAGGCTAGTTCTTCATCCAAGTTTTTATTCCACAGTCAAAAGAAGATGTCGTTAAGATCTTAGTAGTTTTTAGTAGCCTGCATTTTTATTTATTTATGGATTTTAGGGACATTACAAGTGGTATCAGATCCTAGATTCAAACACTAAGAGACATAATGGGAGCTACCAAGAATTCGTTGTAGAAATAAACATTTCAAAACTGTATTTGAAATTTTATTAACTAACATAAAATTATTCGTTGCTAAATGTTTTAATTGCGAGATTAAAGAATAGTCCAGATCATGAATACAAAAGAGGACAACAGTCGATAAGGAAATCTGAATTCTCCAACATAGGAAGAAGAACTGGTGGTGGAATTAAATTCTGATCTAATGAAAAACCATACAGAGTCTGCAAGTAGACTTACAAAGCTTCAAAGATGATAATATGAATGAGAGAAAAGAGTAGAAATCAATCAACGAAGCTTTACTTCAGAACATGATGGGAGTAAACCCTCATGGACAACCTATCCATTCAACCAATAAATCTAAAGAGATTTATCATCGTAAATGGGCCAACAAACCAAGGGAAGAGGAAATAGAAGAAGACACACTTGAGCTTCCAGAAAGAGATTATCACACTATTTCCAGTGATAGTTCATTTTCTCTTACAGAAAGAGGAAGAAAAATGATGACAACCTCCAAGGATAATTTCGAAAGATAAAATCCCCAAACTATTAAGGAGCGATGGATACCGAGAAGAAGGGTAAAGAATGGCTCCTAGGAATGAGAAAATAATTTCGAGTACACAACTACTCTAGTGAGATGAAAGCCTGACTGACCATTTATAATTTAAATGGAAAATCCGCTAAATGGTGGAGAGACCTGAAGCATACCAAAAAGGATGAAGTAAAAGAAATTAGATGGAGTAATTTTGTAGAATATTTCAGGAGAAAACATGTCTGAGAGATTCTTTGAAAGGAAAGTGAAATAATTTCATGAGTTAAGGATGGGCTCCATGACCATGGATTTCTTCATTTACATACTTTTTGTATTTGTTACACTACGTGCCTTACATAAATGACGAAAAGGTGAAGATACAACAGTTTTTGGGATGTCTTCCTCCCATTTTTCGAGAGAGAATTGAGTTTGACATGCCCAAAATTATGGACACTACCTTACACAAAGCTAGTCTTTGTTATGAGCATGGAAAGCAAAGGCAGTAAAACATAAACAGAAGTTGAGACAGGTCTAGGACCTTCTCAGACAACCAAAAAAATGGTTTTAAACCACAACCTTACATAAAATAGAGCAATAGTTTCCCCGCAAAAGAAACTTCAACAAGAGAGGTGAAAATCCAAATGTGCCTACACAAAATAGCAATAGGACAAAAACAAATGGAGGAGCCAAGGATTCCCCATTGCAAGTTAACTGTTGGAAATTCCAAGGACCCCATTAAGCCACAGATTGTCTAAAACAAGACTGGTGGATTCTTAAACAATCTACATGAAGACCCAACAATGGAGGACATGGATAGCACACCAAGGATCTATGCAGCACTGGATGGATGACAAGCAGACCATCATGCCACTATGGTCGAAATAGAAGGTAAGTTTTCAAAAATTTCCGTTTCAATTTTGATTGATCCCGGTGCTTGCCGAGCTATGTATCACCCAAAATTATTGAAATGTGTAAACTGAACAAGTTAAAACATGAGAAAACATGGCTGGTACAATTAGCCATTGGTACAAAAATAAAGGTTTCAGAACTAGTGATAGACCGTGAGGTAAAATTGAATGGTTTTCCAGCTAGGATAGATCTAAATATATTACCCTTAGGATCGTACGATGTACTTATCCGCATGGACTGGTTGGAAAAACACCATGTCATGCTCAATTTTCTAAACAAGTCAATCTTGTGCATGGATATCCAAGGGAATCATACAAAGATTCAAGGAATAGCCAATAAGGTATCCATTAGATAGATACCTGCCTTACAAAGGAAGAAGTATATTAGGAAAGGCTGCAAGATTTTTGCAATAAACATCCAGGATGTAGAAACTCAGATAGAACAACAAATCAAGGACTTTTCGGTTCTTGTGGAGTTTAAGGATGTATTTCTTGAGGAAATACTGGGATTACCAATAAAACAGGACTTAGAATTTTTCATAGAACTGACACCAGGGTCAGTACTGGCTTCCAAATCCCCATACCGCATGAGCGCACCAGAATTGGTGGAGATCAAGTTGTAGTTACAGGAGTTGATTGAGAAATTTTATATCCATCCTAGTGTGTCCCCTTGGGGAGAACCTATACTTTTTGTAAAGAAGAAGGATGGTATGATGCGAATGTGCATCGATCACTGCCAACTTAACAAGATGACCATCAAGAACCGTTACCCACTCCCTAGGATTGATGACTTATTCCATCAAGTCAGAGGAGCAAAAATATTTTCAAAGATCGACTTGCGGTTCGGATACCATCAAGTACAGATCCATGATGAAGTTATACATAAAACAACCTTTCAGACTCGATACTTCGACCACTATGAGTTTGTAGTAATTTCTTTTGGGATAACCAATGCACCGACAAATTTTATGTGCATGATGAACAATATCTTCAGTAAATACCTAGATGAGTTTGTATTGGTCTTTATAGACGACATGCTAGTTTACTCGAAGAGTAAAAAAGAACACAAGGAGCATCTCCGCATATTACTTCAGGTGTTACGGGAACACCAGCTTTACGTTAAGTTTAGAAAATGTGATTTTAAAAAACCACAGATACAGTACCTATGTCACATTTTTTTTGAGAAGGGAATAGTTGTTGACCTAGAAAATATTAAATCCATAGAAGATTGGCATACCCCTACCTATGTCACAAACATTAGGTCATTTTTGGGATTAGCAGGTTACTATCGAAAGTTAATTGAGAAATTTTTGAGGATTGCATGTCCCATGAACTCCTTACAAAGTAAGGAAAACAAGTTTCTCTGGACAACCAAGTGTGAGGAAATTCAAAATATTATACAACTTTTGACTACTGCACCAATACTATGAATTACAGATCTTGATGGAGATTTCGTTGTTTGCACAGATGCGAGAAAGGAAGGACTCAGAGTAGTCCTCATGTAGAATGATTGCGTGATATGTTATGAGCCACAAAAATTAAAGGAAAATGGAAAAAATTATCCCACCCACAATCTTGAGATAGAAACCATTATCCACACCTTGAATATGTGGAGGCACTACCTCATGGGGAAGAAGTTTCTTCTGAAGATAGACACCATGATTCTGAAGTATTTGTTTGACTAGCTAGATCTAAATGCTAGGCATGCCAGATGGTTGTCCTTCCTTAGCGAGTACCACTTAAAATTAAATCATATAAAGGGAAAGGAGAATAAAATCACTGATGCTTTAATTCGACGAGCTCATATGTCATATGAGGTTACCTTAATCCTAACCGATTCGGATTTGCATGATAGGATCAGAAAGGAAAATAGAGTTGACCGTTTCTATGTTGAATTCCTAACAAAAGAATCAAGAGGATAGCTTATTTCAACAAAAAAAAAGAGTATAAGGTAGACGAGACCGAGCTATTGTGGTCCAAAGAGATATTGTATGTTCCAGAATGAGGGGACATCAGGTCCAGCATCCTAACAGAGTTCCATCGGAAGCACTAATCGGGGAATATGGGATATCAAAAGATGATATCAACAGTAAAGAACCACTTTTATGACCTAAGTTAAAGGCTGACATAGCGTTGTTCATCGCAAAATGACAAGAATGTTAGCTAGTCAAATCTGAGCACTAGCATCGTTCAGTATTACTACAATCTTTACCCATTCCAGAATGGAAGTGGGAGGTCATTAGTATGGATTTTATTACGGGTATACCAAAAATAAAGAAGCAAAATTATTCCATCTTTGTAGTGGTTGAAAATTTATCTAAAGAAGCACACTTTATCCCAGTTAAGTCAACCTACAAGGTAGTTCACATTGCCCACATATTCTTAAAGGATATATTTAGATTGCATGGGATTCACAAGGCAATCATCTCAGATCGAGACATGAAGTTTACTAGTAACTTTTGGAGATCTTTATTCTTTGGTTTAGAGACACAATTAAACTTTAGCCTACCACCCACAGACATATGGGCATACAGAATGGGTAAACCAAATTTTTCAAGACATGCTCAGAATGTATGCCATGAACAATCCCACCAAATGGGAGGATTATCTACACCTCACAGAGTTCGCATATAAAAATGGATACTAGACCTCCATTAATATGAGTCCCTTTGAGGAAATATATGGCCCAAAGTGTAGAACATCGGTTACTTGGGATAGCCCAGTGGACCGACACATGTTAGGGCCAGACTTACTAAAGGACTTAGAACAGTTAGTCACCAAAGTACAACAAAACATCAAAGAAGCACAAGACCACCATAAAATTTATGTGGATAAGAAAAGAAAAGATAAATATTATTAGATCGATGAACATGTTTACTTAAAAGTAAAATCAAAGAGAAGCACATTGATCTTGGGAAGATGTAAAAAGTTGGCACCAATATTTTGTGGACACTTCAGGATACTGGCCAAGAGAGGGCTAGTGGCATATGAATTATCTCTACCTTCTTATATAAACATTGATAATGTTTTTCATGCATCCTTATTGAAGAAATATGTATTTGATACTAAACATGTTATTAATTGATCCTTACTACAGGTGGAACCTGAAGGGGAGTTTGTACTTGAACCCCTTTATACTCTAGAAAAAAGAGAAGTACAGCTCAGGAAGCGAACCATAGTCCAACTGAAAGTGCAATGGGAGCACTTTGGAGCCGATGATGCCACTTGGGAGGATGAAGCCACCTTGACAAAGGCTTACCCCACCTTATTTCATGACTTCATTCCTAGTCCCTAGAACACCAGGACGATGTTGTTCTAAGCGGGGAGGGATGTAATATCCTGAATTTTTCCCTTAACTATAATAAGCATGCGTCCCATTGCATATGAGATACTTTGATGTTTATGTTTGTATATTGGGCATATGCTCCATTGCACATGAGTAATGTTTATTTGTTAGATATATTAGGCGTAAGCCAATGCATATGTTTTACTATCTTGTATATGCTAGGAATGGACCTTGATGGACAAGGACTATTGTCATGGTATGATGTACTAGAATTAATATTATGTGATTATGCATATACATATACTAAAATGGTTATTGTGATTAATTGTGCAGAAGAATGAATGCATGATTGAGTTCTATAATGTGTTGGGCGTGGAATCTGAAGCACATAAGTGATTAGATTTTGTGTTGAGTGTAAGCTTTGGAACACCTGAGTTATGAGACCTTGTGTTGAACATAATCTTAGGAGCACATTAGTTATGAGATTTGTTGTTGAGCATAATCTCTGGAGCACATGAATTATAAGAATTGGAAGTGTTGGGAATAATCCCATGGAGCATTCCAAATTGATGTTGAGCATAAGTGTTGGAGCATCAAATCCTTGAACATTATATCCCTAGGTGTATTATACAAGTACATCCCAGCATTAGTGTTGATTGAGAGGATCTGGAATTGCACTAATTGTACCTCCCATTTTTTAGTTTGGGCTTTGAATAACGCTGGGAGTTACTGAAATTAAGAAGTGTTGAGTGAGAACAATTATGAATAGCACTGACCTTTATCTTACTTAGTTTTAAGTTGATTAAATGAAATTTATATCACATCCCCAACCCTTACTCGATGGAGAGGACGCGACTAACATCTAACAACCCGGGCAAACTAATCCCCATGAACATAATATAAAAATTGCTTTGAAATAAAACATTCATAAGTATAAACAAATGGATAATGGAATGTACATGATATATATACAATAGAATCAAATCATTCATTCAACACATTAATGCATTCAACATGTTCATCATAATTTTATAATAATTCATAAGGAAATACAGTTGCAGAACTTAAACACACCAGAATACTTATATTTGAAAGAAGCTCATCCCACAAATAGCTATGTCTATGCAACATTCCACCCAACCATAGTCCAGTGTGCTCCTTAATCTTTTAGCAACACTGCCACCCCCGAGCTGGGCATGATCTTCCGCAAGGAATAAGGAACACTAGCAGACTTCATCCATATTCAAGGATACAATTAAAATTCAGTCAAGCCAACACAGTTGGGTTTATTAGACTTACATAGGAAGTGTCTTACACTTAGCCAAATTCACATGAGACACAACCAAGCCAACATATGGGTTTATTAGTTTACCAGCCAAGCCATCCTTCCAGTTGGGTTTTTCAGGTTGTCAAGGAGGTGGAAAGACTGACTACTAAGCTAGTGAGCTCAACCCCAGAGCTATGAACACCCACATCGGATCTAGCCTAATTTCTAAACAATTACACACCCAACACAAGGAATCATTCCCTTCTCTGGTACACAGTCCTACAGGCCATGCCTTCCCTTCCAGTGCTATTCAGGGCATGCAAAGAAGAAAACCAACCTTCTAGATTGGTCTATGATGTTCTTTCATACACTAGGTTTATCAAACAAGTCTAGACTCTATTTACATTCCTTCAATCAATTCAAATTCCAAATGTGGATGCACACACAGGGATCTCAGTCCCGAGATTTATCAAAACGTAGCAGAGGCCAGGGATTACATACACACACAGAAATTTACGAATTTTTGAACATTGCCAGTGCCAGACCGACTGCTGCAAAAATACCAAAATGAAAACATTGCTGGTCTTTAAAAACAAAGACACAAAATTAGATTCAGGGAAATCGTGTTCAGGAAAGAAACTAATAGATAGGGGAAAATGTGAGAGAGAACAATCCACCGAGGAAAACAAAAAATGTGACGGATTCAAATAACTGGATAGGAGAAATTCTAGAAAGGTTCAGACTCAAAATCATTTATGCGTGATGGCTCTTGCATGAATGCCCAATTGGTTTCCCAAAATCATTTTTCCATTCCCAATCATGAGGGAAGGTGAAACGTTGCTGCATGAGGGAAAGGTGGCTGTTTTTTTGGTGTTTTCTTTGCCAAAAAATTCAAAAAACATTTTTCCCAAAGTGGGGCTCTGCCCAATTTGAATTTCCCCACTCTTCCTATCCCCCACTCCCTCATCCTTAGGAAAAGTCATGCCCCCGTCTCATTTAGTTGCATTGACATAACCAGCTGTGGGTTTTAATTAAAAATTGGAATTTAACATGATATCCAGCTTTTTAATGTTTAGCTAGCATAAAAAATACCATCAGCCCAACTTTAATTGCCGAAACATAACACTAAATCAATGGTGGGATTTTTTCTAGCCCCACACCACGATTATTTACATCATTTTATTTAAATGCAAACGAGGTCAAAACCGGGGTGTTACATTCCACTCCCCCTTCAATAGCACTGTCCTCAGTGCTTTACAACATTGAAAAAAAAATGCTTGCTGGTACTGCCCTTAGCAATCCACAGATTCAAACAAAAACGAATGTTCTAGTCGCATGGCATCCTCCAACTCCCATGTAGCTTCTTCAAGACCGTAGTGCTCCCATTGCACCTTCACCTATCCTATTGCTCGGTTCTAGAGCATTATGACCTTCCTGGAGAGGATGTGCATAGGATCGATTTCGAACTCTCCCTTTGGTTCCACTTGAATCACATCGCAATTTATTACATGGTTAGGATCATGTACATACTTCTTAAGCAAATAAACATGAAAAACATTATGAGCTCTAGTGCTAGTAGGCAATGCAATTCTATATGCAACTGGCCCTATTCTTTCAAGCACTTCAAACAACCCACAGTATCTAGGTGACAACTTGGCACAACTTCCAAGATTTAAGGAACTCTTCTTTGCCTTCACTGTAAGGTAAACATGATCCCCAACAATTAACTCTCTATTCACCCTATGCTTATCTACATAACTTTTTTGTCTGTCCTGGGCTACCTTCAAATTCTGCTTGATCTTTACAACTTCCTACTCCATCTCCTTGAGAAATTATGGACCAAGCACAACCCTGTTCACTAGATTATCCCAAGTCACTGGTGTCCTACACCTTCTGCCATACAAATCTTCATATGGAGTCATCCCCAAGGATGCTTGATGTCCATTGTTATAAGCAAACTATACCAGGTGTAAATAATCTTGCCACTTGGTTGGTTTTTCCATCACATACATGTGAAGCATGTCTTCCAGTACCTGGTTAACTATCTCGAACTGTCCATTAGTCTGAGGATGGTAGGCAGTGCTGAAATTCAACTTTGTACCCAAATCTACAAACAACCCCTTCCAAAAATTGGAAGTGAACTTGACATCTCTGTTAGAGACTATTGCCTTAGGAAATCCATGCAGTTTGAAAATATCCTTCATGAATATCTTTGCAATGTCATTAGTCTTATGCGTAGAATTAACCGGTATAAAATGTGTTGCCTTTGTCAACTTGTCTACCACAACCATGATGGAATCATGTTGTCTCCGAGTCATTGGAAATCCTGTAATAAAATCCATGGAAATAACTTCCCATTTCCATTCTGGAACTGGCAAGGGATGCAACAAACCTGCTGGGTGTTGATGCTCAACCTTAACCTGCTGACACTTCATGCACCTTGAAATATATTCAGCCATGTCCTTTTTCATTCCTTGCCAAAAGTACTGCTTTCTAGCTATAACAATCGTCTTCTGGCATCCTGGGTGACCAGAATATGGAGCTTGATGGATCTCATCCATAACCATTCTCCTCAAATATGCTACATTCAGAATATAAATTCTGTTCTTATAGGTAAGAAGTCCATCCTCTTCCAATTTATATCCCTCATACTTCTTTTTGAGGATTTTCTGCTCGAACTTGTCCTTGACCTGTGCATACATTTCATCTTCATCAGCACGATTAACAATCTGCTGCCTCAAATCTGATTGGAAAATACTAATGGATGCCACATGCATTTCCTACACCTTCCTGTTGAGTGCATCAACTACCTTATTCTCTTTTCGTTTTATGTGCTTGATTTCAAAATCAAACTCACATAAAAACTCCAACCATCTCGCTTGCCTAGAATTTAGAGTAGGTTGATAAAAAAAATACTTTAGACCACAATGGTCTGTCCTTAGCTAAAATATTCTTCCCATCAAGTAATGTCTCCACATCTTGAGAGCATGTACTATGGCTGCAAGTTCTATATCATGAGTTGCATATTTATTTTCATGCTCCTTTAATTTTCTTGACTCATAACATATCACGTGGTTGGCTTGTATAAGAACTCCCCCAATTCCTTGATCGCATGCATCTGTACATACCACAAAATATTTCTCTGGGTCTGCAACTTTTAAGATCGGTGCACTTGTGAGATGATACTTTAACCACTGGAAACTTTCTTCACACTTCGAGGTCCATTCAAACTTTATCCCCTTCCTTTGCAAAGAAGTTATAGCATGTGCAACCTTGGATAATCCTTCAATGAATCTCCTGTAGTATCTTGCAAGCCCCATAAAAGATCTTACCTCTGTCACATTCTTTGGAGTAGGACAATTCTTAATAGCTTCAATCTTCTTAGGGTCTAAAGATATACCCTCCTTTGAAATAATGTGACCCAAGTACTGAATTCTATCCCTATAGAAGTCACACTTGCTCAGCTTTGCATATAGCTGATGTTCTCTGAGCAATTGCAATGTTAGTCTCAAATGTTATTCATGCTCTTCTTCATTCTTGGAATAAACAAGAATATCATCAAGGAAAACAAGAACGAATTTGTCCAAATCCCTGCTGAAGACACTATTCATAAGGCACATAAATGTTGCTGGTGCATTTGTGAGTCCAAATGGTACCACTACAAACTCATAATGTCCATATCTTGTCCTGAAGGTTGTTTTATGAATTTATTCATCTTTGATTCTCACCTGATGGTAACCAAACCTCAAGTCAATCTTGGAAAATATCTTTGCTCCTTTCATTTGATCAAAGAGGTCATCAATTCCTGGAAAGGGATATTTGTTCTTCACGGTTACTTTATTCAGTTTCCTGTAATCAATACACAATCTAAGTGTACCATATTTGTTATTTACAAACAGAACTGGTGCTCCCCAAGGGGACACACTTGGCCTAATATAATTTTTATCCAACAATTCTTGTAGCTGCATCTTCAACTCTAACATTTCTGGTGTAGTCATTCTGTAGGGTTCTCTTGACATTGGTGCTGCTCCTGGAACAAGTTCAATTGTGAAATATATGTCCCTCTTTGGAGGAAGTCCTGGAAACTCATTAGGAAAAACATCCTTGAAGTCTTGCAACACAGGATAGTCTTCCAGCCTAGGAGTTTCATTCTCTGTTGCCTCCTCAATATGGGCTGCATACAACTAACAACCTTTTTTGCAAAACTTCTTTAATTGCATTGCCGAAATCTTCCTCACGGAGATTAACTTTGGAATGCCTCTTACAACTACTGGGTTCCCCTATTCATCCATGCATTCAAAAGTCTTGTTATAACAGTCAAGATTCACTATGTGAGCTTCTAACCAATACATTCCAATGAGAACATCACAGGAACCAAGTGGTAGAACATTCAGATCTACACAAGTGATCAATCCATTCATCACCAATGGACATTTCTCCACCACTTCCTTAACTTTTCTCTTAGTTCCAGTGGTTAGCTGAACTAACCAAGACTTTCTATGCTTTGCTTTCCTAAGAGCACAAACCTCCACTAATTTAGGAGCAATATAATTGTGAGTAGAACCAGGGTCAATAAAAATAGAAATAGATTGATCAACAATCTTACCTGTAACTTTAACCACTATTGACTGGTGATCTTCCTAGTGGTCTTCCAGTGCTGCATAAATTCTAGGTACAGACCTTGCTACTTATCCCACTGTTTCTTCCTCTTGAATATTGTATGTTGGCCTTGCATTCTCATTCTCAAGTGGATAGTACCTATGCATGTGGGATCCTCCACATTTCCAACATTGGAGTGGTCCTCTGTTCTACTGTGGATCTTTTGGCTTCTCTCCCATCGCTCTAGCTGGTTGCTTCTCAACTTGTGCTGGTTGCTTTTGTTGATTCCTGAAGTTAGAAGGTTTGAAACCTTTCTTCCTTTGATCAGACTTCTCACTCCTTTTGTCCTTCCATGTTTTCTGGTAATCCAGTTTGTTCTTGCTTTGCTCGTTGCAATACTTAGCTTTTCTTATTGCTTCTTCTAGATTTCTAGGTTCATAGACCTCAATCCTGTCTTTGTAATACTGAGGCAATCCACTTAGAAAATGTTGGATCTTCACCTTCTCATCTTTTATGTAATTGACATACCTCAACAGCTCCAAAAACTTATTGGCATATTCTTCCATAGTATACTGTCCCAATCTTAGCTCATGGAACTCTTTGATCTTATCATCATAGTACATGTCAGAGAGGTACTTCTCCTTGAAATACTTCTGAAACTGCTTCCACACAATCTTTCTTTCATTTATCTTCTTTACTTTCCTGAAATTCTCCCACCATATGGATGCTCTTCCAATCAAATTGAATATGGCTAATCTAGCTTTCATATTTCTAGAATAATCTTGGACTTGGAAATATTTTCTTATTCCCAGAAGTCAAGCTTCAACTTCTTGACCATTCTTTATCTCACCATTAAATGCAGGAAGCCTTGTCTTCTTAAATTCATCTCGTGAGTGGTTCTGGTAGCAGCTCCTTCTCTGATTCTCATGGGAAGAAGAAATTGAATCTCCAGTGGACCCTTCAGAGTCATATGACTCACTAGGTGATATCTTTCTTCTTCTAACATTGTTCTTACTTCCTTCTGGATTTTCTGTCCGGTCCTCAGAGTTCATCTTTCTCTGAATATCTATCAATATTTGCAACATGGCTGCATTCAGCTAATTCTGCTCCTCCTGATCCTTAACCAATCTTTCATTATCTTCCTTGTAACTCTACATCTTCGCCATTAGGCTTCTCATGGTGGCTGCAAAATCTGGGGGAGTCTCTTGCAATCTTCTCCCATTAGACTTTGTCTCATCATTTCCAACTTGGACATTTTCTCCCATAGCATCTTCCTCATACTCATTGGGGTTTTGTACATCATCATGCATGTTGTCAGTTCTCATAGCTGAACCAAAACTCACTCTACCCAACTGCACTACCTGGAATGATGCTTTTCGAGGTGACTAGGATTCTGCAAAATGTGTTAATAACATATTTGTTAGCTGCATAACATTCACATGAATCGTACATTTTTTACCTTGACTTGGAAAAATCATACATTGACAACTTTGCCCAAAAACACAGAATTTTCTCTCACAACAATGACTGTCTCAGGGGGACGATGGGGATTAAGGGGGCTCGCCCCCTTGGATGCCACTGTAGAGTGGGTCGAGGGCAGCGGCCTTGTTTGTTTTTTTTGTAAATATACCAATTTTGTGCAATCTGGTGCATAAACAGGCAGCCATTTTTTCACTTTTTAGACCCCTGAAAACCTACTGAAAACCTGTTAAAGTTCCCTGTTTCGGAAAAAATTTCAAAATTTTCACCCACTGCATCATAATTTTTTTTGACTTTCACCGGCTACACCGGCTTGATCCTCATTTTCATCCACTGTAGTGGCTCCATTATTTATTTCTCATCCACCGCTGTCGGCTCCTTCATCATATTCCATCTGCTGCTACACAATCTTTCTTTCTCCTCCGTCGCGTAGTGACTCCTTCTTCCTTTTCTTTCTGCCATTGTAGCTTGTTCTTCAACTTTTTGACACTGCAAATCGACTCGATATTCAAATTTATTCCACCGCGTAGCGGTTCAATTTTCCTTTTCTTGCCGCTACCGTTGCATATACTTTTCCGATTTTCAGCTACTATAGTGGCTCTTCCATCTTCTTCTAGCCGCCGCTGCATCAAAAAAATTTCCAACTTCCAACCGCTGCATCAACACTTAGAAGATTTTTTTTTTAAATTCCTTCCACAAAAAAACTTTCCTTTTTCCTCCACCGATGTTGTGGTTTTCTCCTTGGGACCCAACCGACGCTGCGGCTCAAAGACCGATTTCCACCCGCTGTGTCGGCTCACTTCGGGAGACTTAAGTGCTACAATGAACCCTACTTTTGTTTACTACTGCCGCTATGGCTCAAATGACAATAACCACCTACCGTGCAAGTAAAAAGGAAACAACATAGTCGTTGTTGCGTCTCTTCTTCTTCCTCCTCAGCCACTACAACGGCTCGACTTGGGGCCTTCTCAGCCACCAAGGAGGTTTTCTATACTTGGAAAATTTTATGATTTTTCTCTGTTGGTCTGAGCTTAATAGAGGTTACCCAGCCTCTGTTAAATGTTTTCCTTGGCCCATAGAGGCCCAATACTGCAACCTAAACCTCTGATACCACACTATCATGTCCCCAACCCTTACTCGACGGAGAGGATGTGACTAACATCTAACAACTCGGGCAAACTAAGCCCCATGAACATAATATAAAAATTGCGTTGAAATAAAACATTCGTAAGTATACATAGATGCATAATGGAATGTACATGATATATATATAGCAGAAGCAAATCATTCATTCAACACATTCATGCATTCAACATGTTCATCATAATTTCATAATAATTCATAAGCAAATACAGTTGCAGAACTTAAATACACCAGAATACTTATCTTTGAAATAAGCTCGTCCTACAACCAGCTATGTCTCTGCAACGTTCCACCCAACCATAGGCTAGTGTTCTCCTTAATCTCTTAGCAAAACTGCCACCCCCAAGCTGGGCATGATCTTCCCCAAGGAATAAGGAACACTCGCAGACTTCACCCATATCCAATTATACAATTAAAATTCAGTCCAGCCAACACAGTTGGGTTTATCAGAATTACACAGGCAGTGGCTTACACTTAGCCAAATTCACATGAGACACAACCAAGCCAACGGATGGGTTTATCAGGCTACCAACCAAGCCATCCTTCAAGTTGGGTTTATCAGGCTGTCAAGGAGGTGGAAATACTGATTTCTAAGCTAGTGAGATGAACCCTAGAGCTATAAACACCTACAACAGATCTATCCTGATTTATAAAAAATTACACACCCAACACAAGGAAGCATTCTCTTCTCTGCTACATAGTCCCTCAGGCCGTGCCTTCCCTTCCAGTGCTATTCAAGGCATGCAAAGAAATAAACCATCCTTCTAGATTGGTCTGTGAGGTTCTTTCACACACTAGGTTTATCAAGAAAGTCTAGACTCTATTTCCATTCCTTTAATCAATTCAAATGCCAAACGTGGATGCACACACAGGGATCTCAGCCCTGAAATTTATCAAAATGTAGCAGATGCCAGGGATTACATACACACACAGAAATTTAAAATTGCCGGTGCTAGACCGACTGTTGCAAAAATACCAAAACGAAAACATTGTTGGTCTTTAACAACAAAGGCATAAAACCATATTCAGGGAAATCGTGTTCATGAAAGAAACTAATAGACAGGGGAAAACATGAGAGAGAATAATCCACCGAGGAAAACAAAAAACGTGAATGATTCAGATCGTCGGACAGGAGAAATTCTAGAAAGGTTCAGACTCATAATCGTTTCTTCTTGCTGGCTCTTGCGTGAATTCCCAATTCGTTTTCCCAAAATCATTTTTCCATTCCCAATCATGAGGGAAGGAGAAACATTGCCGCATGAGGGAAAGGCGGCTATTTTTTTGGTGTTTTCTTGCCCAATAAATTCAAAAAACGTTTTTCCCAAAGTGGGGCTCTGCCCAATTCGAATTTCTACACTCTTCGCATTCCCCACTCCCTCATTCTTAGGAAAAATCATGCCCCTATCTCATTTAGTTGCGTTGACATAGCCGGCTATGGGTTTTAGTTAAAAATTGCAATTTAACATGATGTCCAACTTTTTAATGTTTCGCTAACATAAAAAAAATGCCATCGGCCCAACTTTAATTGACAAAACATAACACTAAATCAATGGCAGGATTTTTCCTAGCTCCACACCACGATTGTTTACATCATTTTATTTAAATGCAAATGGGGTCAAAACCAGGGTGTTACAATTTCAAATCTACTTCTCATAATGTACTAAAGATATACCACGATATACGAGGTAGTCCAACATGCAAGGAGGTCTAGAGCTACCTAACTTAGTTGACCAACCCTACCTGAGGCCTTGAATAAAATAAATAATATAAGCTAAGGGAAGTATCAAATAAATGAGATTATGTTATATGATGCATAAATAAATATTAAAGATAATATGTAAAGTTTATATATATTAAGAATAAAAGAATAATTGTATATATATAAAGAAATAAAGATAACTAAATAATAAATAAATAGTCTATGTATTTATTATTTACTAAAATGATTAAATAAATATTCCAAGTCTAAAGATCAAATTAGGAACTAGCCTAAAAGTTCCTAAGTTAAACAAAATAATTATTAAATTCACATAAATCAATTAAATATTATTTTCAAGAAGATAATGGATTCTTGATCTAACTGAAGTTTAAAACAATTGCCATTTTCTAAAAGATTTTCTATAAAGACCCAAGCCAAGGGATGGATTGGGGATTTGATTGATCATTCCTAAATAGTTTTGAAGAGCATTTCCAAAAGCAAAGAAATCTTATACAGAACCTGGTATTCCAAATAAGAGGAGCCTCACCTTTAGGAGCTCCAGACTACTTGCATGTTGGAGCCAGCTCGGGGGGATCTGGATTAGAACCAGGAACAGTTCCGGGTCATGGTTGGGAGGAACGTGGTAGTTCCAATGTTATCCGGTTAGCAGATCTAAGGTCAGAGATAACTAGTTTTTATTTAATTCTGTGTGTTTAAGTGTGTAGGGTTCTTAGCCATTAATAAGATGATTAGTTGCACGTATGAGGTTTCTACCTTTTCAATTTTTATTAATCATGTTTAGATATTTTACCTATAATTATTATGCTCTCGATTGAAGATCTGGAAATTTACTTTCAATTTTGAGTACACGCTTCAGGTTGTTTCATCTGTTTAAATTTATAACCCAACCTTTAAATTCCTAGATAGTTTCTAAAGGTTAATTTTTATGCTTCAGATTGTTTCAATTGTTGAAACTCAGCCTTTAAATTCTTATATAGAATTCTAGGTTTAAACTACGATTATATTTATATTTAAATTAGTTCAGAATTTATGTTAGAATTTGTATGCTAGATTTAAACCCTAGCTTATAGATAGACTTAAACAGAATCCTATGTTACATCCTAGGTATAAATTAAAATAAACAAGAGATTAACCATTTTATCCAAATTAAACCTAAATTATAAACAACCTCAATTTATTCATTAAAATATTCATTAATTAAACTATGCTCAAACATTAGAATAAATATTAAAAACAAATTTAAAACATAATCATAAACATTCAAAACAGGGATCGAATCCCTTATAATCCAAACTCAACGCCTAATCTAACACATAGCGCTGGCATATTCCATTTTCCAGCTAAACGCAACCATAGAATTCATATCCTATCTAAGTAGAAACAATAAAAAAATGAATTAACAAACATAACTCTATATTACTGCAAACATAACTATAAATCCATTATCGAATGTCAAGTTACCAAACCAAAACTCATAAGTTCCTGCTAAAAGAGCGTTAAACACATATTAAATAAATAAATAACATAAACATAAAATTTCTTCCCAGTATCGAATATTGTTAAGGATTGAAAGGCTGCCACAACCTTTTAACAAAGCTAAAATTATCCACACAAACATACTAAATACATTAAATAAAGAGAACTATATTATCTAACTCTAGATAGAATCCCATATGCTCCAGCTAAGAGCGTCAACCATTTATTACAAGAATAAACAAACTAAACCATACATTCCATTAAACTAAAAGTAAAACCATTATCACATATCAATTACCCATGCAACCCAAGGTCTAAACTAATAAACCTCGACTTATTTATTAACATGTCAATATATATATATATATACACACACATCATTAAAACAATAAACTACAAACATTTTAATGTTTGAACCCAAGCCAAGCAAATCGACTTAGGATCGATTACCTGTAGAGCTTAGATGGGAGTGTTAAACACATTTAAACCAAATAAACAAAATCATGTAACCCAGTATCGAATCCCACAAACAAAGTTAACCATAATCCTGTACATTTAAGAACCAACATTTAAAACCAACGTACATGATTCATTTTGTAAACAAGGCTTAAACCAAGCCATTACGGTCACCCTCAAAAATTAAAATCCCATACGAAATCGAGAGATCTACTTTAGGCATATTTTACACACAGGAAATTTATCCAATTAAAAACCAAACCATTCAATTAACAGAGCTTAACCTATAAACTACAAATAATCCAAACAAATCGCAGCAATAGTTAAAACACCCACGATAGTTTTCCAGTGTCAACAAAAATAGAGAGATAACGACATCATAATTCCATTGCTTGCAATGGCACTGGCATAAATCTATAAAAACATCCATTAAAAATACATAACTAATAGTAACCAAAGAAACGCAGAGCCAAAATTTATTAAACCAAAATCCATTACAGGGCCATACAAGTATTGTTTACACAGTTGCATAAAATGCCTAGACGGGCTGAAAGAACCCCAAACCCAAACCTACACTGAACAACTTAAACATTGCTATCAACATTTCCCCATAGCCGTGATCAAAACTTTGTAGTAGCTTAGTAAACTAAACATTGGGTAAAGTCCCTTTCTCTACATGGTCTTACCTTAATGGTTGCGAGTCGACCAATTTCTCTGCCCATCCAACAAAGCACTCAATGCTGCTTCCAAAACCTACAAAACCAATCCAAAACAATTATGAGAAGTATGCAGCAAAATATAAAACCAAACGAAAGCTAAGAGATAAACCATACGGAATAATGGCATACTTTTCAACATTTCATGACCAACGTTGTAAGCTCAACCATGGTATGCACAGATCCCAGTTGGAGCATTAACCCTCCCCAATACCAAACAGGGAACCAAATAAATGACCAACAAAACCCTAGTCAAAGGAATAAGGCATGAATCCTTTTCATCACGTGAAGCATTGAATGAACCAACCTTGCCACCACCTTTCCCCAAATAAAAACCCACAATCCTATATTTTGGCTTCAAACCATTTCCATCGATATATTTAAACCCTTCCATAGTTTTGATTGTTATATATTTATGTTATGGGTTAATGTAATGTACCTGCTGGACCAGAATGCCATTATGTGTGAACAGAGAGGTAAAATATCTGTTATTTTTGTTACTACTCAATGGAAGAGATCCTGTTAGTGGCTGCTTTTTACATGGGACTTCAAAGGAAACATGAAAATTTGGTCTCTTAAGTAATTTAACCCACTCCTTTATCCGTTGGCATTTGCCCATAGTTTTGGCTATCATGTTGATGAGTTTATAGATGTACTATCTTTACGCAAATGAATCTATTATGAACAACTAACCATTGTTTAAATATGAATGAAACATAAGAGCATTACTACACAGCATTCCCTTTTGTTATATTAGTCGATTTGATACATTGTCATTTGTAACTTAGTGATGTAGTCATCCTGTTTTCAATCTTAAGATGTCTTTGCAGCAATTCCATGATTGCAATTGGATTGAGGAGACCGTATACCTCCTTGATTATCCTTCAATGAAATATATAGATCGTCAAGATGCCTAAAAAGTTATAAGCACATAATTAACACAAATATATAGACCTTCAAGATGCATAACAAAGTTACAAGCACATAATTTAACACAAGGAACAATGCAAAGTTTAGACACAAGAACAAAGACACCCATGTACTTGGTTCACCCGTCTCTTGGGTTACGTCCACCAATACTGTCACTTGCCTGTGACATTTTTATTATTTAAAAAGTTACAATCAGTAACATTGATGTTTCCATACATCCTTCCATTTATCTTGCAGACTCTCTCCCTGATAGCATCACATTAACACAAAAATCCGAGCTCGCAGGCTAAAGCATTACCACAAAATCAGGCATGGATTCCCAAATGAAATTGCAGCCACGGAAGTAGCTCTACTAAGAAATCTAAGCATAGTGGACATATAGTCTTACATAGGGACTCGCAGCCACGAGGCCGCAGCCACAGAATTGACATTCAGATCAGATCCAAACAGACATTGACAAAATATGACACTTCAGAATCAAGAACTTTCTCTCAGAAGCAACTATTGCTTAGCACATAGAATTCAGATCCAGAAACGGCATTATTAAAAATGTAACAGTTCCGATAGAATGATCAAATCACTCAGTGCACAAATTCCTTAGGCCTAGCATTCAGATCTAAAAGGAATTATTAAAACATAGCAACATTCAATGCATAATCAAATCTCAAGA